>VZSC01016116.1:1140261-1208075 GCA_013398225.1 Steatornis caripensis | reverse complement strand
TTTAGAATGCCTGTGCTGAAATTGTTATCACATAACGATGACATATTTTAAAGTTACCAATCCACGATGGAAGCAACGGATGCATCAGTTACACTGAAAATAAATACTCCTGCTTTTAAGGCAAGAAAAAAATAGAACATTTAGAAAACTTTAAAACTATTTAAAAGTCAAAAGTAAAACCCCATTTGTATGAAAGAGTAATGTTTAACACTGTTCGGTTTCAAGCCTGCTATTGTTATACCAGGTGGAGTCCCATGGAATGAGACTCATCTGCAATGTAAGTCACTGTCAGAAAGACATAATATTTTCTTACATTTAGGAAAATTATCTTGAGGTCTGACCTTTCCTGCCCTTTCAACAGAAATGGGGTCATTTAAACACACACACACTCAGACAGAGGGAAACAGAACAAACCCACTTAGTCAGAATCTCCATTTACTTAGGCTTCCACCATGAATTAGTACTCATTTGGTCCCAACATAAATTACTTCAAGATTAAAAATGAAGGAAAAATCAAGTTCTTGCTTATTAAGTTTTGGGCAGCTCCATGTTAACTCTAGCAGCATAAAGTTGTAAAAGAAGTAAAACTGCATTTTATTTGCATCTTCACTACCAGACTGCTATTGGGTGTTGAGCAAATGAGAACTGGGCACAAACTATTTCAGAAGAATATACAAACTGTCAAGCTGGTCTTTGTATCAGCGATGGCTTACATTTAACGGAAAACTCTAAATTTCCTTTACTGAAAGAAGGATTTTGTACCTCACATGCATTAGCATAATCACCAAGTTCCACGTACAGTAGTCCACGATTAATTAACGCTTTAACAGCTATTTCCTGACTCAATTAAAACAGAAGAATTCCATAATCTTTCAAAGCCTACAAAAACAAAAAATGTATTTTAAACCATAATTTATTCAGCGGGATACAATTACACTTCAAAATTTAAAAGACCCGTTTTTGAATTCCTAAAAGTTACGTGCATATGCATGGACTTCAGAGTGACTATTCCAATGTTTCACTGTTTCCAGATCAAATTTAACCAAATTTAGAGCCTTCTATAATTCCACAGATACCCAATCCTAGACTGTAGAAGCAAAGATAAGGCAAATATATTGACATAATTAAAACTTAATTTGTCATTATATGTATTTCAGAATTGGAAATAAATCTTTATTACTTCTACTGATAAATTTTACATCCAAATTCTTATTTAGAAAGCCTAAATTATCCTAGATTAATTACTCTGAATTAATGTTGAAGTAAGGTACTTTTAAAATTAAGTACCTTCCAATATATTATATTGTTATTGAAAAATCTAAGCACTAGTTGTATTAACTAAATTTGGGTGTAAATTTTTTAAAAGAGCAAATAGTCATACAATAGGTAGACTGAAGAAGCCTGAATTCCAAAATTTATCAAAACTGAACAGTATTTCAGCAATGCTTGATCTGAAGAAGTTCCAGTCCAACTCTTTTTTCATTTGAAGAATGAATTTATATAGTATATTTAAGAATAACTAGACAGTTAAGACCTATTACAAAAATGTCCTTGATTGCAGTATTCCATGCACTATCCATTTAAGAGAACTTCTATTCTTTGTCACTCCTAAACTAAGTTAGATATTAGAAACAGCTTGAAAGAAAACAATCCAGTTCTTGTTAGATATAGTAAATTTCTTGTCTCAATTATATACACTACATTTTTTTTCTGCAAATTCCCTTGTACTTTAAATGGCTTTTCTCAAGAGTGATATAAAAGAACAACTTTTGTAATACCTCATTTATGAGGGAACTATCATTTTCACATCTTAAACTTTTATCTTCAGCTACTGTAATAATCTATTTTTCTTTACCCATCTATATCTTTCTTGGCCAATTAACCTCTAAGCACAAATGGCCTTTGCCCAATGTGGATTTGACTTGAGAAATCTGAGCCCGAATACATAAGAACTAGCCCTCTCTCAGAAAACAGGCCTCATCAAAAAGACAGTTCAACGTGACTGTGTTCCCAGTCTGAAGCTGCATGGTGCCATGGTATGCCCTGTTTTGTCTTTGCTTTATAACAAAGGTACACAGCAGAAACACTTAGAGCCAGGTCATAGGCAAGTTGACAGAAGTATAAACACATTCCAGAAAAATGGGGCTGTGAATGAGGGTTGGAGGTAGTCCTAATTCCTGTTTTGATGTAGTCTTCTTTTGGTTATAGTTCTTAAATTTTCAAAGGGATATAAAATGTGATTAATATGATAGTAGACACCAAAAAGCCATATTTTTAAAAACAATTTCCTGAAGAGAACAATCATTCAGGAAGACACTACAAGAGGTCAGAAATTTTTACTAACTATAAATAGCAGGTTACCAGCTAATATAAAAAACTGAGTGCTCATGTGATGTGGANTTTTCAAAGGGATATAAAATGTGATTAATATGATAGTAGACACCAAAAAGCCATATTTTTAAAAACAACTTCCTGAAGAGAACAATCATTCAGGAAGACACTGCAAGAGGTCAGAAATTTTGACTAACTATAAATAGCAGGTTACTAGCTAATATAAACAACTGAGTGCTCATGTGATGTGGAAAAAAATTAATACCATACCTTTCCAAAGTCCTTTATTTGATAATAACAGACAGCTCTGTTATAACATGCCAGAATGCAGGTTTTGTTGAGGGCAATATTTTTTTGAAAAATCTTCAATGCAGCTTTAAATGTCTGCAAATGAAAAAACATTATGTATAAATTGTAATTCAGAGTTCATGGCACTACATNCACAAATGGCCTTTGCCCAATGTGGATTTGACTTGAGAAATCTGAGCCCGAATACATAAGAACTAGCCCTCTCTCAGAAAACAGGCCTCATCAAAAAGACAGTTCAACGTGACTGTGTTCCCAGTCTGAAGCTGCATGGTGCCATGGTATGCCCTGTTTTGTCTTTGCTTTATAACAAAGGTACACAGCAGAAACACTTAGAGCCAGGTCATAGGCAAGTTGACAGAAGTATAAACACATTCCAGAAAAATGGGGCTGTGAATGAGGGTTGGAGGTAGTCCTAATTCCTGTTTTGATGTAGTCTTCTTTTGGTTATAGTTCTTAAATTTTCAAAGGGATATAAAATGTGATTAATATGATAGTAGACACCAAAAAGCCATATTTTTAAAAACAACTTCCTGAAGAGAACAATCATTCAGGAAGACACTGCAAGAGGTCAGAAATTTTGACTAACTATAAATAGCAGGTTACTAGCTAATATAAACAACTGAGTGCTCATGTGATGTGGAAAAAAATTAATACCATACCTTTCCAAAGTCCTTTATTTGATAATAACAGACAGCTCTGTTATAACATGCCAGAATGCAGGTTTTGTTGAGGGCAATATTTTTTTGAAAAATCTTCAATGCAGCTTTAAATGTCTGCAAATGAAAAAACATTATGTATAAATTGTAATTCAGAGTTCATGGCACTACATATTCTTCTCAAATAATAGCCTATTGTGAAATTTTATTTCATAGTTTTACATTTTGTTTCTTCATCAGTACTGGAAGGCATCCAATAATTTCTCTTTGTCCTCTACGGACTACTTGCTGCAGTCCTTACTGCAGTGGAAGCACTTCTTCAGAAGTTCTGTTTGTGCAAAGACTGGGCAAACAAAACATTCCTAGTGTTTTCTTACATCATATCCATATAACGCGATACATAATCAATCCTTAATTTTAGTAGCTTACAAGTTATATCTTAACCTTAATATAGAAAGTATCTTTTGTGGAGTTCTGGTACTTCAGTCTATCACTANTCTGTTTGTGCAAAGACTGGGCAAACAAAACATTCCTAGTGTTTTCTTACATCATATCCATATAACGCGATACATAATCAATCCTTAATTTTAGTAGCTTACAAGTTATATCTTAACCTTAATATAGAAAGTATCTTTTGTGGAGTTCTGGTACTTCGGTCTATCACTAGGTAAGAATCTATTCTGTGGAACTTAAGAGGAGAAAAACCAGATGGATGCTCAGTAGCTTCTCCAACCCANGAAAAAAATTAATACCATACCTTTCCAAAGTCCTTTATTTGATAATAACAGACAGCTCTGTTATAACATGCCAGAATGCAGGTTTTGTTGAGGGCAATATTTTTTTGAAAAATCTTCAATGCAGCTTTAAATGCCTGCAAATGAAAAAACATTATGTATAAATTTTAATTCAGAGTTCATGGCACATTCTTCTCAAATAATAGCCTATTGTGAAATTTTATTTCGTAGTTTCACATTTTGTTTCTTCATCAGTACTGGAAGGCATCCAATAATTTCTCTTTGTCCTCTACGGACTACTTGCTGCAGTCCTTACTGCAGTGGAAGCACTTCTTCAGAAGTTCTGTTTGTGCAAAGACTGGGCAAACAAAACATTCCTAGTGTTTTCTTACATCATATCCATATAACGCGATACATAATCAATCCTTAATTTTAGTAGCTTACAAGTTATATCTTAACCTTAATATAGAAAGTATCTTTTGTGGAGTTCTGGTACTTCAGTCTATCACTAGGTAAGAATCTATTCTGTGGAACTTAAGAGGAGAACAACCAGATGGATGCTCAGTATCTTCTCCAACCCGTCAATCATTTTCAGTTACATAGACAACCAGAGAGTATCTTCAATGGAGAACGGAAAGCATAATAACCAAGTGGAATTCCAGGTAAAAGTGTTGCTGATAGAAACCATTATTTCACTGTTATAAAGTGTCAAGTAAGATACATTAAGTTTTAAGGGAGAATGCAAAAATATAAGAATAAAGACAGTCCCAACCTTATTTTGATACTTTAAAGTTCCTTGGTAAAAATAAGCTTGCACACTGTTAGGAAGAATTTTGATCTCCTCATTGCAATTCAGAATTGCCTTAGAGTATCTGCCTTCGCTTCCATAGTAAGCAGCACGACTCATATATGCCTGTAGAGATGAAAACAGCATGATGACACGGTAAAATCCACCTTTGTTTAACATTATAAAACAATAGTTAAATAGAAGATAAATTACAAGCTTTATCAAAACATACATTTTATGAAGCTTGTAATTTCTTTTATTTAATGCTTGCCATGTGCTTGCTGGCAGATTACAAGGTAATAGAGCCATAAATACAAAACCTGTCAGTCTTTGAATTCATCCAAAAATGCCTCACAGAAACCAACTATCAGGAGTCTTTATATTACCTGGAAATGTGATGGACAAAGGGCAAGTGCTCGACTGAAATCTCGAATGCACTTAGCTTGTCTGAGCTGCATTCTACACATCCCTCACTGATAAAAAGCATTGGGGTAACTTCCATGTAGTCTGATAGCCATACTAAAAGCATCACAGGCCTAAAAGGATGACATATAATCTGGGTTAAATATGGTCTGTTTGTGCAGCTGAAACCATAGGCTAAGTGATTCTTCTGTACAGCTAGGTATGACCTATTTTGCAGCTGAAACCCACCATGTACCTGCACTGTTTTTTATCACTTTCATCCATTTACTGATACTTTGTAATGTTTAACGCCCCACCTAATACAATCATAACCTCAAGGAGGTAAAATCTAATTCATTTCATAATCTCATTACTTCAGTGAGACTGCAAAAATTTCACTGAGCACACGTTCTTCTGTCTGTAAGAGCTGAAGTAGTGAAGTTGTTTATTGTAATGGATGATGGACTAACATGGCTAGTATGCAACTCCTTTAAAATCCATCCAGATAGGTTTTTTTCCTGTACATTAGCTTACAAAGTCATGGTCTTTTCCAAGATCTACAGCTGTAATATCAGATGTATTTCCACACAGAAAGTCACCTTTTGCAATTGTCATGCATTACTACATTAGATATTTCATACAACTTGGACAGCCTTCTTCCAAAAAATATATCATTTATGACAAACAGTCAGGGAACCNTATTTTTTTGAAAAATCTTCAATGCAGCTTTAAATGCCTGCAAATGAAAAAACATTATGTATAAATTTTAATTCAGAGTTCATGGCACATTCTTCTCAAATAATAGCCTATTGTGAAATTTTATTTCGTAGTTTCACATTTTGTTTCTTCATCAGTACTGGAAGGCATCCAATAATTTCTCTTTGTCCTCTACGGACTACTTGCTGCAGTCCTTACTGCAGTGGAAGCACTTCTTCAGAAGTTCTGTTTGTGCAAAGACTGGGCAAACAAAACATTCCTAGTGTTTTCTTACATCATATCCATATAACGCGATACATAATCAATCCTTAATTTTAGTAGCTTACAAGTTATATCTTAACCTTAATATAGAAAGTATCTTTTGTGGAGTTCTGGTACTTCAGTCTATCACTAGGTAAGAATCTATTCTGTGGAACTTAAGAGGAGAACAACCAGATGGATGCTCAGTATCTTCTCCAACCCGTCAATCATTTTCAGTTACATAGACAACCAGAGAGTATCTTCAATGGAGAACGGAAAGCATAATAACCAAGTGGAATTCCAGGTAAAAGTGTTGCTGATAGAAACCATTATTTCACTGTTATAAAGTGTCAAGTAAGATACATTAAGTTTTAAGGGAGAATGCAAAAATATAAGAATAAAGACAGTCCCAACCTTATTTTGATACTTTAAAGTTCCTTGGTAAAAATAAGCTTGCACACTGTTAGGAAGAATTTTGATCTCCTCATTGCAATTCAGAATTGCCTTAGAGTATCTGCCTTCGCTTCCATAGTAAGCAGCATGACTCATATATGCCTGTAGAGATGAAAACAGCATGATGACACGGTAAAATCCACCTTTGTTTAACATTATAAAACAATAGTTAAATAGAAGATAAATTACAAGCTTTATCAAAACATACATTTTATGAAGCTTGTAATTTCTTTTATTTAATGCTTGCCATGTGCTTGCTGGCAGATTACAAGGTAATAGAGCCATAAATACAAAACCTGTCAGTCTTTGAATTCATCCAAAAATGCCTCACAGAAACCAACTATCAGGAGTCTTTATATTACCTGGAAATGTGATGGACAAAGGGCAAGTGCTCGACTGAAATCTCGAATGCACTTAGCTTGTCTGAGCTGCATTCTACACATCCCTCACTGATAAAAAGCATTGGGGTAACTTCCATGTAGTCTGATAGCCATACTAAAAGCATCACAGGCCTAAAAGGATGACATATAATCTGGGTTAAATACGGTCTGTTTGTTCAGCTGAAACCATAGGCTAAGTGATTCTTCTGTACAGCTAGGTATGACCTATTTTGCAGCTGAAACCCACCATGTACCTGCACTGTTTTTTATCACTTTCATCCATTTACTGATACTTTGTAATGTTTAACGCCCCACCTAATACAATCATAACCTCAAGGAGGTAAAATCTAATTCATTTCATAATCTCATTACTTCAGTGAGACTGCAAAAATTTCACTGAGCACACGTTCTTCTGTCTGTAAGAGCTGAAGTAGTGAAGTTGTTTATTGTAATGGATGATGGACTAACATGGCTAGTATGCAACTCCTTTAAAATCCATCCAGATAGGTTTTTTTCCTGTACATTAGCTTACAAAGTCATGGTCTTTTCCAAGATCTACAGCTGTAATATCAGATGTATTTCCACACAGAAAGTCACCTTTTGCAATTGTCATGCATTACTACATTAGATATTTCATACAACTTGGACAGCCTTCTTCCAAAAAATATATCATTTATGACAAACAGTCAGGGAACCAGGTAGAGAATTTGGGAGTAAAGTTAAGCCTGGGAAAAACGGAGGGATGGGAGGGAAGGTGGTTTAAGATTTGTTTTTATTTTCTCGCTACCCTACTCTGATTTGATCGGCAAAAAATTAAGTTCATTTTCTCAAGTCGAGTCTGTTTTGCCCATGACAGTAGTTGATGAGTGATCTCCCTGTCTTCACCTTGACCCGTAAGCCTTTCGTTATATTTTTTTCTCCCCTGTCCAGCTGAGGAGAGGAGTGATAGAGCAGCTTCGGTAGGCACCTGGCATCCAGCCAGGGTCAACCCACCACAGAAACAGACAAAGCAAGAAATTTTTCTCTTCCCCGTGAAATTCTGATATTTCAAATGTTTCTAGTTTCTGTCTTAAGCCTTTTAGCAAATCAACAACTGAAACATTTACTAAAACATCAACATAGAAAACACTTGAACTCACACTAGACCTGTCACAAAGTTACTGGCAGGCTTTTAATAGTTTTCAACAAAGAAGTCTCTAGTATAGTTAAAAGTATTGATTTTGTTGAAAGAATGGAAATATATTTTTATTAGGTAATGCAGTTTATTTCTCGAGTATCATACATAAGTGCCAAAGAGAACCAGCTGGGGGTGTTATGAGCTATAGCAATATAGAAAACAGTTACCAAATTACAACCAACTCCATAATAATCTAGGAATTCCATTGTCCATGTTTACTACCAAATCACTAAGCCACCGATACTCCTACATGAGTGTTGTTCATCTATAAGATCTGTGAAAACATTGATAAACAGATAAGAAACTAATGCAGTATTTTATCCATCAGAATGGCAATTAATGACATACGTTTAAAAAATCATAACATTAGCACTGGAAAAATGAGTCACAAATTTGCAAGACAGTATAATGTACATAATTCAAAAGAAAATGGCTAAACGCAGTGGAAGCTGTTTAAAATACTGAATCATTTGCTCAGTTATCATAGCTGTTATTTACAAGCAGTGAGTCAAAGGCTAATATATCCTATATAATTAATACCAACCTGTAATAAACTGTTTTGCTCCATGTGACACAGGCCTGTGAGATAATATATTTCTGCAGCCTCAAATGTATTAGGCAGGATTTTTGCTGAGGTCATCAGGAGCTTCATAGCTTTTTTAGAACTTCTTACAGCATCCCACAATACAGAGAATATTAATAGTTGTAAAGTACTAACTGAAAATCTGCAAGATTTCTTGGACATTTTAAACTATTTTTCAGTGGTTTTTTCTTAGTTTTTCAAAAATTACAGTAAAAATTCCTAGTGTTGTGTTGCTGGAGATAGACACACTCTTGATCTAATCACTTATTAATATGAACCATTCAGAGAAAAGAGAAATATTCCCGAGTTTTATTTATATACTACAAAGTAGCTAATGAAAATGATCTAGAAATAACATACAATATATTTATACTGTTATTTAGGTACAGTTCGTTATAGTTGTTTATTAATTTTACTTATTTCCTCAGGAAGAAAAGGTATACCTTTTGCTGGAGTCTGATGATAATTAAGTACTTGCTACAGGTTTCTTTATGTAAATAATGACTAACTATTCCACAGGCAACTTACATAAATTTAATAACCATTAAGAAATACATTGAAAGGATCAATCCTGTACAGGCATTGAAGGAACTTAAGTGAATAGCCTCTCAGAATCTCACCATGTCTCATAGATCTGGGCACTAATTTGTGCATATTTAATAACACACTCTCCTTTAAACCAAAGTAAGGAAAACAACAAAAAAAATTAAGAACAGTTCAAGATAAACCATTCCTCAGCCTCTGAGGATTATGAAGGGACCACAGTTGAAAGTTCTAGTATCAAGAAGACTAAAAGAATTTTAACTTTTTTTTAAATTAGTCCTTCAAGATATACAAGTATTTGTTTAGAAAAATCAGTTTGAAATACCAGTGCCCACAGGGTTTTTTTCCAAATACTACACCTGCCTCCCTAAGTTGTCAGGGTAGCAGAAGTTTTAAATTAAACAGGTCTACACTTACTGCTATTTAAAAATAATTTTTCTCTATTCCTACAGTTCAAAAATACTCTTATTTTAAGAGGATAACATTCGTATTTTTCCTAAAACAACAAACATGGAAGGCTCAGGCTGAGTTGCAGTAGCTTCATGTAAGCACTCTACGGCCTTATGATTTTGACAAAATGACTGAATGAGCACTTGCTGAACAGACTGAGACGTAAAGGATTCTGGAAGAAAACCACCATGAAAAAGAATAATCTCTTTTACTTCAACCTACACGTTTTCCAACATAAAATACCTTTAAATGATTGGAAAACTTTAAAATGCTATTAAAATATTTGGAGTATCAAAGCTTGTTTTAACATCCATAAAAACACAAATGTAAACTAAATTCCTACAAAAGTCTGAAGTTGAACAGTTATTTATCAATGAGTATAGTTTGATTGCCAAACATCTGCAAATATTTACTTTACTCTCCCACAAGTAAGGCTTTGCCCTATGGAAATATCACCATATGTCTGCTTTGTTTTTATATTCTTATGCCCTATGTATCCACTCTTGGTCACTACCAGAGACAGGAAATTAATCTCATACAGTGTGGCTATTCATATGGATTCACCAAGAGCTTCAGGACTGCCATTTTATGCCCAATACATAACAAGGAACTACTATACTGCAACATTTTTTCTGTTCAAACACGTTGGGAAGGTTCAGTTCTAAAGCCGTTTGATACTTTGTTAGGAAAGACTGTACATAAGTACAGAACAGAATCCTTACTCAATATTCCTTCAAACAGAAGTTACCAGTATTGAAACGTAGAAGTAAAAAACAACAACTAAAAAGATAAAGGAAATTCTGAAATCACAGGTGATAGTACAGGCAATAGTGTATGCCATTATTATCTTTAAAGGCTTCAGACATGCAAGCAAAATACTATAGATAATAAGTTCCTATATTTTAGCTGACTCATAACTAACCTATTTGCATGCTTGAACTTCATTTTTTTTGAACAATTCTTTGCTTACAGACTGTTGCCATGGTTCATAACTATCTAGGAAAATTGATGGCGAATTGATGTTACTGGCATCCATTTCTGCGAGCCGGTGGATACATAAACATGCCAGCTCATATTTCTTCAACTCCATTAAATACTGTCCCCTGTAATAAATTTTTTTTTGATGTAATTAGCAAAACTATTTCCAGGCATTTCTTTCAAAGTGCAAATACTACTGAAATATGTTTTCATTAGTATAAAAAGAGAAAAAGGAAAAATAATGCCTTCCAATAAAAACATCCAAAGTTTTTCCTTTTTTTATTAAATACCTGTCAAGTTGTTAATTTTTTCTCTCACATCACAGTACCAAAAAATTATATGCTTACCTCTCCAGACTGTAAGAGTTACAAAAATACATTTTCTTTAGATTCCAGAGATAACAATCTTACAATCTCAAGAACTGCAACAATAATCTTAACTCTAAAATCCACCACAGACTGATAGCTGATAGATACATTTTGTTTGAGGACAATTTTTTGCCTCTCTGGATATTGGCATTAATATAAGAGGTGATGCTAACCAAACAACACTCTGAGACAAGCTAAGCAAACCTACATTTAAAACTGGGAAAATACAGTATTATTGACTGGAACATAGCAACTAATTCTCCTAATACACATAAGGAACAGTATCCTAGCATTTCCTCCTTAGTTCTTATGGCTTTTCAGGGAGCAAACAGCTTTATCTAGTAATTTATTTTTCAGTCTTGGTAAAGCTCACTACTTCTCAGTGTGCTGAAGATGTGGAAGAATAGTTCAAACCTAAGTTGGCCTGCACTCAATCCTTTGCATTCTTTGCATTATGTGGATTCTGCAGCAAAATCAGTGAAGGACCTATCCATTTGGGGAAAGCATTTAAAATTATTAGGTTTTTTTAAGTTCAGACTTGCTTTTTTGTCACGGCACCTATTTACTTCTTTTTACCCAGAAACTATGTGTACCTAAAAGAGTAGAATCCTGTACATGAAACAACATTCCAACGTTTCAATGTTAGGTGACGCTATGCAGATAAAGTTCTGCAGGTTTGAAAATGCTATGAAAATACTACATTTTTTAAAACTCATTCAGAATAGAATACAAGGGTATCTACCAACAACATTCAAAACAGATTTTTTTTTTTTTAAATGGAGATATTTGTGAAGCTCTCAACTAATCACTTTCCTACCTTAATATGTAAAGTTGTGATTTATTTGGGTGGAGATGACTGGTTCGGTTTATATCCTTCATAGCACTTCGTAAATCACGAATCTGAAATCTATAAAGAAAAACAGTCATTTAATTGCTAATATGAACACAATTTGGAGACATAATTACTATTTCTGTAAATGTGGTTCTACAGGATATAACGCCTACATGGTAACAACTCACAAGGTACATACACCCTGTGTAAAGGAGCTCAACATGTTTTTAATAAACGTCTGAAACATTTACCCTAAATATTTCCATACTATCCCACAGAGCAGATTCAAACTCCAGACAGTTTCTTTGCTTTTCAAAAATCCAAAGAGTCTGGACTATTGAGAAGGAGATTAGGTCTTGAGTTCCACATGCATATATCTCCTGATGAATTTTCATTGCTGTAAGGAGTTTACATTTATTTTTCAAGTGTCTGTGGAGGTGGGTCCATTCACTGTGCTTCAGATGCTGAGGAGAAAGGAGATCATTATAACAAGGATCCCAAGGACTGATTCATCCAGCTGGGATAGCTGCTAATTGGAATCTCTTAAAGAACAGCACTGATGAAATGCATGTATTGAGCTTTATTTTACTACCTTACATTGAAAATTTAAAAAAAAAAAAAAAGGAAAAGAAAAAACCCACAAAAAAACCCTACAAAAGCAACCTGAGCATTAATGGATGACCTCCAACATAAACTATTAGGCACAAGCTCTTAAAGACAGTGTCAAAAAAAAAAAAAAGAATATTATCAATCCACTTAAGCGGACTCTAAGTTAAAAGCTGTTTTCCTTAGTTGTGGAAGAAAATGAACAATGTAAGCAATTTCTCAAAATATTTTGAAAACAAACTAAGAACTGTAAGACAACAGTTGTTTGAATTCTGCTAATTAAATCTACAGCAATTGTCGCATTGAATACTCCATTCCTTGTACTCCTGTCCTGAGAGGGTCTCAAAAAGCCAACTGCTAGCAGAAACTATCCTCGAATCTCATGCAGAAGTACAATACATTCTGTTTTACAGTAAATTAAAATATTGAAAATGTTTTAAGTCTTATTTGTGGGGAAGAAAATGTGAATTTCCTGAAAAAATACTATTCAAGAAAATTCTGTTTAGAAAACACTGTATTTCACAATGTGGTTTTTATATTTTAAAACATATATTTTAAAAAATATATTTTTGAAATATATTTCAAAAAATGTAAAGCTCAGATTAGATGTACACTGATGTAGAAGAGAAAGTGACACTTGAAATATTTTGTGTCATTGCATTACAGGCCAACAATATTTTACAATATCAGGGGATGCGATTCTATTATGGTGACATGGACTATTTAGAACCTGCTTACAGCTGTACATTTCAACATCTGCATAACATCAAGGCATAAGCATTAAAATACTCACAACAATGATAAATGTAAATGAAGCTATGTTAAGTGGCAAACAAAAGCATAAGGAATGTATTACCTTATGAGATGCTTGCTCTCTGCGTATATAGGCTCGGACATTGAGAGGATTGACTTCAGTGGCATTAGTAAACTGTTGAATAGCTTCATAGTAGCGATAGAGATGCAACAGCAGTATCAAACCAATATTTAGGTAAGCAAAGATGACAGAGCTAAAAATAGAATTATTTTTCCTTTTGTTATTGCATGAAATATGTCATTGTATTAACCACAACTTATACATCTACTTTTATGATGTTTACCATACATCTATTTTGTGATCACGCTGAGCTAAAAAAATTGTAATTGCCAGCAGAGGAAATAGCTCATTAAAAAACAGTGTTTCAGTAGCTTGTGATGTTTGGCTGCACAGTAGAGGCTCTCTGATCACCAAAGACAGCACTCCAACTGTGAGTTGTGAAGAGATAAGTCTCTGTCAGAGAAGCTGGACTATGAATAGAGCTAGCTGGTAATTTTGTATATACAGAATACACCCAGAAACACATTGTAGTTTTAAAATACTGACAAAACTTACACATCTCCCATCCAGTCTGCTCCCTTATTTTCTGTCATTTCACTTGGCTAGCTGATAAGGAGACCTGGGTTTCCAAGATCTGCAATATCTTGTGCAGTTCACTCTTAAAAGACTGTTTCTAGGCAAAGTTCAAGGCTTACTATAGCAGACCCAATGAAGGAAGAGCTGAGGGGTCTTTAGGCCTGCCACAGATTGGAATGGAAGCCTTTGCTCAAGGCAGGACTGTTGAGGCTGAGAACTCAGTATCTTTAGAGTAAGGTAATTCAACGTCCTGGTTTGGGCCAGGACAGAACCAATTTCAGTATATGTGCTGCCAAAGCAACCACAACATTCAAGCACTTAACTGGTATGGGAAGCTTGTTGCATATTGTAAAACCGTTTGCATTGCAGGGCTGCTACAGATATAATCTAGTTCTGAAGTATTTTTAAGTGGTATGAAGAAATGCTTCAGTCACCAACTACCAAGGACCAAAAATAGCTTTTTGAAAAAAATTTATTTCAGGGACACCATTCACTGGCTTTTGCTGAAGAAGACATTGCAGCATTTTCTTTGGGGGGAAAAAAAAATAGAATAGTTTGACATTTTACTTGCATTGTGGACAGATTCCCTCCCAAAAGATTAATTAAATTATTATAGCATGAGTAGTCAACTTTAATTAGGTCTTCATCTTTTGTCAGCCAAACCTAAACAATTGATTTGCCAAGCTGCCATGTAAGATAAAATAAAATTTAATTTTGAAATACATTAATAATTATTTTTGTTATATCCAGACTAAAGTAAGTGAGGCAAAAGATACTAAAAGACGACATTACCGTTTTGTGTGGTTTGATTCCAGTCTATTGCTGAATAACAGTCCTGATTCTACTTTCCTTTAGTAGTATTTTTATGCCCCTAGGTAATCATAATATAAACAATATATATTAAAATTCTCAAGTCCAATCACCTGTCCAAAGCTAGGACACTTGCAAAGTCACAGATTGCAAGTGACCATTGACACTGTTCTGAGTATACGATCCCACGATGAAGAAGAGAATATAAATTTTCCTGATTGTCACTGATGAGCACTGTGGGAGAGGGAGACTAAAAATCAACTGTTCAGATATTCACATATATTTGAGTTACTCCATGCAACGTATTTCTACACTACTTTTTACTCTAGTTATCTTAGAGTTTTATAAAATATCATATATAAACCATATTAGTCATAATAGAAACTGTTCAATACGGCACAAAATACCTTCAAGACATACATAATTCTTGGTTACACCCACTCGAATTGTTAAAAGTGAAGCAGAAAAGCTTAGGAAGCAGAGGCAAAGCGACTGAAGGGTAACAGCAGCATCAAGAGTCAGTATCTGACACAAACTTAATAGAAATCAAAAGGAGCAACGTATTGCCAAACACTGAACGACAACCATACATCTCAATACTTGCAACATTAAATATCTGTGTTATGTTGCAGTATAGTAATTACTGGTGAATGGTCATTTCTCTTTTTAATTATAAATGTACACATCATTGAGCGAAACAAACAATACCAGAAACACTGAAGTCCTGCACAGCTCTTTTTGGATCAATCTGTTGTAGCGTGCAACCTCTATAGTAGAATGCTAACCAGCAAGAAGGGTCTAGCTAAACTGCTGCTGCTAAGTCTTGTATTGCATTTCTGTACTGCTGCTGCTTAGTATATGCTCTTCCTCAATGCAGCCTAATAAGGAAGAAAGTTTCTCTGTAAATACAATTTCCCTTAGAAAAACTATACCTACAGAATAAAATTATAGTGTGAAGTCATAGGCTATTATTTATAATATTAACAGGTTGAGGCAACTTAATACCAAGAACCCCTTCCATTGTTTTTGTCATGCAACCTTGAAGAAATTATTTAGGAAAAAAAATGTTGAAAATGGAACAAACATTCTGGTTTATTCCTGAATTTAATAAAGCAGGTCTGAAGGACCAAGGTCCTGTAATCTATACCATATAGGCAGATCACTGCACTTGGATAAATCAAGTTCAATGTAACAGAACCCTTTACCAGCTTTGGGCATCGCAGAGCTGAATGGAACTGTCTCCCAAGTTCCATAGTCTATAGGTGCAGCAGTTTCTGTATGGGGAAATAACAGATTTCATTAAATTTGATTTAAAAGGAAAAAATCTAAAACTGCCCTCATTCCTATTAAAGCTTTCTGAAAACATCCGTTCTATTCTATTTCTTTCAAACAGACAAGCTTACAAAAATCATATCCTACTATTTTACACTATTCCTCCCACAAATTCAGGAAGCTAGCAACGTATTTAAACAAGATTAATCACAAGCACAGGTGAAAAACTGTGAATAGAGAGCAATGGTTGTAAAATGAGCTTATCAATGCAAAATGTAATATGTAAAACTTATATTTTTGTATTACTGAAGATATCTTTCACTTCTTAAGCAGGCCTTACGGCACATCCCACTTCCATGCAGTTATCATGCAAAATATACACTATTCCTTTTTAAAACTAACACAGTAAAGTCAGTTTGTCAAGAATTTAAATCACATGCTTAACTCTACACAAGCACAAGGCACTGAGACTAGCTAATCATACTCACTAAGACTATTCACAGAGCACACTCATCAACCTGTGAGCCTCAATGAGCTAGTGGATTTCAGGAAGCCAAATGCAGCTTTATGTTTCTTCAAGATTTTATTTCAAAGCCAGAGAGTTAAGAAGCATCTGTAAATTTCTGTAGTAGCACGAGAACTTAATGCCACAAGAAAGCTTTGCATGATTCTACAGTTCCCTGTGGTGAAGGAGATGGACTGACAGGAACAAGATACACATAGGGGAATCCCTCCCTAGCAATTTCTGTTCAGTTTGAATGGGAATAGTTCCAGAAAAAGACATCTGAACTTAGATGTCTATTTGTAGATGTCTACAACATACGTTAGGTGTCTGACTTCCCATTAGAATTGATGAAAATTTAGGCAATATAATCCAAGGAAATGAGAGCAATACAGTTCATCCAAAAATACACACTTACTGGCTGTTTAGCTGAACTGCTCTTTTATAGAAGAGCCTATATTCAGTCTAACTAGAGTTAACTAACTATATTAGCTTGTCCTTGGCAAGAATTTCTGCTCAGACACCTACATGCCACAGATACATGAATTTAGATGTCAGCTTGCTGTATCATAATCTGGTATTGAATATCTACTTCTATTTTTATTTTACATCTATTTTCATGAATCCAGAATAGACTGTAGAAAGAATGTAAGTCTTTGCAGGAATGATAATAAAAAGAAGACACATTTTCTAGTATGAAAATCACATAAAATTTTTTCAGTCTTTGCAAGACAAAACTCAAAATCATTGTTATAATTCAAAAATAAAGATGCTTCTCATTCATAAGTAAAATTTTTCACAGAACATATTAATTTAGCAAAAAGCTAAAACTAGAAGTGTCAAGGCAACTAATGGAAATTAGGCATGGAACTATGTAATCCTGAAGGACATTCTTCACTTTGAGCATGTCTTTAAATCCAGCTCTTTAGAGCAAAGCACATACGCATGTGCTTAGGTTGAGCTGACTCTATATTTGCATTACTCAAGTGGGATCTGAGCACATGGTTCCGTGCTTAGCTAAATTACTGTCTAGGGACTAATTCAAAGTCATTAAAGCAACGCAAAGATTCCCCAATGGATATCACTGCCTAGAAGTCTTATTCTATTAGACACCTCTATGGAAATGCAATTGCTTTATTATTGTTTAATGCATATTCAGCCTTTTACATATTAATATTATTTTAATAATCCTCTTACAATTCAAATACTTTTGCCAAACTACATATTCTACCTCACCTGTGCATTGCTGGGGCCTTCCTTGATCACTGCTGTAAAATCCTGAATAGCTGTAGTCAAAACTGAACAGTCAAAGAAATGTATTCCATGTTTCATAAGTGCATCTGTTCTTTTTGAGTTATACTGAAAACACTGTATTGAAAAAAATAAAGTACATTATGTTATTCTTCATTCTTGTTATTTCTAATGATCAAGTCTTAACCAAGCATATTTTTATTACCAGATTTTCTTTTTTATCCCCTTGTTCTTTAATGTCTGTTGTAATTTCCATTAGCTGTAAAGTGAAATAAAAAAGTAGTGATGCAAGCTTATTAGTGGCTGATAAGTTGTACACGTTCAATAATTTATTGAGTTAGCTCACAGGAGTAACAGAAATTACCTATTTCTATGGCACTGTTTTTTTCAAGCATCATTTATTCAAAAGGATATCTGTTCTCCAAGCTACTTACCAGATGCATCCAAATACAGTTTAATAAAAGTTACACAAAGTTACTACATTATTGTAACAACAAAAAAGTCAACTTACTTCGGTGTAATCATCCATGGCCAATGACAATTCATTTTCCTGAAAATACAACTCAGTTCTCCTAAAATAAATGTCATCATCTGTAGGCTTGCATTGTATCGCAGAGCTGTAACTGATGACTGACAATGTAATGTTACTCTGCTTCCTGTAAAATTCAGCCATTGACAGGTATGCATCTGAAACAACCACCCAAAATATGAAAGACACTACTTAGTAGCCCAAAACAATGTCATCTCCTCCTTACAGGGTAATTAACACAAGCAGTAGAAACAGAACAGTAGATTATACGTCAGGAAATCCTGTTTTAATCTGAGCCACAGAAGATAAAAGTTCCAAGCTATAGCTACGTGCTCAATCGCAGAGCCCACGCAGCTGTAAACTGATAGCTCTTGCTGGATTCACAGGCACTAAAGATCTTTGCTCTCTGTAGAAGTGGCTCATCAAGCCATTTAGCATAGTCCTGTTATCACAAACAAATATAAAGAGATCTAACTTAAAAGGGCCCACACAATTTTTATCCCACGGAATTGGGTCTGGTCAGCATAAAGTTAGTTTTCTTTATAACCACCTGTATGATGCTGTGTTTCAGATTTGTGGCTAAAACTGTTGGTTACATGTTTTAGCTCTTCCTGAACAATGCTTGCACCGTATCAAGGCTTTCACCCCCACGCCCCACCCCACCCCACTCTGCCCTCTCCTAGTGAGCAGGCTGGGGGTAGGCAAGAAGCTGGGTGGGGACACAGATGGGACAGCTGACTTAAGGAGGCCAAAAGGATATTCCATACTATAAAACATCATGCTCAGCAACAAAAAAATAGAAGTAGAGGAAGAAACAGGGTGGGGGAAAGTGTCTTCCAAGTCCACATCCAACACATCCAGCTGAAACTTCCTTTGTTGCAACTTGTGTCCATTGCCACTTCTTTTTGCTGTGCATCTCACAGAAGAGTCTGTCTTCTCTGTTACCACCGATTACGTAGCTCGAGAAAGATTCCCCTCTTAGCCTTACATTCTCCAGACTAATGCACTCATCTCCCTCAGCCTTTCCTTATACAACATGTGCTCCAGACCCCTGACCATCTTAATGGCTTTTCAATGGACTCTCTCCAGCTTGTCTCTCATACCAGGACTTTCAAAATTAGATACAGCATAGGAGGTGCAGCATGACAACCAGGTAGAGGGGAATAAATCACTTTCTCTGCCTGGTCTGTCAACCAGGTAGTACCTTTCCCTTTTAAGGTCCTCCTTCCCAGTTTTAAGGGTGTGGCAGAACAGGGCTGACTGAAGACCAATAGCACACTGTCCCCATTACAAGACTGCTATCAGCTTTCCCCATTAAATTAATGGATACAAGTTCCATCAGTCTTCCTTTAATTATTTTTTTTCATTTTTAAAGAACACATTAAAATTAAGTACTTNCCATTACAAGACTGCTATCAGCTTTCCCCATTAAATTAACGGATACAAGTTCCATCAGTCTTCCTTTAATTATTTTTTTTCATTTTTAAAGAACACATTAAAATTAAGTACTTATTTCTTCCTTGGAAACCCAGCTTCTGTCCCAAGCCTTGGAAGAGTCATGTCTGCTTTATGATCTTTTTTATAATATGGATAAAACAACTGATGTAAGGTTATATACATACAAAAACATTTGCAGAAGTAGGGCCAAAGGCAACTAGAGAAAAAACACTAAGAAAAATTAACTGTTAAGTTATACTTCAATAAATACTTACCTGCTTTATTTTTGCTCCATTTAGTTATAAAATTCAGGTGACCTAGAGCAGCAGAAATTCTGTCTTGAAAGAGGTAAATCAAATGTCTATGCCAGTAAGCATTAAGCAGTAGTGGTTCTAAGCTTATACCCTATAAACAAAATAAGTAAATGACTGACATTCCAGAAGGAACTTCTCAAATATACTAACAATAATACACAGGGAATGAAAAATTTTTTGCATCAAAATTATTATTTACGAAAATTCCTAGACTGACAAACTTTTATTTAGCCTAAAAATCTGAAAAATTTTACTAATGCCACTTGTTTATTTAAAAGTATCATATACTCACACATAGGCAGAATCAGAGTCCAAACTACCATACTATTCAGCACAAAATACTAATCAGCTGGGATACTACTAGTTTTTATGATTTTTTTTAAATAGTTATCTGAACTGTTTCTTGAAGTCAGAATTAGTTCCAGGAAAATCCCTGGGAAGAGGTGCTTAGAAACAATCTTGTTCATTGGTCTTCTGTTTAAATGTAAGAAATAATTAACCTGCCCCTGTGAAAAAGGAATCAGCTTTTCAAACCATGTTGTTATGATTTCTATAGAAAGAATTTAACATCCCCTAACAAAAAAAAAAAAAAAAAAAAAAACACACTTGATGGGTATTACCAATCAAGATATTTCACATATATTTTTTACTCATATCTCTGATGTAACAGCCATACAGAAATAAATATAGAGACTGAATTAAATCTGAGACTGTTCTTCTACAACAGTAATTCCCAAATTCTGGTCTATGAACTATTTCTAGGATCCATAAACTACATAGAGAATGGGTTTATATATCTTAGAGAAAAATCAATGTTTTCACTAAAATATGCAATAGCAGTGGCGAGCAATTTTTACGGTTGATATCAGTCCGCTGATCAATGAACCACTTTGTCAGGGTGTGGAATTTTTAGCCTTTCAGATCCTTGACAGTGTGATTCCAAAGTTTGGGGTAAATAAAAGAGACACTAGATAATAATTGAATTTCTATTAATATGGTCAGTTTTCTGGTCAGATAATTTATCAAGTTTGGAAGGTAATATGTACAGATTGCAGGTGCATAAAATAGGTACCTATGTCCCATTAAAAATTTTTAAAAACCCATAGCTTTATCCCCAAAAGAAGCATTAACAGAAGTGGTGCCGTAAAACAAAATTTCACCCTAAGAAAATAAGTATTTGGGGAAAGGCAAACTCTAGAAATAGAATAAAATCTGGAAGGTGGATCTCACTGCAGGACACACGGTAAGCCTCCTTAAAATTTATTGTGGCTTGAAACTGTTAGCTGAAAGCAATGCAGAAACCAACATGAAGCCAAGTTGGTTTGTACTTCATTGTTTTGTTCCTCTGCACATTTCCAAATATTCCAACTGACTAAGATTTGCATTGTAGCAAAAGAAATGCTGTTTACATTATTTAAAGGTGCCTGTTGTTAAGACTGTTTTCAGGGACACTGGCAGATCGATGGTATTCTACTCCTACAGAGCAATATCAACACCAAAGATCTGGTTCAATCTTGCATTATCAAGCACTCCAATACAAAGATCATGAACCCCAAAGCAACTGCTGAGGATTGCTTCTCCAAATGCTGTGTTAAGAGCTGAGATGTTGGATAAGAAAGAAGGACATCTTTTGCTGTGCAGTGTTATAGATAGGATGAAGTACTTTCAGGTCCCAACCTGGTTATGACTAGCTGCGTGTAACACCAAAGTTAAATGGCAATGAAAATACCATACCCAAAGTACAACACATGACTTCTGTACTGAGGTTTCACAAACACACAGAACTATACCACTGCTTAAAGAATGCCTTTGAAAGCTTTTACAGTTTTCACATTTAAATCATAGACTTTAAAAATAATATTTTCATTTCTGTTTTTTCAGCAATGTTTTTACTCCATTTTGGTTGTTTCTTTCTAGTTGTGCAGGGTCTTGAGCAGAAGTAATGCCAGGGAATTTAAATGTTTTAAAAATAAACATACATAGAAAACCACTAGTATTATTGTATAAAATCTTAGTGTCAAATGATACTGTAATAATAAACAGGAAATACATTACTTGAATTTATTTGCTCACTATGCTTTTCTAGAAATTTAAAATACATTTGTTAGCTTTGCCAGCAGCAAAACTTGAAGCAAGGGACTTTCTCTCCTTTTCGTCTATCCGATCTCCAACTCCATTTAGACGTGTTGTATCCCAAGCAAGGGCCTCCAAAGAAACATTATGGTGCCTGGAGAACACTAGGGTAAATAAACTCACTTTATTAAGAGCCTGCATCTTCATTCTTGAAGGACTAAGTTTAGACCATGCTGTCATACAAAGGTAAAACGTGGCAGCATTCAGCCAGTTATCAGCTCTCTTGCTTCTAGTTCTTCACCTGTTGAAGAACTCAGACACTCAATTAAAAAAAAAAAAAAGTGCTTGATAGAAGCAAAACTTAGCATTAAAGTTNATTCTTGAAGGACTAAGTTTAGACCATGCTGTCATACAAAGGTAAAACGTGGCAGCATTCAGCCAGTTATCAGCTCTCTTGCTTCTAGTTCTTCACCTGTTGAAGAACTCAGACACTCAATTAAAAAAAAAAAAAAGTGCTTGATAGAAGCAAAACTTAGCACTAAAGTTACTTTTTCCAAGTCATCCATAGATAATTTTAACTTGCCTAGCTTTGCATTGCTCCACGCCTGCAGTAGTAAAAAGCTGAAAGATGCTCTTCCTTTTCTATTAGCTCAGTCAGCTGTCTTACTTCTTTTTCTAAACCTTCAATACTAACATTCACACCTTCAAGAAGAACAGGCTGCATTGAGTCAACCAGTTCTATTTGTAGATTTGCTTCTTGAGAGTCCACTGTCTCAGTTCCTTTTAGTAATTCAGTATCCTTCTCCTCAGAAGCAGTCTCACTAGTTGGGAAATTTTCATCAAACCAGCGGTTCCATATTCTACTGACCCACACGCAAGCAGAAATTCCTTTCAGAATTCCACTCCTCACTTCTGCAAACTTTTCAAAATCTAACAAACAAGGGATGCTGGTGCTCTGAGATTGTTTGATTGCTGAAGACACCTTGATACTGAAGTTATCATGAATAGGAAGCCTTCCCAGAGACACAGATCTGAGAAAAAATATATTAAAATTAACTAAAGGTTCTCAGATCTCAAAATGGAATCTGCCAGTCAACTACTATTCAAAAACCTATTATTGATGATAATTTTTTAATTTATTGGACATTTACCAAAAAAAGTTATTGAAGCCACAGGCAAGCAGAACTGTTCTGAATGACTCAAGTTCCCAGAACGTTAAGCACTAATTCCCAGTTGCACGCTTATTTCTTTAGGTTTACATGGACAATGCTAAACATAAGGAAGGACGACATTTCAATTACCATCCTGGCCAAATGATGGTAAATCCTAGATGGATGAATATATCAATGACAGATCCCAGTGATATTAGGAAGAGGCAATGAGAATATAAGCAGAGAAAGCACCACCCAGAGGTGAAGAAAAGCACTTGAATTTACAAGGACATTTCCAAAATTAAAATCTGAGAAAAGTCATAGCTTCCAACATGAGAATCTCCACAAATGTTCAATATCAACTTCTGCTTTGAGACATCAAAGTGAAAGAAACAGAGGTCTTTAACACAAACATTTAATCTTTATCACAAACAGTACTATCCTTGCTAACACAGAAAGGAATCCAGAGAAAATACTTTATTTATATATTATATACTATATATATTTATAATACTATGTACCTAATATTCATCGTATTTTATACATAAGGAGCCTCCTAGGGCAAGAAGGGGGAAATTAAATAAAAAATGTAGCAAGCTCACACATGCACAATGGTACAAAGATGAAATCCCCTTGGTTTAGCAAAACTGATATGAAAGCCTTACACAGCAAAGAACATACAGTACTTTGTCTAAAACAATACTTTGGAAAAAGGCCACCTTCTCCCTTAGTCACAGCTATATACCAGAATATCACCCCCTTTAAATCTTAGATTTTCTTAAGCATAAACCTACTTAAAAGGTGCCTAAAAGCAGAAAAAAAGAAGTTGAACAGAAAACTGGCCATCAGTGTAAGCACAATGTGGACACACAACATATGACTGCACACAAAAATAGACAACGTTTGGGTTTTGGTTTTTTTGGGGTTTTTTTTTGTTTGGTTGGTTTTTTTTTACAGGTCACACTTTAAGGGTAAGTATTTAAGAAATATCAAAAAGCTAACAAGAATATTAATGTTTCTTTTTAATACTTGAATATTTCCTAAGGTACCTCATATCTGAAGTATGTAAATAATAAACATTAACTAGAAAATATTTAGAGTGATACACAAAAACAGAAGATAAAAGGCAAACTGCTTGCTTGATGTTGTCACGGTTTAAAGCTAGGCTAGCTATTAAATGGACAGATGCTCTTTGTTAACCCCCTTCCTCCCCAAAGGTGGGGAAAGAGAAAAGGAAGAGAGACTTATGGGTTGGAAAAGTTAAAACAGCTTTAATCTAACTACAATAATTGTGTATTATAATAATAGGAAAAAATAATAATTAAATATATACAAATATGCACAAACCCAATATCAAGCCCCCCCCTTCGATGACGAATACATCACCCGGACACTGTGGGGCACACCCCAGCAAAGTCCCAGACCATACTCGGCAGCAGGCAGGATCTGGATTCAGGACAAAAAGTAGAGTAATTGGGTAGAGTCCTCCTCAGCCACTAAAGCAAGGAGCTGAGTAGAGCCGGAAAGAAGTATCCTGCAACATCACCAGGACACCCCTAACAGCCCCATGCTGGGCTGAAATAGGCTCCCAGGCCATGGGTGTGGGCTGGGCAGAAGCACCAGGTGAGGCTGCTTAGGGCCGTTAGAGCCCATAAGTGCCCTCAGGCCCCAGCCATAAAGGGAGAGGGAGTGAGCCTTATGACCCCTCACTTTTATTCTGAACATGATGTGTATGGGATGGAGTACTGCACTGGGTCAAACCAGGACAGATGTAATCTACAAAGTTCATGGTACAAAGCAACACCATTTCCATTTAAAGTGCAGTATATACTAAATGTGCTAAAGATACCTGACCGGTATATATTTTTTCTTTGTATTAAAATATATTACTTCTAAATAACTAAACTATTATTACTTGATTTCAGAGCAATACTTAATGTGAAAAAATATAAAACCTGTAAGTAGATACTACAGCTACAAATTAAAATACTTTTTTTTAGAAAGGTAATACACATTAATGAAAGAAAACCTTCCAAGAATCTTTGGAGGTTGACTTAATTTCTTAATCACAGCTTCTAATTTTCTAGGGTTTATTATTTTCTTTGATTTCTTTGTTTACTTTCTTCTTGGGAAAACAGTGTATTTAATCCCAGCCTTTTGAGGTCACTCCCCAAGAACAATGTCATTCTCACTATCCTCTTGTCCAGTCAAAGTAGGCATTTTTTCTACTGGTATGTCTGTCTGCATTGACCGAGGATCATCACAGATTTGATTAAATAGATGCTTGGTAGGGGAGCTTTTCCTGATCTCTGCATCAAACTCTGGGTCAGCTATCCATTGCTTCATAGCCTTCAACTCTTTCATGCAGGTTTTGAAATCAGCTGGCATATTTAATGTAGTTTCATCTTTGAAAGCAGTCATCTCCAGAGCTGAGACCGATCTGTTAATCAAACTTGTCTGCTAAAAAAAGGAAACAATTTATTTAGATGTTCATTTGAAATGAGATTTATATATCATATGTCCTTAATTTTAATGGAATGGATTTTCTATTTCATAAAATCGTAAAGAAAAAAAAAAGAGTGACATGGGGACCACACTGTGGAAAAAAAATGAAGTATTTAATGGGAAAAAAATCTACATACCTAAGGTTATGTGTCAAAGCAAAGAGATCTGAAACATTAATTCAATGTTATTTGAAACTCATGAAGGGCTAAAATCAATCTTTTCTAAAAAGTACCACAATAAATTTGAATTAAATAATACCAGTCATGGTAGGAAACTTACATTTTAAAATCAAAAATTTATGCCTTGGTGTTGACATTTACAAATAGATGACCTGAGATATATTCACAAACTCAAAAGAAAAGACAGGAGGACTCTATATAATTTTTGGAAGTATAATTGTATTATATGGAAACACAGTTAATATCTGAATGGAATTATGCACCCCAAAACCCTGAATCACTTGACAAAATCAAAAGAATAACTGTTACCGTCTGGTGTTTAATTGTTATTAATTATTAAGCAAGTACTATTTGCAATAACAAACGTATTGCTGCTTCTTTTTGTTAATTTCAGTTCACTGACTTGCACTACAATACTAGGCATAACACGTCTTTGTCAAAGAAATTAAAATGTAATTTCATGTGCACTGCCTGAAATTCACAGAGTGAAACACTTGTTAGTAATAAATAAAATAAACGAAAAAAATAAATGAAGCATTGAATAATTTTGAATAATTTTTAATTAGACTCAAATGCTTGCTTACAGACATCTACTAAGAATTATGTAATTTATATATTTATTAGGCATTGCATCAGCCTTCAATAATTTAAAGCATTCCATTTAAGTAACTAAATACCTTTCGTTCTTTATTTGTAGTAATGCATTATACCTTGTGAAGTTTTGAAAAGATTAAAAAAAAAAATCTCCATGTCACAAATGTGCCAATTTTCTTTGGGAAAATCATATTTTTTAAAAAAATCTAAGCTTCATACTGATTTATTAAAAAGATGAAACTCAATGTAAAGCTATCATTTATCTCTACATGTATCTATCGTTAGCTGTCATTTATCACCAAATTGAATAGTTTGACTGCAAATTGCAAAAGCATTGAACTGTTACTTTATGCATTCTTTTAATGAACTATGCATAATTTTGCTAAAGGATTGCTAGCTGAATTCAAAAAGACTACTTTTATTTGAATGTGAAACTAGTATTTTAAAAATCAAGCATCAATGCTTAGTTCAAATTGCAAATCTGGTCTTTAAATTATTTTGTTTATCATTGCATAAAAATTGCTGTTATGCTTCATGTCCATCTTTGAAATAACATGGTTACAACACTTTAAGCAGGTCTTTATGGACTATACAGAAGTTTTCAATAAATACATACTCCTCAAATTCTTACTCAAAATCAAGTTTGTTAACAAAATATTACTTGTATAATTCTATCAAGGTCATCTTTGCACAAGGGTAAAATTTGTGCAGTTTATTGCTGCTTTATGTATTTTGTGAAACAGCTAACGTAACTTCAATAGCCATAGAAGTCCATAGCACTTTACAGATTGGAAACTTGACAATGTTTATGCCCTGATATTTCTGAAATCCAAGACCTGATAGCGCAAATCTTTAGTCAGATATGTTGCTCCACTCGTTTCAGGTTAGCTAGAGTACAGACTACTCGCACTTACCTCTATCCAAATGCCTGTAAAGTTAACAGGGGTTCTCATTGCAGAGCTATGTTCTCCTACTTAATGTAACCAATCCACTTGAAAAAGACCTTTGGGACTCTCACTTTTGCATCTAACAGGAAAATACAAAATTCAGTCCAGTGCAAGAACTTCTTCCACAAAATCACCATTCAGGAACAAATACAAGTAAATATAAAATAATACCTCTGAGCTCTCACTGTCAGAAAAATCAGGCAAGGATTGGCATCTTCTCAGTAAATGTTTTGTCTATAGATAAAACAAAAAGCAAAATAAGTCTTAATTAGTCTGAGCTTAATATGAATAGAGCTTTCAGATACATTCTTTTAAAAGCAGAGACTACCAAAAATAGAGGTAATGTCCAAAGAAATCTGTATTTTCAGAAAAAAAAGGCAATCCCACCTTTGCCAGAGTGAAGTAAGGACTGCATTGTCTGGACTTCTGGATGTTTTAAGCCCATTCCACTTCCAGATGTCCAAAATTCCAAGATACGTTCAACATACATAGATCAATGCTAAAGAGTAAGCAGTCAGTGGACATACTCTATGCATGTGCTCCAATCTTAGAACACCCTGTGAATATGCCATACTGTTGATCACCTAGTGAATTTACTGCACATATGGAGATGTCTTTCCAATGAACGTGTTTTAAGCCACTTTTTTAAATGTCATATTCACTCCGTATTAAATGACATGTACATATTGCTATTTTGGGAATCCCAGACAAAAAAATGGCTACATAACATCACCACAACCATAATTCCCAATGAGAATATAGCTTCTTCCTGAGAATCTGTGCTTCATCTGTTTTTAATTGTTGTTGTTAATAGACCTACTTGTACCATAGTAACAGTTTTCTCTTTCAAGTAAAAGAGATGTTCCCAACACGTCCACAAGTAAACATGGACTAAAATATAATATTTTAGTAACTGCAGANATTGTTGTTGTTAATAGACCTACTTGTACCATAGTAACAGTTTTCTCTTTCAAGTAAAAGAGATGTTCCCAACACGTCCACAAGTAAACATGGACTAAAATATAATATTTTAGAACTGCAGACTTTATTGCTTCCACCTAACATGCAGTCAATATGCAGGTAAAGGACTACCAGCACTCTCCAGCTCACCTGGACAATTCCAAATCACTTTAGTTACATATACAGCCATATCCTTTTTGTGTCTGAAGTCAAACATGATACAAAATGCCAAATAGTCTTTAGCCAAACACAAAATAACTATTTTAAGTTGCTGCTGCCAGAGAATGTAGATGTGCCAAGCTGATCGCAGAATTCTTCCTTTTTTTACATACTAAATGAGATTCTTCTCACTATTTCTAGCCAGGTCCTGCAAGAAATGTTCAAATCGGCATGTGTGGTCTTTATCATAACAAATTTATCTTTTTGTTACACTTTCATGCCATCTAAAGTCACATACCCTTGAATGACATATTCTCAGATAGCCATAATCACTATATCAAAAAGCTTCTTTCAAGGACAAAAGCAAGCGTGTCTTGCCCAGCATGTTTCACCTTCAAACAGGAAACACATTAACAAACAGATCTTAACTGTTCTAATAGTCCAAACTTGCAGATTGTGCCTTAAATTTTAATATGTGCCTTCAAACACTAAATTCTACTTGGGAGCTCAGCTGCAGTAATAATACGCAAGCATCAGTTTGCCCATTTCTGGCTGCAAATACATCCACTCACACATTAGTTTTCCTCAGTTCCAACTGGGGTCTCAGCAACATCACCGGCCAGTTCCAAGCTGTGTTTTAGCTGCTGGAACACTCAGTTGTACCTCAGATTCTCTGGTAAAGAAATATTTTTGGCTTGCTATAGGATTTGCGTAAGCTTTTACCCACTTCCACCTCTCAGATCTATTAACTTGAAATAGCTAACCTTACGTAAACACATACAACTGAACACCATCATTAAGGCACTTCAGCTTCTCTGTGGAGCCTACAGCTCTCATTTCCGACATTGTCCCCATGAATTAGATCAATGGTGTTTGAGATAGTCAGGATTCTGTAACTGAAAAGATCCACACTGCAGCTTAGAGCCACACTTCAATCTTTCACTTGCAAATCACCTGCATAGAATTGCCTGCTTACCCTTTCATATCACATTCAGAGAAATTCTAGACAAAATAATTCACACGCTTGGAAACATCTTTTTTCCCCTATTCTGCTTCTTGATTCTTGCAGATTTTTAGATGTCTGGGCATAGTGAAACATCCAGTAAGCCACTCCATTGAGATATATCATATTAGTCAAAACCTGTTATTTATATCACAGGCCCTCTCTTAAATCAGCACCCAGTGCTGTAACAATGCAAAATAAGAAGCATCTTTAAAATATGCAATGACTCTTTCCAAGCACAGTCTGAAGTTTCAAAAAGTGAGATTTAGCATTTTCTATTAAAAAATGAACAAATATCTAACATAAAATTGTTTCTAGAAGTCAACTACATAGAAATACTTTGTCTTGTAACTAGAGTTAATCTTAATTTTTAGTGTTACATTAAAATTGTACCGTAATACACACCATATTATCATAATCCATAATCATAGAAATCATGATCCTCTTGCTCAGCTTCTAACTCTTCTTCATGATCAGTGAAAAAGTCTTCAAATACAACACTCTCAATAACATTGCTCTGAAATATTAATGTATTTGCATATTTGAATATGTACACTATTATTTAGTCAGCTGTAGAAAATACAGTATCAGATAATTAAAGCCTATAACATGTTTGAGCTAAAGATTTATGATGATCAACACCAACATCACAGAAGCCATTTAGCCTAAGCTTCTGGTAGAAAACGTTCTTTAACGTCATCAAGAATTACATGGTGCAAAAGGGGCAGAGACCTGAGGAAACTGCTACCTGATTGTCTAAAGTTTTTATCCTTAGCTTTGGTAATTTATGTCATGTTACTGTAGTCCATATAGTAACAAGAACACAGCTCTCAATTTGGTCATAGTAAGGCTAGGAGATGGGGAACTATGTTAGGTTTATTCCTGCTATCAATTAATTCATGCATAAGTGTGCTTCATCTCTTCCACGGAAGCATGAACTGGTCCTGAAATGCTAGATTCTCTGTAACCTTTGCCATATGAAGGTGCAGAGTGCTACAAATATGGGTACTTCATAGGCATGCCCTTCTACGTGAATGACTCAAAACCTGCAATAATGTAATCACAGTGGAGATTTTACATTCAAGACATTTTAAATCTCAAAAACATTGGAATTCTCTAAAATGGACTTAGTTAAATGTAAGAAATATTTTATTACATTTTAAAAGAAATCATTGCCAGTATAGCATAGCAGAAGAAAAACTATGCAGAAGTAGTTTTCGACATAAATGCAAAGACATTTAGCAAGATAATACAACAGCAAGCTGTAATTAAGAATAATTACTTACAGAAACTTTATTATTGTATTAAATTAAACAATACTATTCAATACATGTTATTACAAATTGTACATTGACTATGTACAGAAGTATAAGATAGCTGCATAAAATAAGACTATTACAGTTAACAAATATAATGTTAGAAAAAGATGTATATTCTGCAAAAGATGGGAACACTAAAAATACATTTAAAATACTTACCTCATATATAGGAAATAAAATTTCCTTTAATGAGGAAATTGGAGCAGAGAATTTTGGTGGAGCTAGTGCCCAAAACATTTTTAAAGATTCTGCGTAAATGGAAACCTTCAAAACCAATACAATCAGTTATCAACTAATATAAACCCGGTCTATAAATGTCTGCACTTAATCTGAACGATTAGGTAATAAAATGCCCTTTTCTGCTAAACATGATTACCAAATACAACGAAATCCCGAGAAGTATACGGCTCCTCAGCCTGAATGAACTATCTGGTTTGCTCTCTTAGTGTTTTTGTTTGTTATTAATTAGCACATTGGCATATTTTATTACTTCAGAGAAGGAATTAAGAACTGAGACAAAAGGTTTCAGAACAACACTCCCCATTGATTAAAAACTCCATATACATTTCTATATTGTGTATTGTCAAACGTTGAAAAAGCAGCAGAACTTTATTTCCAAGGTATTCTATTCTTTTGTTGCACGACAATAAAAAACCTCACCTTCCCCCCCACCCTGATTTTGTGTCTTCATTTGTAGGACTGTGCACGTACAGCACACATTTATTAAAATTATTTCTTATTTTCTCTCCTAACAGTTGCAGTTGTGGCTTTTTAAGACAATATTCAGCTACTTCTTGGTGTTCAGTTAGACTTTTTGATGTATGAGGGGGAAGAAAGTGAATCCCATCTGTCCAATTATTCTGGCACTGCTCTGAAACAGGAACTCCTTCATAACAAATTCTGCAGCAACATAAAAGATGAATAAATTACTCTGATTATGTCAGGTATTAACAGCACAGAAATAGCTTGGTTGTTAAAGACAAAGAACATTAATTAAAATTTAAATCAAATTAGAAATAAATTATTAATAAAAAGGGTTTTTTCTAAACTAAAGATTGAAGTGACTTAATATACAATGGAAACCTAGTGTCAAACCTGTAAATTTTGTAGTCCCACATCAAATAATTTTAAAAAGACTTTCATGATCAGGTCCATGGTGTATGTTATAGAAGTCACAAGAAAAATATAACACTAAGCTCTAAATTAGTATGAAATGCATTACACGCATAACTTTTTGCATGTCAAATAGACCACTCAAGTGCTGTGCTTGCAGTCAGATATACTTAAATGCCAAAGAGAACTGATTTCAGCAGCAATGTCTCACTGGTTTTGAACAGCGCCTATTGTGATTACTCGGGGACTGGATTCTGATTATTTTTTGTTTGCCCTTTTTCAAAATAAATCTACCTATGGCAAACACATCACAAAAGGAATATTTCACTTTAGAAAGTTGTCGTTTGAAGTAATTCTACATCGCAATTTCCTATCTATCTAGTTTCAATTTCAAAAACAATGAGAGCTTTTACATAACACAGGAACTCGTAAGTATGTTTATATATGCATGTGCATATATATATACAAATTCTGTAATAGCTGCTCTACCTCTATTTCCTTTGCTCCTGGAAACTCTAAAGAGAAATTCAGATTTGAAGAATCTATTACTACTATCGAGCTCGTAAAACTATGTTGGAGATTAGTAGCAACAACTATTAACACATCACTTAAACAGATATTTTATGGGATTTATATATAAAATTATAATGAATATTTTTATTTAACAGAGAGTAGAAGTTACATCTATACTTTTTGCTATTCTTCTTGCAGTTTATCATGCAATAATTATGTAAGTTTTGACTTAAATAGTTCTTACTGTACTAGCAATTACAAGCACAGAACGCATAAAGTATGAAATACGTAACATATATACAGAAAAGCCAGAAAAAACACTCAGTTTCATATATTCAGGTATCCATATGTATATGTAAATTAAAATGCACGTCACATGAAACACGACTTTCAAGACATTGGCACATTGGCATATGCCAACACTGACATCTACTGGTGTTAGTCAGGTCTGGGGTAGTTATTCTGTGAACACTAAATTATTAATGAAGTTTCTTTGTGCATTCATGGACATAAAGTGTGTAACTTCTGTTATTTGCAATTTCACTATCAGACATATATCTGCTATAGCGGACTTGATTCACGTTTATGCTAATTGCAGTGTATTTCCATTTTAAGATCTATTTAAATTATCAGAAGACTGTATAAATGGGGAGGTCTCAACGTAACTGAGAACTAGCCATTTGATTTAGCAAACAAAACGCCTTCTGAAGTGCAGTTGGATGTTAAAAAGGAATCCTTAAAATGTAGCACTACCCCAGAAGTTGTAGCTCTTACGCAGAGAGAAAGATTATTGATCTGGGAGTAGTTCTTGAACTCTTTCTGGAATGTTCCTTTCTTCAAGTGGAAGCTTTGATAAAAGACCTATTTCTTAAAGAGAAGAAAAACAAGAACTGAAAACCTAACTTTTGGCAAGTGTTTGGCCTTCCTAGTTTTTCTTTACCTGTAAGTATTTAGTGGTTCTGACTCTTCAAAGTGTGTATCTGCATAAAAGGAATCTCAAGTGAAGTTGTACAAGATACAGAAAGGTATAAAACAATCAAAATATTCCTTAGCATTTGGTGGTTAAAAGTGTTTTAAATGAACAATGTAAAAAGAGATGCCCCTCTTTTAGGGCACTTTTGTCAGGAACATTTTTCAATTCAAGGTGTTTATACTAAGTAATCAGCTGGGAGTTAATGCAAAACAACACTCAGACTTCTCATTTCTGGAAGAGAGAAGCAACATGGAGGAAAGCTCCAAGTAATAATAACACTGATCTAATAATATCCTGTTTCCATCTGCTGGTAAAAAACTGTAAAATCAGGGAGATGCAGGTATTCCTGCATGAAGGAATCTTAACAAACATAACATGAAGCTACAAATCCCATTAAAATTTATGTAGGATATCTGCCAGGAACGAGTTTGACTATCCATATATAATCTTCATTAAAATGTCTTTAGCTTAATACTTATCTTCATGTCTAAAAAAGTAGCTTTTTTAACTCTCAGGTAACAGATGCCTACAGAGTATAGCAAGATTAAACAGGAGAGCAAAATCAAGGCACCTTTGCTATCTGATGATTAATCAAACTTAATACGGCCAGTCCCAGGAGAGAGTTGTAGCTGACCTTGGGAAGTTTACACCTTGACAGATTAATACACCCTGCTCTGCAAGACATTTTTTGCAGACATGAATGAGAAGTCATTTATATTTTTAAGCCTGTGGATATTTTTCATAGTAAAGACAGGACTTTAAAGCAAGAAAAATATCCCTGTCTTTATCTGATCTACAGTAAAATCCTACCACTGTAGGCTTCTTTGGACTTTGTTACAGTCAAGCGAGATGCTCTCACAGAAGAACTCAAACTAGTACAAAAAAAATAAAGATAGATCTATTGCTGTTTAAACAGTTGACAAAGTAATTTGAATTTTACTATCCACTAGACAGAAATCAAGCTTATCCCCACATAGATCATTTGCATTTGTGAAATTAGCTAAATGCAGAGAATTGGTCAGTAATGAAATGTGAACAGCTTAAATGGATGTAAATTAGGATCAGGTAAATGGTACCTTTGTCCTCAAGGCTCACATAAGGCAACCAGTTTTAAAAATTAAACACAGAAGCTGATGGTACACCAGATGGTACCACTAGATGGCAGTGCTCCAAAGAATTTCGTTTTCTATATTTCCAGAATTAAATTAATTCAGCAAGGAATTTTGGCATGGGGTTCTTTTTAATCTTTAATTCTGTTCATCTCCGGGGAATGTAGCTCTCAATCTAAAAATTGCTTTCCAAAAATTTCTTATTCATAAAGCTCAGGCTCACCCTCAATTTCCTCAACTCGTTGGTTACTTCTTGAAAATCAACCATTCTCTTCAAACCCCATCCTCCCATAGCTTCTACAATTCACCTCTCCCTGTTCCACTTCCATCCAACTCCTTCAACTTCCCAGGTATTTTCAAGGGGTTCTGTTTCCTACTCTCTTTTCTTCTTCCTCTATTCCTAGTAATGTTCTAGACAAAGACCATGTACAGGTTCCCTCTCCATGGTAATGAATCACAGCATGATTTATCACTCTGTTCTGCACCAACAAAATATCAGACGATCTTCCTCTTAGGGATGTCAAGCTGCCAGTGCTAGCTCAGCAAGACTGAAAATAAGGATCTTATGAGCCTTTCTCTTTTAAACCTTCATGGCCTCCCCACTACTTTCTTCATCACTATGGCTAGCATCCGATCATTCACACTACTCAAAACACAGGTATCATTCACAACATTCTAAAATTAAAGTCTTTTTTTAATCTCTCTACAAAGCTAAAGTCTAGTATCTAATTTCATATTTTGCTTGCTGCAGCATCCATTTCTTCAGCCTAGACAAGCATCACCTTGTTCTCTTCACATTCATTCAAAGCGCTACTGCAAAGATCATTGTTGCTTGCTTTGAACGCTATCCCATTCTTTGAAGTAATAGAAAAAGAGAAGCTCATTTAAACATGAGATATTCCTCTGCATTCAAAGCCTTCACAGACTTTCCTTTTTTTGTCATCTCTAGGTCAGTAAAGCAATAACAACTTTATTTTTGTGACTTTTGACCCCATCACTGACTTCCTAAAGTTGGGGGTTTTTTTCCTTTTTAAACATCTTTTTGCCCATCCTCGGGCTGCTTCTCACATCTGAGAAAAGCTCACTAGAACCATCAGTTTATTCTCTCTGAATTTCTTTAAATCCTCTTTCGCCATGACCTGCAAAAGAATTAATGGCTGGGCTACTGGTATGCTGAAACTCTGCTAACAATGTTGACCAGTGTCCTTACTCTCACTGAGTCCATATATTCTCTGTCTGTATCTGTCCAACAGAAAATGCTGCTAAATCAAAAGCAGACACTTCAAAATTGTGGCCATGAATGATATTCATATGCTACCCAAATTCCTAACAGAAGGAGGAACTCACAAAAAAAAACCAAAAGAAACATCAGGGCCTAATCTTGTACACTGAAATAATGCCATCCTTGATGGTTAGAGTGATCTTGACTACATCAAAAGAATTATATGACTAAAAACTTTCATAAAGCAATTTATGGATTCATATTTTAAGGTCAGAGAGAAGCATCATGATTACCCAACCTGACTTTCTAATTAACACAGATAATAAAATTTCATCAGTATTCCTGCATCAAGCTCACAATTTGCTGGGTGAAACTCAGGACATACCTCAGAAAGCAATCTACTTTTAGTTTAGAGGCTGTAAGTAATGGATAATTTCAGAAGCTGCTACTTCTGTTGCTATACATTGAAATCTTACAGCTTCTCTCAATTTGTCTAGACTGAAACCTCAGCTACCAGGTCTGTTATGTTTTCATTCAGCAAATCCTCTTGTATCAGCAACTATACCATGCAGGTAACATATTCGAATCAACTCTATATCTCTTGCGTAAAACCAACACAATGATCTTTTAAAATGTCTTCATACAGAACTGGTATTCAAGAAAAAGAGAGATCACATACAGGAATCGACACTTGTGCTTGCTCCCCAGAACAGTATTTGGAACACTGTTAAGTGCATTAAGTGCACAACATTACTACAAACCTTCATATGGAAGAAGAATTGAAGATTTAGCCAACAGAAAATCTGCTGCCCCTCTCTGGAGCTTAGAGTTTTCAGGGACTGCAGGCAGAAATTTTCCTCCATTTCAAATCCAGAACATGGAGCCCTATTCTAAGAGTGGCTGCATCCATTCTTTCAAGGAAGGGCAAGGTGATTTTTTTTTTTGTCTCTTATAAGACAGGAAAAAAAGCAGAGTGGCAATTTCCACCTCTTTATGATAATTCATTATTGAAGAACAGAGCCAGGAAATTATGATTTGTTCCTTATCTGAGTATTCAAACCCCTCTCACCATTAGATTATTTGACCATTCTGAGTACAGGAAGTTGAGCAGAAAAGAATGCAAAAGTCATGTAGCCAAGAGACAGAACAAGTGGTGACACGACTCTCAGTTGTTATAGCACTCACCTGGAAGAGAAAAGCTCAGTATAACATTTCTAATCCCAAAACTTTTTTTTAACTGCATTATTGCTAATGTCTCACCTCTTTCATTTTAAGGTAAACATGTTGAATTTAAAGTTCAGAGAGTATTACACAGCCATCTTCTGCTGCTTATCTTTCAAGACTGTAAAGCTCCTTTCAGAGTTACTGCTTTTCAGGATACAATCTCCCCTCCTACAAAGGATGACCCTAATTGCCTATTCTTATCCTTATGACCTTGCATTTGGTTGCATTAAAACACATGTTTTTCAAGTGAGCCTGAGTTAACAAGCTAACAAATTGCCCTGTAAAACTGAACTAGCCTTATCCTTATTTACCACTGTACCATTCTTTAAATCACCACTTCTGGAGCTGGTGATACACAGAAACTAGAAGTAGCAAACTGCCAGTCTGAAAAACCATCAGGAAAAGCTTGAGAGTATTAAGGCTCCAATTTTGAATTTTTTTATACGACTATATAAACCAGAAAGGCAGAAAAACGCAAAAAAGTAACTGAAGTGATAAGCAATGAAAAAATAATATTGTTCATATTAATTCACATGCACATTATTTTAGTGCAAAATACATTTAAAAAATGAAAAAAACCCAAAGATTTAGGAACTCACACCATCAAATATAAAAATTGGTAATATAATAAGATCATAAAACTGAGTAGCTTATTCCAAAACCCATTTACATTTCCTCAGTACTTCTAGAATTTTTTTTTGACAGATGTCTTTTTACATGCTGCATCTACGTCAGAAAAATTAACTATTACGCATTTTGTTCTACTTCAGCTCCTCACTCATTAAAGATGCAGGATTCTGCAGTTACGACATGAATAACTTTCACATATGCAATCAATACTTCCGACTACAAGTTTATCGTAGGTCCCAGTTCTGTGTGTGCTTAACTTTGTGCATGTGTTGAGCTCAACAGAACTACACTTAATTACGTAAAGTTATCCTTGTTCCTAAGTGCTTGTAGAATTGGGATTGAGGTAACACCGTCTCTGTGAAAAAGGGCTAGTGGGTATGCACTTCAAACCTTTTAGTGTTGCGGAATTTTACATTCACAGAAAGCCTACTCTACTTGCTCAGTATTTCTTGTTATTTCAATAGGAACTTCTTACGTGAGTAGAATTCAGTATAAAAATTCATATATTTATAACCTAAATTGTGATATAGAACTTAAAATAAGTCTACAAAATGCTATTTATTTTTTAAAATAAAAAATACATTTTTCATTCTAAGCAAGACACAAGCCTTTTAGTATCCTTATTCTAATTATATTAAAACACATCTATCAAAGAAGGCAATTTTTTTCAATTTTTTTTCTTTGCCACTTCTTTGAAACTATCAAATACTGAAAGAACATGAAAGTTATTTCTTGACATATAACGCTTTAACTTACAAAATGAATTATATCATAGTGGCTCTGAAAACAAGCAAGTTCATACCTTTTCCTTTCAGCTTGCTCTTTCAAATAAACATATTTGGAACACATTGATTCTTTCTCCTTATTGCCCTCTGCCATAAATAAGATATTGTGACCTCTTCTGTCTAAAGTATGATAAACTTTAGAAACCAGTTGTAAACAAGGAGGCAACATAAAACTAGGAAAAGCAGTACATAGATGATGAATGCCTGGATAATGTTGACCTCTAGAAAGGAAAACAAAGAAATTAAGAATCTTAATATCCATTATGTGTATTGTAAAGTATGTAGTTTAGCTAATACTACATCATAACATACATCCCACCATAGTATATAAATCACTAACATAAATACTTAGTATAAGGTGCCTGGTAATTTCTACTAAAAGCAGAGATCATATTATTTAGAAAAGAAGAACAGGTAAAAGCAAAAATCTTGGTAGCAATGATGAAGTAAAAAATAAGTGCAGTAGTCACGATTTTACTCTCCTGACTTAAGCAGAGCTCTCACATGCTGCACTGAAAACTTAAGTAATGCATATTTACAGTTTAAATTGGTTATGTGAATAAATATTATGTTAAAATGTTACATATATATTCACCTGCAAATTCTCTCCCATGACAGAGTACCTTGTAAATACTCTTAAAATTTGAATTACTTTTATGATATACTATCACTTGAACTTCTTCCTAGCTGTTCAATTCAGCTGTTGATTTTAGAAGAAACAGCAAGTCTTTGACTATCTTTGAAAAGTTGTTGACTAAAAAATTCTACCATTTAGCCCTTCAATCTAAGTTGTGCTGAAGGTGATGAAAGTCTATTGACTTCCACAGGCCATGGATCAAATTCTAAAAACAGTCTCCGGCTACTGTATGAACTCTACAAAGTTAATAAATGTCTAAGTGCAGACAGTTACAACGTGCAGAGCAGTATATAGAAAATGTCTGAGACACAAAAAACTCAGAAATTGCTCCCCAAATATATGCTGGCTTTAGTTAAAGTTCATAGGTGCCTTCATAATTTAAGAGCAAATCACAAATGAAAATGGTTAAAGTCCCACTTTTAAATTACACTTACTAGTTTTCAGCTTCAACTATTTTTCTGAGGTTCTCCTGAGACAATGACATTTTCAACAACTTGGTTTTTTATTTTACTGAGAACTATGCCTTATGTTATAAACAGATATTATAAAGGTGAAATCAGCAAGAACTACAAAATTAAGTAAGGAAAAACATGATTGATTTATCATGCAATACATATTCAAGTTACAAAAATAGTATTTTGCATTTGCTTACATTTTCTGAAAAACAATGACAACAAAAAAGTAAAAGATAAAAATCAGAAAAAAACCCACAAAAATCATTGTAATATAACAGAAATTTGACCCACAATCAAGAAATCATCACATTAACTATATACCAGATACATCTCCATTATATTAATATAGTTTGAGTCCCTAAGTTTACAGCCATACGACAACCCAAAATGAAAGAGTCAATAAGTCTTTTTATTTTAAACTGCTCAAAACACTTTTTGTCAAGCCATACAACTTTAATACATAGAAAAGATCCTAGTTACTTTATGCTTCAACAAGATAGTTTCACCAGTTCTTACAATCCAAAGTCTCAACTGAAATCAGTGACATTTTTGCCTGAATCAGAATAGAGTCAAGGTTATGTAATAAAATGCAAAAGTCAAGCATAAAAATGAAATATCAAGTTTGAAAAGCAACTCAATCACACAGTACATAAAACCAATCAGGATTTAAGACATGCTTACAGCAACCCTATTTAACACAAGGAATATTTTTTTAGACTAATTTAATACATTTACAGCATAAATGGAAATAAGTAACTGTTTTGGACTGTGAAATCAAAGATAAGTGCTTTAATAAACAGAACATATTAATTAAAAATAAGGAAGAAATATTTCACACTCCTTTTTTGTCTTGATAGAGAGTATATAATCTTCACAAACATTTATAGTATTTACTTCAGGATGCTCTAACACAGTTCACTTTGTCTGCAATGCAATTACCAGACAATTTAAAAAAAATAAAAATAGACGGCAAACTGTTTAACTTTGAACTTACAACATTTGGAGTGATTTCTGTAAATGAAGGCAGGCAAAATAATTTTTAAATTCTCTAGGAACTTTTTATCTAAGTTTTATAATGTAATTGAAATAAATAAAAACAATTTCAATGTTATTTTAATTGCATTATAGTTGCAGCTCTTGTATAGAAGTATATAATTTCATTGAATTAACTAACTGAATGCTTTATCAATGTAAACTGAAATATTTGGGGCATGCTGCAGGTAAAGGTGAATGTTTTTACAGCACACACTCTCCTAAAACAGACTATTTATCATTCTTTGAAAAAAGGGGACATGAAAAAACAATACTATGTGTGTGGCCTACATTACCTTCACTTAATGCACTAAATACAGGTTTTTTAGAAAATCAGGCAGTTTCTGCACCATTGATAATCTGACAGTAAGTATTTATTGAAGGTAAAACACTCATTGTCTATTGACACTATTTGTTTTAATATATAATCTTGCTAACCAAATGATCTTTAAGCAATGCAGATAAGCAATGGCATGCAAAGGGTCACTTAAATGCCAATTTGACTGTTTCATAAACTTAAGCATTCTTTTCCCATGACTATTCTCAGCTACTTAATTGAAAGTATTATCCATTTACAAACTTTAGGCCTGCAATAAAAAGGCTCTCTTCTGTATCCAATAGATCTTTCAGGACCCTAAGAACAACAAAAGCTAATAATTAAATCTGCTTAGGGGTTTTTTCCCCCCTGTGTTTTTTTTTTAAACCTCGATAGAGAATTGAAGAAGCAACCTACGGTACATCTAAACACAGGTATCCATAAAGATCTTATTAGCAGTGTAGACCATAAAACTTGAGGAGTCTCACTTGACATGGGATGGACAGGATCAGTTAAACTATGCCATGGTCTGTACTACTTCTGTAATCTGCACTCCTACTACAGAATGACAGATACAACCTATGACAAGAGTAAGGTAATAAGCAGTTGTCTTTAAATTACAGCTCTCCATGTAAAATCTCCTGAATTTCAGACAAGCACTGACTGTAATACAAATTCAAGTTAATGAATTTTTAATACATCTCTTCTATTTAAAGATGATGACTTACAGCTGGCATTGCTTATATTAAATTTGTGGTATTTTCCATTGTTTGTTTTTAATTATTTTGATTAGATTATGCTTGGAATTGTATGGACAAATTCAACCCCCACACAAGCAACTTCAGTTTCTGCTGCAGTCAAGAGAAGTTTCATCTGCATACAGCAGAAATGAATAGGACCACTGGATTTTAAAAATTATAAATCAGAACTATTTCAAGGAGATAAATAGCAAATTAGAACTAGAGATATCAAACTAAACTTGATAATTTAGACCAGAAATTGCAATTGTTCAGTTCCAAATTTGGAGGAAATGGCATTATTTCTTCTCCAAAGTGATCTATCATGCCATGCGCTAATAACTTAATATATTTTCTGTATTTTTCTTATAATAATGAAATAAGATTTTAAAATTACTTGACATTTGAAGCCTGAGGAAGCAAAGATTGTTGCAAGTCATGTTACTCTTGCAGCACTTTCTGAACTTCATCTGGTTGAATTTTTGGTATTGCTTTTCCTTCCACCTGTAGCATATCCAAGGATGGCGCCTAAAAAGTTCATGAACAGAAGGCAAACACAGTGTTACAAACTGATAAGTTATATGGATATTTTCACTCCCACTCTGGAGCAGAGCAAGGAGCAATGGCACACAAGCAGCTCTGACCATCAGAAAACACAATTCAATTACACTAGAGTACTTTAGAACTGCTGTCACTATGCAGATCACAGCAGCGCTCACAGCTATTCAGGATATGGAATAAGCAGAAAAGTGTGATAAACCAAAATTTCCAATATGCCATACCTAAATTGCATTTCTGAACAGTGTATAAGATGTGTGTATTTCAATATATTGAATAATCAAATGAGAATCAAAATCATATTACTATTCAGAACTACTAAACTTAGAAGACAATGAACACATGTAAAATGTGTACTATATTTTTATGCAAATTCAAAGAGATACACAGGGTTTAAAGGATGATGTTTTTAGAAAAGATTCTTCAAGGTTATGCTTATTAAATACAGGAACTTCAGCAGGAATACAGATGTAAGGAATTCCTACTCTTTCTACGCACCGCTGCTCCTTCCTATTTATTAGAGCACCACCTGCTTGTTGCCCCAATGGCACAACCAATGATTCAGAATCTATACCCTTGTGCTGCTTTCTCCATATTGTGATGAACTCCAGAGGTTCCTTCCGACCTCAATCATTCCACAATTCTGTTTTCTGCAAACTGTTAAACATCTTAAAACAGACTAGCAGTGACATCAATAAAAAGGATTCTTCTGAACTTCACTTAAAAGCTTACATACACAACACAGCAAAGCAGGTTCAAGAAAATAAGTAAGTAAAATCATAGCATAACAAAGGCAGACAGAAACAGAACAAGGCAGTAGAGAAAACAAATTTTGAAGTGCTTTTTCTTGAAAAAATTTTCTCTCTCAATATGAAAAGTAAGTCCACTTTTTTGCCCAGCTCTTCCATTACACCATGGTAATTACTTCTGTAAGCCTGGCTGGCTTAGTTTATAGGAACCCCAAAAATACAATTGTTGTGACCAAATGCCTTCCTAATTAAGATTTTCAGTCACATATCTGGTTAAATGAATCACAAAAGCATAGGATTTTACTCTTTGTCCACTCGCATGCTTTATTTACCCCAGAATATAACAGGGCACAACGTCTATGTGTAGTGATAACTTCAGCACTATTTACGTTCTTAGAAGAAATCACCGCATGAAAAAATTATGGATGTTTACAGTTCATAAACAAGTTATTAATCACAAAGTAAAAAATACTGAGAGCTGTAGAAGATACCTAAATGAGTCACTACCTTCTGAAGAGGCTAAAATGGTTTCATATACCGCTAGTTTATTTTTGAAACCAACATCACTGTTTATATCAGCACCTACATGAAAAAATATGAAGGACTGAAGTCAGATACTTGATGTTTACCAGAGAAACTGGAAGCTGATCAAAGTTTTATGTAGAGAAAATTTAAAAAATAACAAAAATAAGGAATTCAGAAAAGTTTGAGAGTAACATGTCTACCTGAAAATGTATCATTAAAATGAACTGAATATAAGATTATGATTTGTTGCTTTTGAATGTCAGGTAAATGTTTCTGTCATGATCTCTTGTCCAATTTAAAGAAAAAAAGTAACTTGATCAGATGCATTGCCATTACCAGCTTTTGGAATGCCCAGATACTCAAATAATTTGAAAAAAAAAAAAGCCATGTAAGCGACATCCAAAGTAACAGAACATACTCAACAACATTTGTCGATGTCTTAGACACCAGTACGGCTAATGAAAATCTCCAAAACTATAATTACAGCAGCTACCATTTTAAAATCATAAACCAAAGTTCTGTGATCTCATGTTTTTTCATGAAATAGATCATGAAGGGGGACTTCAACACACTTTTGCTAATGATTTATGTAAATATACTAAGTAGAGGGGAGTTCCTTTAAGACCAAAATCAGAGAACATGAGCCAACACACTATTAGATGGACATTTTATATATATAATCTCATATTTTATTTCATTTTCTTTGTAGAAATACCAGTGAACTAACGTACAACTTTTAATCAAAATATTTATGTAATTCAGTTATAGATGTAACATAAAATTACAATAACTAAAGCAAATATCTGCATTTTTTCATCTGCTTTGTGTATAACCAAATTTGCAAGCTTATCTGCACAATCAATCAATTTATCTTGAAATTGCATGGGCCCTGTAGCTCACTAAGCAAAGCAGAATAATTTCAAAAATAGAATGTCACAAAAACATGCCAATGAACAGTGTTCTATAGAAATACTAATATACAGTACACTGCCGTTACTTTGTATAGAAATAGTTCTGAAAAGGATGCAATAGAGCATTTAGCTAATACATATGAGTTTTTAAAACCATTTATCTTTCTAAAAGTTTGTCTCCATTATTTTTTCCGTGTGTAAAAGTGAAAGCACGCACTTTCAAATTAAATAATATATTTAAATAATGTAGTACTCATGTTAAATAGAACCAAACATTTGTTACCTTTTCAGGTGCCAATCTTGCAAACTGCGTTGTGTTGTAAGATCACTGAAGACACACCGATGGGTGTTGTTGCAACAATACCACCAGTGAGTGCAGTACAGAAGCGGCATGCTGCCCAAAATAATACTGTCTAAAAAACAACATCACAGCACCCCAGTACTCTTTAAATAACTGGGAAACTGTTCTGTTGGCAAAGAGTATATAACTTAGAAGTAATAATTTTGCTATATTACTGAATATTATAAAAATTAATATCAGTAACATTATACTGTGTATTGTTTACACATCATTTAGCATATTTAGTTTAGTAACCAACAGATCAACTGATGTTGCAGAGTATGCTCTTAAAACTACCTGCAAACATCATCATTCAAATTAATTAAATAAAATATTATAGCCAAGTACAGGTGGCACATGAGATTTCAGTTATTGAAGGATTAGAAACATTTCTGACCTATAGACAGATGAATATTGTAAGGAAAATTTCAAAACACAATATTTTTTCTAATGTAGCTGAATTTTTAAAAAGTAATATAATTTCATTTTCATCCATTTTCTTCAAAAGAAGTCTAATCCATCTAACAGAAATAATTTTGCTACCACAAAAGTTGCTAGAAAATATGACTCCTTAGCTGTAGAAGAATGCCTGCCAAGTGGAACTGCTCAGGCCAGCATCACCAGATCACATAGGGCTCTACTTCATGTTCACTGTAGCCCCATTGCAGAATGCAGTGCCAGGACTGATGGGGAGTTTCTGTCGCCTCCCTGTCATTCACTGCCAGAGCTCCTCTGTCCCTTAGCTCTTCATGGTAAGCTGTGTGCATCTTTGGTTCTTGGCTATCCTAAAATTGATCAGGAAAGTTGGGTGCTCTGGAATTCTAGGTGTGTGCCTACCACTCTCCATCCCTTTCTCCAAGCAGCTTGAAGAGACACAATCAAGGCCAAAATACAGTCAGTGGGAGGACATGAAGAAGCAGCTGAAGCGAGGCCCTTAGACATTCAGAAGGTTTCTCATTTTGACTAGACCTCTGCCTTATGATGACTAGACATAGAACAACATACTCACAAATACTTGGCCATCAACAACCAACCACGTGTGTGTGACATCCTTTTTTCCTTTTGGTCCCTTTATCTCCTTCTTTTCAACATGTGTATCTGTCTTCCCACGTAGCTCATCCAACCTTGTGTTCACCTCATTTACTTAAGTTTAGGCCAAGGCTATCTGGTATCTCTGCACCTAACAATGCCTAGTGGAAACATCCCATTCTTGGTTGTCCTTCAAATTATACCATTGTAAACATAATACATAGTGTTATTCTGTTTTACAACAAGCATATGTAATAACTTTTAAGGCAAAGTAATCATTCACATTGAAGATGCAGAAGGAACAGGTTAGGGTTTTATTTTAGTATCTGGTTACACCCTTGAAATACCAGAATGCTAGAAACTCACAACATATGGGAAATGACATTATTTGGTCTTAGCAACAAATTTGTCCTCTGTGGTACTGTCTCTATAAACTTCTGAGCCTTATAGAGTTGATATCCTAATGACATGTTCCTGTCATGTGTGAAATATTGCAAAACTAAAAGGATATTGAGCATTATGCCATTTTCCAGGAATGCATCCACTTGTTAAGTGTAGATTAGGATTCTATTTATACATTGTTTCATTTCTTATCTTCTTTCCAATCTCATAAAGAAAAGCCTAACCCAACAATTGACCAAATGAACCTTAATTTGTTTTTTCCTCTAACCTTAAACTGTAAGACCAGTATGAAGACCTGTTTTATAGAAAATCATCTTTTAAAGGGCAGGTGGTAAGGGAACAACTTGCCAATCTCTGTATGCTCTAAAGCAGCAAAACCCTAAGCATGGGAAAACTAATACAATCTCAAAATAGTACTAAACCTGCTTACCTGCTTCACCTCGTTATATGTTAACAGCTCATCTTCAGACCAATATTCATTTTCTGCTGCTTGAGATTCTTTCTGAACTACTGGTGTATTCTGAGGGAGAAAAAAATTCAATGTAAAAGGTGAATGTACACATTTTTTAAAAAACACTTTTGTGCTCCCTGACAGGTAATTCAGTACAATATTTACTATATGCAGTTATTCTTTCATCATCCATGCATTTTATGATGCACCTAGAACATTGTACCAATTTTATCTTAAGCCAAATATTTCCTCAAGAGCTAACTGGATTTACAAAAATAAATATAGTAATAGACAAAGGACCTGTAAATTATTAACATCAAATAATAATATTTATAGAAATTTCTTATCAAAGATCTGGTCTGTTTCTTCTACAAATTGCACTTCCAAAATGTAAGAAGCAGCATACTTCAGAAATTTCTATCAAGAGATCTATGATCCTTTAAAGTAAATAAATCATTAATGCTTCTAAACATTAAGTACCTCTCCATCATATCTAAGTTTAAATATTTAAATTTTAAAATAGTTTGAATGAAAGGCATAGAATGATGAGCACTAATATATATGAATATAGATTAATGTCTTATGATTCCATTGCCCTAATCGGCATGCTGCTTAACAAAAGTGAAATGCTTTATATCCAGTGGTTGGAGAATCAAACCTCACAAGAAAAGGAACGAACAAGAGACACAAAAGGTAAGGAAAGAAAAATAAAGGTATACTTATAATTTATGAAGTACCAAAATGTTTCCAAGGACTATTTCACTTCCTTCCCAGTTTTATCAGTTTAAAATATGAACTACCTATCTTAACAACTCTGCAAGCAAATAGAAGCACTATTAACTTATTATATTCTAACATTCCAAGATAATGCAGAATGTTACCAGGCTTGCTTGGTGAAAACTTGGCAGGACTTGAGATTCAGTTTTTATTTCCTCATGTTCAATTGGTGCCTGCTGCTTCAGCAAGAGAAGAAAACTAGTGTCAAACAAGAAGGCTAAAAAAAAAATAAATCATGCTACCTCCCAGAACAAAACAACATCAAACCAATATATATGCATAAATTAAAGTTTGAGTCTTCATTACACAAATTAGTTTGAAAGCAACAAGTACATTCAGCAACAAATGATCTTAGGCTCATCTTTTACAAATGTTTACACACATGCTTAACTCTTTAAAATAAATAACTTCTCCATGGAACTGCTTATAGCATAGAAGTTTAAAAGCAGTTTTCAGTTAATCATTTTCCCCACATGAGAAAATTCTAATTGCTCCACTAGCAGAAAAACTACTACAAAATTCAAAGTTGTTTTCAGTTCCCAGGCATATTATTCTTTCTCGTCAAAGGAACAGTTCAACAAGTCCCCTTTTGGTTACAGTATATCCATATAAAAAAAAGCAGAAATAAAACCCAGGTAGTTTTAAGGAAAGTGTGCTTTCTAAGCACCTGGTTAGCATACATGTACATAGCACACATGTACTTTACCCTTTGTGCCATATACTGGCATGAGGAACCAAGTTTTAAAGATAACAGCAACAAACAGAAGTACCACATCTAAACTACATTTCATTTTAGAATACAGTTTTAAAGCGCTACAGAAATGTTAAATATTTCTGAGGAAAATATTTCAGAGCACCAAATCAATGCAAGAACGCATTAAAGCCATCAGCTGAATATGTGTTAGAAACAATCTGTTTCATTTCATTAAAAATCCTTTGCTGGCACTGCAAGTGTCCATTTGCTCTTTTCACATAGAAGTCCTTCTTACAGTAAAATTTTTATTCCATTGAGTGTATTTTCCACTGAGTAATCTAAAAATATTGACTTTTTTAATGCCTAGGATTTTTTGCATGTAATACTACACTTAATTTCACCATGAAAGAATTATATTCTGAGCTGTAATATTGTTTTTCGTACACATTAGAAAATGAAAAAAAAAAAAAAAAAGGAAGAGTCTGAAGGCCACCAGAAAGTGATAGATGTGTAAGCTCCCCCAAGAATGTAAACTATAAAGCAATAGAAAGCTATGGTCTTGCAGAAGACTGCACACGTTAACGTTTTAGTTTTAACCAAAGCCTTCGTAATTTTTCTACCTTTGACAGAAAAGACAGCTTAAGAAAAAAAAAAATCATACTACGTATTTTTTCATCACCATGAGGGTAAGAAATTAAAAAACATAGTAACAACTCACACTAAAAAGAACAGATTCAGAATTATCTTCCCAAGCTATACCAAATAACCTTCCTCTTCTTTGCAACAAGTGCATATTTTCAAACATGGTGATTGCCATGGACTATTAATTATTACAGTCCATCTTGGCCAACTGTAGTTCTTTCCCCATGCAATTTATTATCCAATTCATGGAATCAAAGACAAATTTTCACAAAGCCTTTCATTCAACCAGACTGGATCAACTTACATTGCTAAACTATGACATAATACATAAATTACAACTTTACATATTAATTTCCCTGTTCTGTCTAAACCAACAGAATTATATGAGCAAATATTATCTTAATTTCATTTTAGACACCTGTACATGTTATGAGATTGCTTTCTTTTGTTGGCTGTGGTGTTTTGTCTTTTGTCCACTCCTCATGGGAGAATTGCAGGCACAATGCTATTATGTTATTTTAATAAAATTATGTGTACTGTGTATATATGTACTATGGGCTGTGTGTTTGCATTAACAAAAACAAGGCCAAAGAGGTGTGATCTAACTTTTGGAAATAAAAGTGTTGAGAACTGTGGCAACTCTTAATTCCTGTGGGAATCTGCTTTGAGCGTTCTGCCCGTTCTTGAGGAAGCCGTTTCCTGCACTGATATCTTAACCTTGTGACAGAAACTTCTACTGTGCCTTTAAAAAACAGCTTTATTAGCCATAGACTTCCTTCTGCAGCTGTAGAAAACTATTTAGGTATCTGAGCACCTTGATAATTCATTAGAAACCATTTTAACATTTTCAGTCATTTTGCTATGTCTGTGGTGTCCTTTGTAGCTGAAAAGACTCATTGTGAGTCCTGGCATACAGAAAATTAAGATTTTTTTTCTGCTGTAGTTTGGTTGGCCTTTTTTTTAATAATTACCTCTAAATTTATTTTACTTACATATTGTCATCTGGTATTTCTTTGATTCCTCATTTGATAGTCAGATGCTATTAAAATAAATTATTTTCCTCTCCATTTTGACAAGTCTCTATCACCAATGCAGAAAAGACCCTGATAAATGACAAAACAAAGTCAATCTAGATGTGTGAATATACAGGTATTTAAAAACACTTTTTTAACATGGTGAATTTATACAAATTATTTATACACAAACACAACTAATCACCCTGTACCCTTTTCACAAAGCCTGAAACTCTTGGAGATTACAATCTATCTGGTTAAAAACAGTTTGTTCTTATAGCAGCGGTTTATTGATCTAATGAGGATTAGCGTCCCATTTTGTTAGACTTCAGGGTAAAAAGACAGTCCTTGTCCCATAAAGCCTGCAGCATTTTTAAGACAAGTGTAAATTATGTGGGCCTAATGATCATAAGGAACTGGAAAGTGATTGTTGATAAAAATGTAACAAACTGCACAAGTGGATTGTTTTTAGTTACTTGCATTCGTAACTTTGAAGAAATAAACAGATACATTTTAGAAGTCCCCACCTGTACACCATCTTCTCAACATGTCTCCCTAGACAGTTTCTTTCAAGGTTATGAGAATAAAACATCTTTTTTTAGAAAAATCTAAAGTAATATGAGTTAACTGTTTCAGAAAAAAAATTTCATGAATCCAGAAGCAATAGCGTCCACCCCTGAAGACTGAGCGGCTCCTTTCAGCAAGCAGCCGGAAGTGCCCCATCATTTTCTCTGCCATGATTAACCTCATTGAGCATAGCTGATAATGTGTGCTTCCTGAATTAATAATGTAATAGCAAATTCATAATAAAAAGCATCATGGTCTTGATTCAGCTACATTTTAACAGATGCTAACACCATGAGAACATTCCACAAGCCATCTGTAAGCAGAAAAGAAAACCAACAGGAAGACTTAGGGTTTTCCCACTGAAAGAGAACCAAACGAAATAAATTTAAGTCTTGTTCATTTCCATGACACTTAGAATACAGCTTATAGCACCTAAAGGGAAAAAATCAAAATATTTTCAACAGCCTCTAAAAAATACTGTTTTATCAGAAAGCTATATACGATCTGTTGCATAATTTTCATGTCAGCTGAAATACAAAGAACTTACAGAGCAAATAATAAGTGAGATACTGTAAAGTTATGAGCAAATACTTATTTGTATTTGCTTATAGATACAAAGCAAACACAAGCCTATCTCTTCTTGAATTCTAACAATTATTAGTCTCCATCAAACCACTTTGAGAGGCTATGAATGCAGTACAAAGAAAATCTTCTCAAGGCCTCGCTTTTGAGATCAGCTGACAAGAACTAGAGATGTTTTTTTTAATTAAAGTATATTTTATGTTGGCTAGTATAATGCACTGTATAGTCCTTGTTTAACAGAAGCATTCAAATTTGAGGTTATTTTTTTGAGAACAAAAATATTGTTCATGGAGTCACCATCCTCACGAGTTCATCTGAGATGCCAAAGACCTGATCTGCTGAACACAGTAACCAAATAAAGACAGGCTGCAGGCTTATAACCAAGAAAGCTGAACATCAAGCTGAATAACAAGAAAATGCATTTCTGAAATGAATATAAACACTCTCCTACAGATACTAAATCCAACCTATAACTTATTAACTAATATACTTCAGGGGTAGTGACAAGTCTCAATGCAACAAAATTACTCCAGGCATTAGAAATTATATTATTCTTATAATAAAAAAATCTACTTTTAAACAGAAAATGTGGTAGGAATCATTATTCATAACTAGTTTCCCTCAAAGAAAACAGGGCTAATGTCCCACCAAGCTGGCATTCCGTTCCCCAGATAATGCTCTTTTCGACGTGGGGGGAAAACAGCACTCAACCTCCACAGAAGTATGATAAGCTATCAATGTTAACAGTCATTAATGCAAGATCAAGAATAAGATAAAGAGAACTGAAATATTTTTTTTAAGAAATGAAAAACACATTTAATCCTGAGAGCTTGTTTCATTGTAGTAGTTCTGTTCTTTTCCTAGGTATTTCTATTTCACTTAAAAGAATACATTTCTTATTTCATTAGAGAAGGCAACCCTTGAAGCTCAGTTTAAAGTAAATAAACCATGCATAATAATAATAAAGACTTGCTAGAGTCTTCATCCTATTTACAAGGTCACTTAAGCCCAAAAGACACTTGCTACAAATGCCTTTGATTAAAAAAAAATGTAATCAGCAAGGGTCTCATTCATCCTCACTAATGTCCATACCTAAAAAAACATTAAACAAGCAAATATTAAAAAAACAAAAACAAACAAGTGGACCAGAAAATCATCACCAAGTTCAAATTTTCATTTTACTTTGAACCTGATTGATGTAAGTTTCAGAAATAAATAATTAAACATCACAGTACTCCAGAGGTCAGATTTTCAAAGCTCTGAACCCAGCAGCTCCCACTACAAACAAGAGAAAATCAGTTCTCTTCAATTTTAGAATATCAGGACTTGCTAGAGGCCAAACTTTGAAAATGTTACCCAGAACATAAGACATGTTTATAAAAGAGTAAGGAAAACCACATAACCCAGCACGTGTCACAACCACTAATGATTATTTGTGGTAAATTGAACAAGAAATGGTTTTCTAGGTCCAGGATCTTCTCCAGCCTTCTTCCCATCTACCTTAAGTATTTTTGTAACCAACCGGCAAATTTCAACCAAGGAGAACAGTCCCACATTATTACATTCCTAAAATAAAAGTCAAGCAATGAAGAGGAATCATCGTGATGCTGCTACACGGAGAAAAACCTTCTCTGATTTCAATCCCAACTGAAATACACCCGAAATATACAGAGTGGGAGATAGTGAATGCCTCAAGTGCATAGACAGCCCTCAAAATAAAATAAAATCAGGGAACATAAATCTATTAGAAATGCAGTTTCAGACTATTGCTGCTTATGGACTTACACATTTAAATTATATCAGTTCAGGATTTTTTTTCTCCTAATTTTTGTATTTAATCAAAAGACATTCAATCTCATGTTGTAGTGCTGAGCGACGCGGGGGGGGGAGTGAGAAGTGCGGTCCCGGAGTAATGATGAGTCTCAATATGAGTATGATCATTCTCCCGGAGTAATGATGAGTCTCAATATGAGTACGATCATTCTCCTTTATTGCAATCGTGCTATCCCTTTTTATGTAGCTCAATCATACATATGCAAGCTTAATCATTCATAGGCAAGCCCAATCATACATACGCAAATAATACTCTGCTGATTGGTTACTGCCCGTATGCGAAACTTCATGCCTTCTGCATTCCTGCGGTTGGTCAGTGGTTTCATAGTTGATACATGGTTCAGCTAGTTTCTGCTAATACGTTACTTTTAACTACAACATCAGTCTATCCTTGCATTACGACACAATAGCCAGTTCTATTACTACACAATAGCCAGTTCTTCACATACAGTCTTGGCCTTGCATTGCTACATGACAGCCGGTCCGTCCGTCCCTGCATTGCTACACAGTAGCCGGTTCTTCATAATGCACAATAGCTGCGTTCTTCATCTCGCTCATGGGAATGTGATCTTTCTCAGACAACCACACGTCCACTATCCTTGGGTGTCAGCAGTTTCAACTAAGGCCTAGTGATGCTAAAAGCCTGCTTATGCTAAACTGCTAGAACACGCTCTGCTCGTACAACTGCTCAGTTAAGCCAATCTCCCACAATCTCACATTAAGGGAATGTAAGGTACTACATTTCCATTGTATGAGAGATACTGTATGATCACAAAAGGCACCATTTTGATAGCTGTGGGAAACAATGTTCTGTATCATCTCCTAGAACACAGGTTCATATGCTTTTCATCAGTCTTCCATACTTCCTTGCAGAGGCAGTTGCTGCTGAAAAGGAGTAGTTCACCCTCCACGGGGCCATTCATTCCATGGCATCCCTCACAAGTGCTAGCATGAATACCAAGTGTGATAGTGATTTTTGTGACACAAGTTTCAGCCGTTTTGGAACTCGAACAAAACTATCAGTCTTGCTAAGAGAGGACAAAGAGCCATCTGATAGTAAGTTACTAGCCTAGTTACCAAATTAATCAGCAACCCTCTGGTGAAAATCCAGGAAAGTTTTCTGTAGCATCTACATAGTACCTAGTATTACTGATATCTCCTGCTGTAATTCATTGAAGGGACTCTCTTACAGCTGCTTACACAATCTACCTAACTGTGACAATAAAGAATTTGTCTTATCAAGACTTCACAAGCTAAAAAATAGCTAAAAGAAGCAATACTTGCAACAATACCCCAAATGCATTTAATGAACTTTTCCATCTGTCAGACTGGAATACGTCATCTTAAAAAAGGGAAAGTAAAGAAAAAGATGTATTAAACTACAAGCAGTATAACAAAAATAACATCCCAAAATAGCTTATGTTTTCATATATTTTGGTATCGGCTCATTTTCATTTTTAAGGGACACTAAAAAAAATGGCAGAAGAAACAGTGAGGAATATTCTATGATACATTAGTGTCTTTATCCATTTGTTTTGTCTGGCTTCTGTGTTGTAACACATTGTAGGAGCTGGGAAAAAAATATACAACTCGTATAAAAGTAATATTTACCCAAGAGAAAAATATTGCTCTTGTTCTGGTTCACCTACTTCCATTTTTATGTTGTAGCTCTGGCCAAGAACACTCTCCAGGAGTTCTTTGATCGTCTGGTCTGAGGGAGATGGAGAAGTAGACTGCAGGGAAGCAATTATTTCATCAATAGACCTTGCAACCACTTTCACAGGCAACGCTGGTGTCGAAGTAGGCTCTTCAGGTTTGCTCTGCTGGAAGTTCTCCTCGTATATTTTTGAAACGTCTGGTCTAGTCACATCTCTTGCCTCTTCCAACTGTTCTCGAGCAGACCTCACACTTGGCTGCTTGCTTCCTTTTCTCAGCACTCTTCCCAATTCAACATCTACATCTTGTTGTTTTGCTTTTGAAATCACTCTGTTTCTCCTCTTACAGTTTTCCCTGGTTATTTTTCCCATACTTGAAATGCTTTTACTTGTATCAGAATCTGTAGTGCTATCACTACGTTTAATCACATACCTATTTCTTTAGTTTTATCTTCTCTTAAATTGTGGGGATCCACCTGTAGCATACGCACTCTATCCTTTACTTTACTAACAGCCTTTGTCTTTTCTAAAGAGATAGGGGAGCTCTTAACATTAAAATTAGACCTGTCGTAATTTGGCTTCTGAGGTGGTGCTGGGTGCTTGACCATTACAATTTTTTTAGTGGTCCCTGCAAATGACGCTATTACTGGCAGTTTTACAACTGCGCATTCACAAGAAGTGGTATTTTCTCTGTTAGCTTTTTCAGAGCAACTTCTCTGATTTTTGTCAGCACTGCCTTCTTTCACAGATTAATTTCTTTGAGTCATCACTCTGAGATCAGGAGTTTGTTTCTTCATGTCTCTTACTTCAGAAGATAGCCCTACTTTCTGTGAACTTCAGGACACCCAATGAATTAATTAGGAATATTTTTATTTATATTCATGACAGGCTTATGTGGACTCTTTGACCTCTGGAGAGGATATTGTTCTCAAGTGATGTGATTGATCTGGTGTTAAATCTTCCAATAAGGGTTAAACACTCACGTTTCTAGCAGCAGTAACTATTGCTTGCTTGTTTGATCTTCAGACTATCCCACTGAGATTCCCTGCATATAGTCTCATGTTCCTTAATCATATTCAGCTCTTCCACATCACTCAGTCCAAGACACTCATGTTTTCTAGCAATTTTCTGCTACTGTATGCAGCCCGTAAATTCAAATAGCAATGAGCTTTTGTATTTTACACAGCAACACAGAACCCAATCCTGCAAAGACTACCTCAGTTTGCTCAGGGGCCCATTGATTTTAACAAGCCTGTTCTGAACGTGTGTAATTAAGCACCAGCAATGGCTACTAGCATTTTAGCTGAGGAACAACGGATCCGCTTCTGTCTTTGGGAGCATAAATTGGGAGTTGGACAGAAACTCCAAGAGAGAAACAAAACTGAGAAAGGATAAAGCCCAACGCTTTCTCGAAGCATCCATAAAAAGCTTTCCTACAAAAACCAGCGACCTCGGGCCTCTCCCAGCCCCACTTCTCCCCCTTGAGCGGGCAGAGGGCCTCCCTCCCCTCAGAGAGGAGCCCGACAGGCCCCGCGCCCACGGCCGGCAGGAGAGGCACGGCACGGGGCAGCGCCCCCGCCTCGCAGCGGCACAGGCCCCGCGCCGGAGGGCCGCTAGCCTCCCCCCGCACGGCGCTGGCGACCTCGGGGATGACGACGAGCCGGGCCCGCAACCCCAGGAGGAGCCGCCGCCGCTCCCTCTCGAGCAGGCGGGCAGGGGAAGGACGNCCTCCCCACGCTCCCTCCCCGTGGGAGGCGGGGGCGGGCAGCGCGTTCCGTGTGGGGCGTGGGTGGGAGTGTGCTCCCTGCAGAGAGCCTCCGTCTGCAGGCCCGCAGGCTTCGGCGTCACGCGGGGACGTCGTTAGGAGCGTTCGAGCTCAGCCACGCGTTTCCGAGGGCCGCGCTGCGGGCGAGGTTATGCGCGCCATTGTAGCCTCGTTCCTCTGCTGTGCACGGCGGCCCTTGCGCTGCTGTCAGTCACGGGCTCCTTCAGAGTTCTGCCGTGAAAACCAGGTGTGAGAATGGCATTGCTGGGAATTCGCGTGCCGTGGAGTACAGCCGCTTCCCAGGTACAACTGCTGGTGGGTTTTTCCCGTCGGTTTTCCTCACTGTCAAAAAGTCAGCTTGGAGATGGAAGCCCAGCTCAGCTGCATGGGACTACTTCATCATCAGCAATAAAGCCTGTGTCACGGGGGTTTAATTTACAGTGCTAGGGACTGCCTGCAGCAGGGTGGGCACCACCTCAGACTCCCCAAACTGACCCGTTTTGCAGTATTAACACGAGTGAAAAGCCTGAAAGCAGTCCTCTGGGAGGAATCCTGGCTCCTTGTCTTACAGTTTTACTAGCCTGTCCTTCAGTGAGCAGAGCTACTAAATATATTTGACAGCTGTCTGTTGAAAGTTAAATTTTAACAGTAGTTCTTTTCACGCATAAAGTATGAAGTATAAGCAGACCAAGAAAATACATGACCATTTCAATGTTTAACAAATACAGGGATGATAACATGCCAAAAATCATGAGACGTCAGGAAAAAAAAATTAAAAATGAATGTATAAATCAAAGGAAAATTCTGAAAGTCCAAAGCGAATCTATCAAGACGGCAATAACTATGGCACAAACCTACAAGGCCACATTGACCAGGTTCCCAAGAAGCCTGGCTGTCTAGAACACAGGCAAAGCAAAGCAGTAAGGGGTGGGGGGCGGGGGGGAAGAGTTTCCCACATATAATCCGAAGTCAAAGCACTGGAATTTCCGTGAATCTCTGGACTGCAACAGTTCACAAAATTACGTTTGTAATCCGCTTAAGTCTCTTACGGTGGGTAAAAATTAAATCTTTCTTTTTTCTTCAAACACGCGTGTGATAACAAGGCACTGTAGGAACTAACTGCATATATTGGATTCAAATACGTCACCCAACTGATTGAAAGGCCCCACTGATCTGACAGGCAAATGTCTTCTATTATCCTCTCCTTTCTTTGTAGCTTTCAGCTACAGCTTTGTAGCTTTTTTTCCCTACCTAATTGTATTCCTGGAGTTCAAGGGGGTAGCCAGTGTACTTCTTGAAAACAATACATCTTATACTAGGCTAAATGGCCAACCTAAAAACTTGTTGAAGATTAAAAACTCATTAGCCAGTCACATTACATCCCAATTAATAGCAGGTTTTCTTCATGTGATAGCAAGATAACTGATTAAAGCCGTGTAATACACCCTAGGAAGCCTATCTATTTAGCATCTGATTTGCTTCTCCCTCTCTCTAGCAGGAATCCCAGAGCAGTTGAAGGAGCAGAAGGTAGAATATGGAGTAGCTGATCTGTGTTGAAAGATTCCCGTTAGCTGTCCGGACCATTAGAAGCAGTTCAGAACAGCAACAGAACTGATCAATTGCCTCGTTGAAGATGAATCCTATTAGCAGTTTAATGCAGTTGTAAGCCCAGAGAGCAGATCCATTTCAAACTACTTAAATAATAAGTAAAGCCTCAACAATTTCAGTTACGTAGAACAGTTCCTCTCTGCAGGAGTCACAGTGGGATGTGGAAGAAGAGGCCCTGCATGTAAAGAGATATTTGCATCAGGAAGTCCCAGTAAGAAGCTGCTGAATGGCAAGAAGTATTTCCATCAAAAAAAAAAATATTAAGAAGAATGAAAAATCCTTAGACATGTGTTTCCTCTTTAGGTTAATAGTTGTGGTAACATGGAAAATGAATATGCTGTGTTATCTTACTGTACCTGTAATCTGCCAGGTCTGCTTGCAGCAAACCAGCGGCTGGCTCCTGGAGAATGTAGTTAGGTTGCAAGAAAGGTTCAAGCCTTTGTTCATAAACTTCTCCTGTTTTACAACATTTAGATTCTAGGCCTTATAAGCAAAGGGAGTAAGCACTCAAGGGGACCTGACATCAAGTTAAATCCCAAATGTATATATTTCTTCTGCTAAGACATACGCATTGCTAATCAGTCATTCCAGGAGTAAGTGTTGCCAATATATCCTCTAGGTCCTCAGCTTGAACTCCAGAGATGGCAGCTCCAGAGATGACAGCTGCAGAGATTCTTGTCTCCTATACATGTGAAAACAAGGGAAAGTGTTTTCCTCTTTCCCCAGGTATTATTAGCATGTGCCCCTCTCTTGATGATCACAGTGATGCTTGAAGCCTGGAGGTGGTTTTTTTTTTATTAACATGAAGTATTTATTTAAACAGGTTAAGCTCCGTAGCTTGTCAAGTCCAAAATTTAATCAGTAGATGAATCCTTATACTTAGCAAATGGATCTAGATTTGGAAAACCTTGTGCAAGTTTAGTCCCTGGGTACACATTATTATTTTTCTTAATTAGGCTTCACCAGATGACTAAGCTTTCTAATGTCACATAAATTGTATCATCTAAATTATTAGTCTATTAACGTTACAAGGAAGGTTTTTTTCTTTTTAGAAAGAAAAGTAATCATTAAAAAGTTGTTCAGTTCGTTGAAGATCTGAAAAAATGCAGTTTCTTTTCTCCGAAACTTGACTGAGTCCACACCATGGAGGAAGTCCCACTCCCAGAGCACATTACCATGCTCCAAGTTGATGTTGGAATGAGACTGGTGCCCTACAGGCTTTGGGAGGAAAATGGAGCACAGTCAGGAGGAGTTACGGTGCTCTCCAATGTTCACCTTCGTGTAGGCAATTAGGAATCAGGACAGTGTGGTGCATGTGATATATGTACAGCCTGGTATGTGCTCTCCAGCAGTGCCAGAAGTCCTTGGAAAGCTAAATAATAATCACTTAAAGGAAAAGGGAAATAAGAGCATAACTACTTTGCTGGTTCTTCTGTGGCTTACACCTTCTTAGTCACTAGATGCTAAGCCTCATCTTGGTATCCTTTTCCAGCTGGCTGTGAAACTTTTTTCGGATGAAAAAGTCCAAAGGGACGCGTCTCTCTCCCTTCTGGTGTGCTACAGCCAGAACACTAGTCTAGCCTGCCTCAAAGTGGCGGTACACTTCCTCAAAACTGTTCAGCAATGCAATAGTTCCAGCAAGGATAACAGCATATTTACAAATACAGTTTCACCATGATGCCCAAGTAGCATTACCCCGTTTTAGAGACCAGGAGCTAGAACAAAGAGAGTTTGAATGACTTTCCAAAGTCCCCTAGTAGAACCAGTGGCAGATTGATAACTGAGACTGTGGTTCTGACTGCTAGTAAATAGAAAATCAGAGGTGTGCATCCTCAGGCTACAAGCTATTGTTTGCTCTTTCAGAGTATCAACATCTTTGTTTTAGTATTTCTAACACATATATATATAAAATGGCTGTAAACACTCAGAGAAAATCAACTAATTATAAGCTAAAATATGGAACTGTGTAATATTGACACTGGGAATGTAGCACAAACTTCTCTGGCAGTTACACATCGGGACCAGTAATCTGTAGCAGAAGAGTGGAGTAAACACGTGGGAGGGAAATAATCTCTTAAATCAGAGAGTGTCAATACTGAAAAGCTTTTTGGTTAGTTGCAAGGGTTTGATCCAGCTGAGCCGAAGGAAATTCTTTTTTTTTTTTTTTTGGTGATCAATCCATATTGAATCCTTTGTGCGGTAAGCAGCCATAGAAAGGTTTTGCGGAATTAGTATTATAAAACACACATTCAGTCCCTTTGTGAGTGTTGAAAGTATTGTCATTCTTCTAATCACTACATCCTATCTTTGATCCATAACAAATATGCACACCCAGCTTTACTAATCTCCATTATGCTTGTGAGTTATCTGTATTCGCCTGTACTATGCCAGCAGAAATAGTTAAAATTTTTCTTCCTCCTATGATTTTGGGCTTTGCTTTTTTCTTTTTCTTCCCAGTTGAAACATATTATTTAAATAATGGTGTTTCCTTTGTAATTCAAAATAAAAATAAAAAGTTGGAAACAAGATGGAGCCCTTTTATTTAAAACTATGTTTATAATGAGAAAATTGTCACAATGAGAAAATCATTTGATCATTTTGAGTGATCGCGAATCCCAGATTTATTTTTTAGTATGATATCACTGTAATATTTCCAGATATGCACCGTTCTATTATATAGCCCAAGAGAAATTACATGAGTTACTTCTAGAAGCTCATCACACACAGCCCTTATTATAGGCACAAGGTCAGAGACACTCACGGCCTTTTACTTGCTTTAGTTTTAAAATGTATTCATATTATCTCTGCTCTCTGTTGTCTTTCAGTTAATACAGCAGATTTTCCACTTGGCTATTCAAGTACAACTCTTCTGTTCTCTTAACACAACAGCTTGACTGTGGTTATGTAGATGTAGATACGTATGTGTGTGTTTGCAGATCTCATAGGTTTCACAGCTGAAGACTCAGTGTTGGAGGACATACAAATCCCATTTAATGACAAGAAAAAATCTTCACATCTGATCTGTTTCTTCAGCAAAAGGAAATGCCCTGCAAAAGATGAGGAGAGATGTCTGTGGAGGCTGAAGTTCCAGCTACCTCTAAGGATAAAGTTTAAAATGATGTAAAGGATTTCTGGCACAGAATGGATGGTGAATGGAATATTCCTAGATACTGATCTTGAAAAGGGGAAAAGGATTGTTTGTTCACGGGTAATAGTAAAGCCATCTGATGAGCTATGAAATTGTTGGGATGGAAGAGATCTCTCTCCTTTGGAGGAACTGAAGGAAAGGTCAGGTGTTGGATTCCCTCCCAGTCATCCCACCTTAAGTCACTACCTAAAAAGGAGTAAATCTGAAAATATATGCACTGCAGAAATACTTAAGTAGCTGCCGTGTTGGCTGGGGAGGGTTGAGGAGGAATGGATTAAATGTGATTCTTCCTTGTCTCACCAGTAGCTGCACAGACAACCAAGCCCACATGACAGCAGAAGGGAAGGCACATGATGAGCTAAGTGACCTTCCTGATGCTGTTCCCTTAAATCTGCTCAGCATGGAGATTCACCTTTGAAATTCTTGAAGCATCAGTAGAAGCTTAGGGCAACTGCTGGGAGGATCAACCACTCTCCAAAATCCCCAACAGCTTCTGCCCCTGAGGAGTCCTAAAATGTTACCAAATCTAGACCTTGTTTTAGTTTCCCATAGACGCTAGTTGGCTATGCTATTTTATGGGTCTTGCTTACGACTTTAGGGTGTTACCAGTTGATACATTCTCACATTTCAATGGAAAACTATGGGATGTGTTCCATGGGGGCTCTGGGCATCCTTTTCCAGGGCAAACATCATTCTTGCTATACACTCCCCTGACAGAGTATGTGTGTTCATGTTGCCACACATCCTACAATTGCCGGCTGTCTGTGTTAATACAGTTCAAGAAAATGTGCGGTTAATGCAGCCTGAATTCATTTATGCTCTAGGAACTACAAGCTGGGTAAAACTATGAAAATTCTCCCTGGAGAGGAGCTTAAATAAGCCAGGCTTGATTTTGTACATATGATTCTTCAGAGCTGAAGCCAGCCAAGAAAGCCATTTATGATGGATGCTGGTCTTTCCCATGCTTTTCTGTAAAAGTGCTGTAGAGACGGAGGTGGAGGAATGAATAATTCTTTGCAGGTAAATGAGAATGACGCAAACAATTTGAAGATATGGTGCTATGAGGTGAAAGAATCCAAGCTACCAAATGAAGTCTGCCTTCTGCATAGGAAGGTCAGTTTGCAGAACTGGAGTATTATATTGACATGACTATTACAAGAAGTTGATCATCTCTACATCTCTTGTCCAATACAGCAATATTTGATTTACATCAATAAAACAGATGTTCTCAGAAAGAACTCGCTGCAGGTTTTGGAGAAGCAAGACTTGAGGAGAGTGGAACTACTTTTTGTTCAATGGGCAGACATTGCTGGGGGGAAAAAAGGGCATACTTTGGTCCACAAAGTCAGTTGGGCAAATTTAACAAGGAATTCTAGGATTCGTGCAAAATTGTGTGTCCTACCAAGCTTTGTTTCTTATTCTGGTTTATATAGATTAACTACACTCACTATCTTAGTTTGCTTTCTCGCTTCCTTATATGTGTATTGCAAAAGTCTATATATGTCTTAAAATACCAGTTTTGCAATTTGAGTGAGATTCTACAAAGTGGGTGACATTGATGTATATGTGTTTATCTCTGTGGATAATCGAATTGCCATTTCCTCTGATACTCTTTCTTCCATGCCATATTACTGCAGATACTTTAAAACAAGCCACCCTTTAAAACAAAACAAACCAATCCAAACTTTCAAAAACCTATCGAGTAATTTCATAACAAATGGCAAACTGATTGAAATAAACCACAGAAGAATTTCCATTTATGTTTCAGTAAATCGTAACATAAATAAAACACCCGATATTTGAAATAAATATCTACATGGCTACTCTTGAATCAAACGAGAAATACGAAGAACATTTATTTTTACATAAAGTAAGTAAAACGCACTTGGCCGATCATGCACTGCAGCGTGAGCATCCTGCCAACTGGAGTTCTGCAAACAGCACGAACACATTAACCCTATTAGCAAAAATAAGGTGATTGTATCCAAGGGGTCATGATTTCCCTCGTTAAGAACTATTTGTTATACTAAATAAAAAGTAAACAGAAAACCGGAGGGTTCCTTACTCTCATCGCTGCTACCATCGGATATCAACTTATTCGTAATTATTCATTTTGTCATTTGTGTTCCTTTCTCCTTTAGCTAGTCTGATACATGAGCATTTTCGAGGGGGAGGTATTACTTTTTTATGTGAGGAGTGTCGCTCGAGTCGCCACGTGTGTGCTGAATGATGCCTAGAAAAATGATATGCAATGAATTGCGCTGAAATTTAAAACAAATTAAAAAAAAACTAAAATAAAATAAAATCCCGCAACGGAAAGTCGCCACTGCAACGAGTCACGCGAAGTCTGCGGGGCCTCGTACAGCGCCTACGGAAGGCGCACCCTGCGCGTGACCCTGCGAGCCCGGCAGACCCGGCACCCCCGGGAGCGCTCCCGGTGCCCCGAGGGGGCGGCCCCGGCAGGACCGGGCCTCCGGAGGGGCGACCCTCCGCGCGCTCCCGCCGGCAGCAGGGCGGCACTACCCGGCGGCCCGGCCGCTCCGCAGCCCCCTGCGCCCGGCGGCGGCGGCTGAAAGGGCGGACAGCCCGCGGCCGAGAAGCAGGCGGCGGCGGCGTAGGGCCCGGCGGGTGAGGGGTGCGACCCCCCGGCCCTTCCTGCCGGGGACGGGGCAGCGGGAAGGCACGTCTAGTCCGCCCAGGAGGATCCACACCCCGGGTCCCGGGGAGGAGGAAGTGCGGAAAGAAAGGGGGGTGCACCCCTCCTACCTCGGGTCTGTCGGGGGGAAGGGGGTCGCTTGGTCGCCAAGGTCGAAGATAAGAAAAGTTCACGCAGCAAAGGCTCCAACGCAAGCGTCGGCCCCATGCAGTGCCCGCACCTGCCCAGGCGCTGCTCGCGAGGGAGAGGAAGGTAAACGCCGCCTTACATCGCATCGCACCGCCCGGTGAGGTCCGGGGACTGCGGTCGGGGGAACCCCCGGCGGCTTTTCTCATTCAGGGCTCAGCGGCAGGAGCACAGCGACGGGGCTGCTCTGCCTGCGTGAGGGGTGGGAAGCAAGCCCCCGACTGCGACGCCGTCCCGGCGGGCTCCCCCCGGAGCGAGGGGCGCTCCCGGCAGCCACCGACCCCCGCTCCGGGACCGCCCCGGGGCTGCCCGGGCTCCCACCCCGTCCGAAGGACCCGGCTGTGGGCAGCGGCACGTTCCCACCAGATTACTGTTTGCCCCGTCGGGTGGGGGAGGATTCCGGGTTGGAAACAGATGGGAAGAGGGATTTCGCACCGCCAAGAGGGGTGGATGCGTAAAGACAGGGAGAGGGTGGAAAAGGCTGAGGGGTTGCACTGCGTTTGAGGGGACCTGCTGCGCAGGGTTGGGCCCGCCTGGAAAGCCGGCTGCCAGCGACCTCCGCAGGAGACAGATCGGGGAAAAAGAAGGCTGTCCGGTGAGGAGCAAGGAAGGCATCCTGATGCGGGTATAACCTCGCAGCTCATTCCCAAGCGAGGCGTCTGCCCCACACAAACACTGCCGAGAGATTCCCGGCCAGGAGACGATGGCGTTTGGGTGAAACCGAGTAAGACCCTGCAAGTTAAACCGAAAGGGTGGCCGGCAGGCGCTGCCCCTGCCAGCGGAGAAGTAGCACTTAACCCCGGAGCGAACTGAAACAGCGCTCCACAGTTAAATCCCCCGCCGGTTCCATCGCCACGGTCCCACGCGTGGGACAGGACCTGCGGGCGGCGCTCCCGAGCAGCCCCGGGCAAGGGGCACCGACGAGCTCCGGGCCGTGGCAGCTCCGGTGCCGGCTCCGAGCCCCTCGGCCCGGCCGGAGGCCGCTTCCCGCGGCCGAGGCCCGGCCTGACAGCACTTCCCAAAAAGGGGCCGCTTGCTGAGCGGGCTTTGCGGGGCCCAGCTCACTGCCAGCGCTGGTAACATGGGCTCCAGTGGACGTGTCCCCCCACAGACACACACACCCAAAGCACATACATACTTTCCTATTTTAGGTCAGTTCTTATGTTTCTCTCCTTCGCATCACGCACCAGTGGAGCCGGGAGCTGAGATCGTGCTCCCGTTTAGACTGGGAAAATACAGCCCACCTCAGCCTGCGCGTTTCTCCAGGCTGCACACACAGCTCCCTCTGACAAAAAAAAAAAAAAATCCAGTGTACAGCTTGATCAGAAACTGTCGCTGCTCTAAGGAGAGCTGGGGAAAGACTCACTGTAAATCTGGCCGGAGCTACCGTCCTGAATTCTAGAAAACGCGTAAGTAGCTAAGTGCATCTGGAGAGTTCCTGCCTGCTGTCGCGTGTCCTCCATCCTGGGAGAGTCCTTCCCTTCCCGCTGAGCCTGCTGCAGACAAATCGCCCCGGACTCTCGGAACATCCCACACAGGGTTTCGCAGATGCTCAAGTGCGGGGCAAGGGCAACCACCGAAATATCCTCTATTTTCTGTGGCCGTGGGCAGAGCCGGCATGACCCTCCTCTTCACACAAGGGAGGCTTTTCTCCCCCAGGGCAGCAACACAGCAGCCCGGGCTGAAGGGAATTTCCAGCAGCGGCTGACTCTGCCTCGGGTTTGGTGATTCGTACACCAAGCCGAAACGCTGCCGAAGAAGATTACAGACGGGAGCCCGCCTGTGCTCTCACCTCTAGGAGCAGCCTTCGGGAGAGCGAGCACAGCCCGGAGCCGCAGCCGGACAACAGGAGGCGCTGCGGCTTTGCACAACCCTCGGCCTCCCTTCCCCTCCCCTCCTGGCCCGGCCCGGCCCGCGGGCATCCCGGCGGGGGCGTCCCGAGGGGCCGGCCGCCGCAGAGAGCGGCTTTGCCGGTCCCCACGTCTGCTCCACCCGGCGAAACGCCTCCGCGGTTCGTAGCAGCATCCGAGGAGCGTGGCCGGCTTCGTGCCTGCTCTTTTTCCCCGTACGGAGCGCCCCCCGCGTGGGCTGCCCAGCGCCCCGGCGGGTGTTGCTCCCGCGGGGCTGGGCTCTGGGAAGCGGGGCAGCACCGCCCCGAGGTCACCCGGCGGGGAGGTGCCGCCAGCGGGGTCACTGGGGCCGCTGCACCCCTCCCAGCTTCGTCCCATGCAGTCGTACTCCTGTGGGTGAACCCCACAGACCTAAAGTACTGAAACGAACAAGCCACCATCGAAGGGGCTCCATTTTCAGACGTATAGACCGCTTCCATTAGTGAAAGAGGGAGGGTGCATACATGAAGACCGCCAGTTTAATATCTCTTAGATTTTCCGCTGGGTTTTGTTCCAATTTCCATGGGTGTAGTTTGACCATTTGAGAAGGCAGGGTTTTAATCCAGTGCCTTTATCTATTTTCTTTAAGACACATTTTCATCCCTTGTTCTCTCCTGCTGATTCCAGAGTTCTGTTTGTTCCAAGGATTTGACTTAATTCTGTTACCAGATTTAAAGAAAGGACGAGGAGGGAAAGAACAAAGAAAGGGATAACAGAAAATGCATTTAGAGGACAAGTTAAAACATTTGTCCATATTTGTCCAGGCGGACATATGCTGTATCTCGTCACTTGAATCCTGGGTGTCTGGATAAGAAACTTTGTGTTTGTGAGGTTGACGTTTTCGCAGATCACTCGAGGACAGATCACTGCGGAAGCAACCGTGATCCTGTGGAACGATAAACATGCCAGGTAGAAGTTCAAACCAGATGTGTATTTTAGTTAGTGTGGTGTGATTCGGAAGCCTTTTTCAAAACCCCAGGAAACTGTATTTCCCCTTCAAAATCCCATTGCCCGGGAAGGTATCTGGGGTTGTGGGGCCGGGGGTGGGTGGTGGTGGTGGTGTTCGTTCATTGGTTCGGGGTGGGTTTTTTTGGTTTTGTCTTTTTTTTTTTACTGTCAGGTTCTAGTAAAGTTCTAGTAGCCGGGTACAAACAAATGGTTAAAGCATGGAGCAGATGAACCCTAGAAAAATCCGTGGTCTTGACATAAACTCGAAGAGTCGGACAGGGCAGAAGCAGAAACAGAAAATGTTTGATCCGTCTGCAAAGACCGAGAGGTTCCCTCCATAATAATAAAGAACAATGTCCAATGTCAATGTGTTTCATTTGTGTTGCCCTTTTTCACCTTTCACCAGCCTATGTAGGCTCTTCCTCCCATGTTCTTTGCGAGAAATTAGGTTATTGAGCACGAAGTTGGTAATGAGATGATACCCGCTACTTATTATTGCTGCTCCTGGGTGCCTGGCACCAGAGAAGGCTTCCAAAGGAGCCTTCTGGGCTGGAGGCTTTCCACAGTAAAGATATAAAATGGTTCCAGTGACTCACCTTATGTTTGCCAAGTGGAGGTTAATAATCGGTGGATCCGCATTCAAGCCTCTGTCCGCATTTATTGGGTGCCTGTAACGTTATGTCTCAGCGCGGTGACTCACATGGTTTCCAAACGTAAGGCACCAGAAAAGAAATATCATCATCACCATCTACATAGGAGGGCAGCCCCCTTTGAAGGGCTAGGCTTAGCCCATGGCGAGGGTTGGAGGGCTTTGGGAGGCTCTGAGCCGAGCCCTCCCGCCCGCAGCCCGGAGCGCCGAGCCCGGTTCCCCGCCCCGAGGGCGCTGGAAGCGGGGGGCGCCGCCGGGGGGCGGGGGCGCGGCGGATGTACCTGCGCCGTGACCAGCTTTGAGGTGAGGAGCCGGAGCGGGGGGAGCGTGTGGACTGCAGGACTCGGGACTTTGGAGCACGTCCCGACCACCAAGTTAAAGGAGCATCTACTGGACTTCAGTAAATATTGCCCCTAATCTCAGGGGTTTAAGGCTGGATGGCCTTTTGCATTCTGTTCAAACAAAGGGGGCTGCCTTTCCCTTATCTACCTCATTTCATTCCCACCGATCCCTCCTAGCATTTGTCCTGTCCATCTGAATGGGGGGGGGG
>VZSC01016116.1:1016740-1119209 GCA_013398225.1 Steatornis caripensis | reverse complement strand
GCGGCGGCGGCGGCTCCGCGCCCAGCTCCGGCTCCTCCAACGGGCGCCACTACGGGATAAAGCCGGAGACGGGAGCAGCCGCCTCCTCCTCTTCCTCCTCCTCCTCCTCCTCCTCTTCCTGCAGCCGGTCGAGCCCCGGAGCGAGCTGGGGCAGAGGCACTGGGCGGCGGCTCCCGGGGCGCAGAGACCCGCGCTCCCTCCGCGGCGCTCCGCGGGGCTGCAGCCGCCTTCGCTCCCCCGTGGGGTCCCTTGCGCGCTGAGGCGCCTGGGCTGCAGCTCCCCGGCGGGTGGGTATCTACTGAAAACTGCCTACCTGCCCGTGGGGTTGTTTTTAAGCACTAGTAACTGTTCGTCTGATCAGCGGTTTTCTTAAAAAAAATGGACTCCCTCCCCCAAAGCTCCAAACTCCCTCATCTGTGTCGGGCTTAAATATATGCCAATGGCCCCTTCAATAACCGTGTAATCAAGCCACCTCCATGCCAACGAGTTCGCAGTGTGTGTGTGAAAATGCCAGCCTCATCGAGGGTGGATGTGAAATATGATCTTACTTTGGGTTCAACTGAAAGACAGAAATGATTCATGCTTGACCGTGTCTCCTTGATATTTCTTATTTTGATTTTTCCTGCTTCCTCCCTCCCGTCTCCTGGTGCACGCTCATTCCAAGGGGTCCTTCAAACACTGGAGGAGTGTAAGAACAATGCTATACACAGTATTTCCTTGAAGAGTTTTATTACTAGGCTATCTAGAATGAAAACAAACGGCACTTTGCAAAACACCTATTTAAAAGAAAAGCAGCCGACGGTTGTTAAAAAAGGGGAGGATACATGGCAAGCCACTGGTGCATTTAACAGTACCCTCTCTTTCCTTCTGAGCAGCACAATTATTTGGTCTTTATTTCCAGCAGTCGTCGTGAATGCCTGATTCCTACTTTCAGTTTTAAGTTTGCTCCCCAGATGACGGATGCCTTTTTGGCTGGCAGGGGTGGCACCACCCATTGCCCTCTGCCAGGTGCCTGCCAGGTGAAGGGAGACAGCACTTCGCAAAGAGGGCCGTGGGCGTGGGGAAGCCAGGCTCACGCAAGACCCCAGAGAATCAGGGAGAGGGTCTGTGACCGCAGAGCATGAGAGAAGCAGGGATGGGAATAATGAGCAATGAGGGCTTGGAGGAAACATTGAGGATGTGGAAGGAAGGGTTATAAACCAGACAGTAAACGAGGGAAGATGGACCAAGTGGTCACAAGTCAGGAGAAACTGAGGGACGATGGGAAAGGGAGATGACTGCAGGGAGCAGATGGCTGATAGGGGACAGGGGACAGCATGAAGGTGGACCACACCTGGAGCAGCTGTCTGCTTTTTCTGGGAAGTGAAAAGTAATAGGAAAGCAATCTACTGGCTGTTCTCCCCGCTGCAGACAACAGGACACACACAGTGTAAGTCCGCCTCTGAACAGCAAACAAGGAAGCTTGCTTTTTTATGTGTGTGTTTAAGGTTGAATTTTGACCCCGAGCTGACGTCATGCAAATCAAGGGTTGGCTGCTTCCCTCTAAAGGCAAAGAGAAATCTGAGGAATTGGGTTAAAACGAAGAGTTACTGATGTTTAAATATCTCCTGGTTTGGGGTATAGGAGAGGCTGACTCAGGGGTTTCAGAAGCTGCTGTCACCTTTGCCAGTGGTCAGGAATAACCATGGCTGTTTATTTGCAGTACGCACCAGGCCCTTTATAAACCCCTGGAAGGACAGTCCCTGCTGCCGTGCTGTGCAGTCTAAGGAGTTGCAAGATAGGATCATTAGGTGTTTCTTGGTATTACCGTGTCACAGTGTCTCCAGGTTGGTTTTAAAGCATGTAAGAGCATGTGGAGCGTACTACTGCAAAAGTTACAAAGCTATAGGCAATAGAGACTCAGGTTAGATAAGGGGCCGGCTGGGTGGAGCTGGTGAACAATGCACGAAAGTGCTTTTCTTTCACTGATCTTGGTTCAAATTAAGGTTAAATTCCAAGGAGAGTGTATTTTTTTTTCTCTCTCAGCCTCTCTCTCTCTCTCTCTCCCCCCTCCCCACCTCCAGGAAGAGATTTTTAAGGGCATCATTTTCAGTTTAAAAAAAAAATCACAAAGAAACATACATGTTAATACAAATGTAGCATTCCACAGAGGGGAGCTAAGAGCTGCCAGTGTCGCACCCATAGCTTTTATTCAGCCAAAGTGAGTTCAGCATTTTCAGCACCTGGCAGGAGCAGGATTGATCGTGCTGTCAAGAAACGGCTATAGCAAAAGCAAGACCGCATACAAGTCACAGAGCCTATACAGAAAAAATGCTGATACACAGGAGTGCAAAATGGGATTATGAAAATAATACATAGAATTCAAGTAATTTTTACTAAAATGGCACAGTTCTTACTTTGTATGGCTTGGAAATCCATACCTTTGCCCTTGGAAAAAAGGTAAATTAAAATCTCATCTATGCGAGTATATAACAAAAAGAAATAGAATATGAATTTTGCTATTAAATCTACAAAATTAGGTGCTGTATCTAAAGGTAAAATGCAACAAGGTTTCCAGCTAGCTACTCTGAGACCTGTTTTGTAGGGAAAAAAAAATTGGATCAGCTTCTTCACAAAGCAAAGTTCATAGAATTTGTTTTGCAACCTGTTCATCATTAGTTTTCTGCTTTAGACCCAATGTTCCAGGGCGCTGTAAGAAAGTGCAATAGATTCTGTGTTCTCCCAAAATCTAAAAGCAGAAATGCGGTCTCTCCTGTGAGAAGAGCTCCCCAAAGTGCAGGGGCAAAGGGGGCACACATTTAATGCTGAATTTTCTTCGGTATGACAAGAGCTCTTGAAAATCAAAGGGGAAATTTGTGGTCTCGATCCCATGAGATAGTACGGGTTTGCTATAGGGGAATTCTTGGCTTTCAAAGGAGTCCACAGGACCTCCACCCACACGTTGCTCTCTGACTAGAGGGGTGCAGTCAGCTCTGCCATGCTCAGGGCCATTTGTCATCTCTGTGACTGCTTTTGTCTTTTAAGATATATGAGACATCAAAATATGTTATACGCCAGCACAAACTACCTTTTCTCCCCTCAGTAATAAGACTTACTTGCCACATACAGAGGATGTACTACAGAAACACAAACCCCGGCCTATCTTTTCTGAGCTGTGCCTCTTTTTCTCCATCAACACAAAATATTTTGTCCCATCAGTAAAATGAGTGTTCTTAATACTGTCCCTCAGTAGCTCCTCATTGCCATAATAAGGGTGCAGCACGGACTCAAGAAGTCATTGCTTCATGTGTCTTACATGGCTTTATAGTCCAAGGTAGCTGTGCCAGGTGTGTTTCAACCAAAGTGTTAACATTCCTAGGAATACTTTCATCAAAAATTACTGCCAGTCCACCTAAATAACATTCCTTTCAAGTAAGTGTTGCAGAACACATGGATCTGATAGCATGGCTTAATCAAACAGTAGTAATTTAGGGTCCATCAGTGCCATAGCTGATTATTCAATGTAGACATTACCAATGGACCTGAAAGCTAAGTTACCAGCTGGATACTCCTCTAACTGTGAGGGGCAGACACTGCTGTCAGGCACGGCAAAACTCCAATGAATTCAACGTACAGCCTCACAGATATTGTGAAGTGTTTGCCAAGGAGGGCAGATGCTGTGTGCTGGCATTCAGCTCTGCAGTTCTGTTCTTGTCATATCCTTCCTTACATCTTTGAGTCCTGCTTTTGACCTCCTCCCTCTTCACCAGCATCAGCGCAGCGTTTCTCACCCCCTTTCCATGGTCAGCGCAGCATCACTCTTCCAACCTGGCGGCTGTCATCCCTTGCCGCCAGCCCTGCCCGCCTCCTGGCACGGCTCCCTGTCATGCTCATGCCAAGAACAGCCTCACCCCCTCCCCGGGAGCCGAGCAATACTCCTGCCCATCAGATCTGCCCCCAAAACCACTTCTTTCCGTTCACATTCCACTAACCTCTACCCAGCCACTATTCTTGCCATCTTTTGACTTAGCTCAAATTACAGTGTAATTAAAATCACCATGGAACACAACTAAACCAACAAGATTAACTACACAATCACTTTGGGGTTTTTTTTTGTAGCAGCCTTACCATACATCTACCTGGCTTCAGCAATTTTGACTTTATTATGGTTATGGCAAGGATTTATTTCTTTCCATATTGGACAAGATTCATGGTTCAGCAACAAAAATACAGCGACAGGCATCAGCATTAATGAAGCAGACTTCACTGACATGAGCTTCCTAACTCTGTTTTACCATCTTTCTTTCAGCTTACTCTTTCATTATTGTTTTCTGCCTCAGACCGTTTTCTGTCTGGTCTCTTCCGCATCCAGAAAATTTTAGGGAGGAATGGACCACAAACACACATACTCTGAATCTACAACTCACACTGAGCCCAAGGTCCTGTGGTGGTGCTGTGCCTTAGAGAATGAGCATGGTCCTTGGCATCAGGAAAGCATGTACTAAGGGCAGGGAGAGATCAACTCCACGTAGGCCATGTCTGAGAGCAGGAAAGGACTGTTGTGTCCAATTCAAGCATCTGCATGCCCATGAATTAGAAATGGCTTACTGTCTGAGCAATACTGGTAAGTGGTATCAGAAACTCACCCTGTTCAGTTTATCTAAGAGAAGATTAATGGTAATCTGTTCATGATCTCCAGTCATCAAAATGGGGAAGGATTTGGGATAGTAAATTGCTCTTTAAGTTCTCAGGAATAAGCGGTGTAATGAGACCTGGTGGTCTGAAGTTGAAAGAAGACAGACAAACAAGTTCAATAAGAGCAGTAGATTCTCTGTGGAGTCCTTAGTCAGGGATCTGTAACTCCCCACACATTTGTAGTTCTACCGGGAGCCCTGGGACCTGCTTCAATTGTAATAGACCACGGAGTGCTGGAATTAGTGCAGTTCTGGTTGGTATCCAGCTTTCCTAGGGTGAGTGCACCAGAAAAGCAACAGTAAATCAAGGAGGAGGAGCCTGCTATGTGGCTTTTATATGTTGAACCATTCTACAGTGTTTCTCACCTTTACAATGCACAAAAGCTTTTCAAGTCAAGGAAATATTTTTCTTTGGGTTGAACTATATTACATGCACATGTTATAATCCCCATAAATCAACATGGTAGCTAGCTAGATACATGTGTTGTATATGAATCACTTACGTGAAAGAGTAACAGAATAGGAACTAAAGACATAATTTACAGGTTTTGCAAGCAGGGGCGTGGGGGTGGTGTGGAAGGAGGGAACAGGACATGTCCATGGCAAGTGGTGGTATATCTCCTACACATCCTGGGTCAAGAGGGTAATATGTGGTTCAGCCTGCCAGACCTCGGCCCGCTTTACTACTAGTGTAAAGCAACAGTCACAGCACCTAGTTAGACACCTGCAGCAGGCAGTTTCGGAAGAGCCCTAGGAAGATAAAATGTCAATAGCACTGACAAAAAAAAAAAGACTTTTAATGAGATAGTAGGTAGTAGGTCACCCGACAACAAATGGTCGGCTCTACAGGAAACGAGGCTGCGTGAGGGTGAAGTTCCGGATGAAACACCTCGTAACATGCAATGTTAGTCATTTGCAGACCAGAATTCAATGACTGGAAAATTACAAAGATAATGCCGTTACTGAAATTCAGGGTGGATAGTTGCAATGGGTAGTTGTAGATTTGCTATATAGGACTGCTGAGAACAGTCCTGTGGGATTTCACAAAAACACGCTGATGAAAGAGCATTTTCTTTAGGCACAGGCAGTTCAGATTTATAAAAGTCTTACTCTAGTGGCTGTTAGAGCTCTGGGGAAATAAAGTTATCATGAGCAGGCAAGAAAAATGGGGAGGAAGCAAGGCATTTAGCTGCTTGAAAAGCAATCAAGCCAAGTTTCTCCATTACACGATCAATGAAGAGCAAAAGCGTGCTTCGTTCCAGTGCATGCTATAGCAGTCATTGCTGCAGGTGTTTGATGCAGTAGTTGTGCACATAAGAGCAGGCCCTCTCACTCTCCACAGATATCCCTGCACAGTGGCAGCACAACCCTTGGTCAAGCTTTTGCTTAACACAGAGCGCAGGGTGGTTTGCATGTCTTTGCCCTTGCTTCTCCTGCTCTTCAGGCTCTCAGTGGCTGAGTGAACTCTAGTCCAGAAGTACTATACATGGGTGCAGTTAGTCCCATATGCAATGCCTTTGGATCAGAACGGGGGAATCACAGTCCAGCAGAGTGAGCCCTGCTCTGTGCAAAACAGATGTATCCAAAGAGCAAATTCCTGAGGCAGATTTCACTCAAGATGCAATCTATATTTGTGTTTTGGTTTGTGTTAGGGGTGCACTTTAAAAGCCACTCCCCCAGCTGGCTCCACTTTCTGTGCTTTGATTCACATCCCCAAGCAGTCTCGATGCACTCAGGATACCACAGAAATGACACTGAGAGATGTGCTTCCATCGCTTATTACCGCCTCATCCAGCCCAGGGGCCAGCACGGAGCTAGCCCCAAATGCACAGCAGCTGGCGGTGGGGGGCTCCATGCCATCTTTTTGCTCTAGGGATCTGCTTCTCCTGCACTGCCTGACCTGGTAATCTAGACGGGCAGCCATCATTTGGTTTGTGCCCCTGTGATACGTTACTCTAGCAAGGATGTGCAGAAACATTGAATATACTCAATCTGTAAATGGCTTAGGCTGATATTTCATTGCCTGAATAAAACAGAAGTGACTTCAGGCACAGACAGGCGTTAGCTGTTGTCAAGGGCAGGAATGGTATTAAAAACTTGCTTCCAGTCCTCTGTGGACACAGAGGCCAGTGGTTCCCTGTCTGCTGGGACCTTCACAGCCAGATGGCACCTGAAGACCCTACAAGGATCTGCAAAGCACAGTCACCCTCCACCATTCCTGCCTCCCTTTCCGTCTTGACCTCTCCTTCCCCACTTGGCTCACCAGCACATGCAGCACCACCCCTCCTGGCCACAGCTGGTCTGATCAATATTTATTTGGCTGGCTTTTATTGGGACCTGATGAATTAAGGAAGAACTTACCTCAGTATAGGAGATGTCTGGGCTCAAGTGGTCATACGGTCTGCAGGGTCAAGTGAGCGTCTCTACCCTGGCAGTGCATGTGTATGCACCAGGTTAGGAATCCTAGGGAAGGGGGAACACGGGTCATCTGGTCAGCAGAAGGCATGACTGCCTACATCGTGCTGCTGCTGAACATCAGTTACTGCACACAACACAGCTGCCCCCCAGGATAATATCCCTTGGGGAAACAGTTGGTCCCCAAGACCACACTAACCTTTCTGAGCTCCATTCCCTAGACAGATCCCCCAGAAATCCACCCACTTTCGCAGTATCACCCCTATATCTTTGGATGCCCTGAAACTCCACAGGTTCCCCTTTGTCTCCGAGGGAGTCCCTCTCCCTTCTGCAAAGCTGAACGTTGCTGCTACTGGCAAGAGGGAAAAATGAAAATACATTAGGATGGTAAAATGCAGTTCTGTTCACTCTCCTGGGAAGCTGTAACCAGCTCCAGAGGTTTTTCCATGGTCCAACAGCCAAACATTAGTCTATGAAGCAGCCCAACACAGGTACTATTTTTCTTAAAGATTAAAAAATTCCTTTTGTACATATAAAATTTGTTGCTGATATGATTTTATAGCTTAACTTCCAGTAACTACTGAGAAATAAAGGCACAATAAAATTTAAGCCACCAAATGACACCTTTGCTATAGACATCGCCTTTACTTTTATTCATACAATGGTAACTCATTATCTTGGACTAATAATGGCGACAGCCTGGAATGAATTCCTGAGAGCTGTAAATTAGCAAGGACCAGACCTTTCAGATGTTCCCAGTGGTCACCAGTCTGGCCCACTGAAAATGCTGCAGCCCCTCTCTGCCTCCTTTTGGCTAAGCCAAAATCAGACAGGTTAACCAAGGCCTGCTCATTCACTACTCGCTTGGGCAGAAGCAGTCATGACTTTCTAAGGCAGAGAGTGGGAATGGTTAGAAATGTGGTAAAGAGCTGTGGATAGCTAGAGGTGGCATTGCATGGGTACACTTGAGCCAGAATAGTGTTTTGACACCTGGGAGAGCTGCTTGCACCTACAGAAGTGGTAAGATCTGCCTGGAAAATCCTGTCTAGTTTGGTCAATTCTAAGTAGGCCCAGAGGGAAGAAATACAACATACAGGCAGATGCACATTTAGGCATTACTTTTACCAACCTGGGGATAAAGTGCTATTGTTATTCATTTTCCTTTTAAATGCGTGCTGAGATTTATTGACGAAAATTGTAGAAGGGATCAGATCCTATTAAATATAATTAAATATTTGCTATTTTGCTATAACAACCTTTTGTCCCATATTCACACCAAGAAAGCCCTAACAATAGGGCAACTGCCATTTCTATCGCTCACCCTGTGAGAAGTAGAGTGGACACTGCCAATTTTCATATTGATTATATAGTGACCAAACCAGCTAAATGTAAATTAGAAATGTTTTATATGAGATTTAGAACCAAGGTAGTTTGCCCTATCAAACAAGAAATCAGTGAAAAAACTGAACACAACCAATTTTCAATGAATTTCCTAGCCTTATGCTCACACACAAACTTTGACCTCAGTGAGACACCTTTCAAATACTACAACAGCTGTATCCTGCTTTGACTTCCATGAAGTCCTCAAGACTTCTAATTGTAAACAAAGCAAAGTATTCCTGTTACTCCTTGTAACAACTTTTCCTCCTTTTCTATGTCTGAAGCAGGCAAAGCTTCCACACTCATGCGTTTTTGGATTTTACTGAATTCCTTTCTGCTGTTCTGGCCAAAATTTAGTTTCTGTCTTGTACTTTCTCCATTACACTGCTTTAGCAACAACGGGGCAGTCCAGGTGTCCTGATTTGTGCCTTCCTTGTCTAATGGGAAGAAGAGTGCAAGTCAAAGCTATGATTTACCCACACCTTTCTCAGTTTGCTGACTGGATCACACACTGAGAGCTCATAACCTTATGTCCTATCCAGGGTTTTGGAGCCCCACAGCTCCATATCCATATCCGATGATGTGGATACAGAGCCCTACATTTTTGGATTGTGGATGAGGGTAGTGTCCCTACCAGTGAGAATATTAGTTGAGCAATAGAACCGGTCTGGCATACCACAGCCATAGCTCGAAGCATTTTATTTTCTGCCACTGCCATTTAAAAAAACTTGATATAACAAATGCCATAGCTGATCACATTAGTAATCTTTATCTATTTGTGCATCTCCATCTCTTGCTTAACTCTACCGGTAATGTTTAGTAACCATAATCTGTAATATTGATGTTCTCCATGCATTGGTACAATGTTAGGGGTGAGAGAGAAAATTTTCCCTATATAAAGTGGAAGAAACAAAGCTGATGATAATTTTACGTAGCATGTTAAAGCACCAAATGGGGTGATATTAGTGCTATGAGCATGTGTTGATGGAGACTTCCTACTGTTTGTTATTCTATTTCTAGTCTAGTATACTTTCACAGAGGCTGCATCTGAGTTCGGTATGTTCTCTGAATAAGCCAAATATCCAAGTGAAGAAATTAATTAATTGTTTGAAAAGCTGATTCTTACTTACAGATATTTGAAATCTTGCTTCTAAGCAAAATTTCAACTTCTAAGCTGATATCTCTAAGTTGATACCTGTATCAGCTTAGACATCAGTCACCTCATTTCTCATAGACCCATTTTTGAAAAGAGTTTACCCCTTGATCACAAAACTTATGAAATAGTGGCACTGCATCAGTGGAAGTCAAATACTAATGAACAAAGTCCTCAGGTTTCAGACAATGAATTAGAGTATTATTACCAAAGTAGTTTTTATTTTTTACATCTTAATATTTTGATTTTCTTTTTTTGCTTCTGTAAGTTTGGCTCCGGAATTAGTTCTGCTAATAGCTCATGAACAAATACACTGTCATTTCCATCTTTTGAATTCTTTGGAAACTGTTAAATTTTTCAGTTTTATGTGAAATACAGTGTGCACAGCCATGTGTGAGTATTAATCATCGTAAATTCATGTAATGTATTCTGCAAGGTTTATCATAACCTTGCTTTAGCACGGCCACTGGGAAGCACTTGTGACCAGTTCTACCAGGTATATTGCTGTTTTATCACATGACAATGGATCTGCTTCTATCATGTTCAGAAGCCGTTCAAATAACAATGATCTTCTGTGATTGTGACACCGTTTGGACCTTTGGCCCAAGGTAAGCATGAAGGAAACATGCCAAACTCCTCCTGATGACAGCTTCTCAGAAAGGAGCGTGACCCTTTGCAGCCGTCGGCTGGCTGCGCAACACACCAAAGCACGTGCACAATCGTAATGGTGTGCTCCAGGACTTGTTGAACAGGGGTTCTTGCAGGCTTTAAGCAAAATATGGTGGTTTCAATTTATATGTCTCAATTTTTAAAGTTTCAGTGCAAGTTTCAGGTTAAAACTTACAAGAAAATAAAAGGCGATTTTTTAAAAATAAAAAATTAGACTAAACATCACCCCTGCCCCCCACCTTCTGCCAAGGGAAGGAAAAGAAAACGAACTCCAGGTGAAAGACAGCTTTTCCTTTTTGTGGAGCTGTTCTATTTTATCCATTCAGTACACCTTTTCAACCTGCTTCCTTTACTGCCTGGCCTTGCACTCACCATCAGGGTTAGTACTTACCACAGTACATAGTACGACTGAGAGTAAAGCACTGCAGGATTTGGCCACTATTCCTGTAGTTGATTAATTTTACAACCAAATCTTGCCTACCAACATGAAGCCCTAAATTCTGAAAAAACTGGCGTTGCATTTCTGATGTTTAGTTGAGTAGAATTACAAGGTAAATGTTACCTTAACATTGATTAATTTAATGGTAATATTTTACAGTTAACAAAAAAAACCCCAAACCCACATGACCCCAAAATCAAACTCCTTTTGCAAAGACTATTTTAATAAAGGGATTATAAAACACAAAAGAGAGAGAGAGACAGGTAACCCGAGATGCAATTTTGGAATGCAAACTTTTAGTTCAAATGTGCAAGCTCGAACTTAACAAATGTTTAAAATATTTGCGTTTTTCAAATGGTGCCAAAATAAACCATGTCTTTTCTAAAGACTACATATTCAGCTAGGCACTGGCAATGTAAATCTTTCAACCATTTCAAGTATTTGTTTAAAAGCCTCCCAGAACACGTGTGCTCCCAACAAAACTGAAGAATGAAATGTTTAGACCATTGAAGCTCAACAGCTGACATAATCAACCTAATATGAGAATACCACTTTGGTTTTTCGTACTTGTGAATACATCTTATTTACCAATGTATGAGAAGAACAAACAGAGAAANAAGACTACATATTCAGCTAGGCACTGGCAATGTAAATCTTTCAACCATTTCAAGTATTTGTTTAAAAGCCTCCCAGAACACGTGTGCTCCCAACAAAACTGAAGAATGAAATGTTTAGACCATTGAAGCTCAACAGCTGACATAATCAACCTAATATGAGAATACCACTTTGGTTTTTCGTATTTGTGAATACATCTTATTTACCAATGTATGAGAAGGTCCAGTTCTGCAGACCTGATGTGAAATAGTACAGCGGTAAGCGTCAGCACATGTAATGCTGCGACCATAGCAAGCATCAGAGCAATCAGAGAAACTGCCGGTCAGTGATTTCATGTGCCTCACGGTTTATTCTTGTACAGTAGGAAAATCTTCCGGGGTAGAAATTAAAAAGAAAAAACCCCACAAACCTAACAGCCTTCATCTGGAATTATTCTACATGAAGAAAATAAAGGCACAGAAAAATCCTGACATTTAGATAGCAAGTTCATTTGTGTATGTGGATTAAAGATGTTACAAATCTTGATCACCTGATAAGAATATTTATAGAGCCATTTAATTTGAAAATTAAGGTCTCTTGTAAAATGTCCCATGATTTGGAATAAATAAATAAATAAATGAGCCTGTGACAACATATTGACATTACTAAACTATTTCAATATGATGGCTTATTTATAAAAGCAGTTTTAATATTCCCCTACATTAATGATTAACTAATGAATCTTACTTTGTTGTGACTATATTTAAAGAGGAATCAAATCTACTTCATCTACAGGATTCCACTAACACAACTGAGCTGGCTCTGAACTTTTCAAATATCAGCAGTTTTCCCAACACTAGTACAGAAAACCATGCTACCAGTTTTAGGCTGTGGGCTGAATGAAAAACAGTACTAAGTGACTAAAGGTTCACAGTTCTTTTCTGTTAAAGTTGATTTGTCACAATATTGTTAATTAGTGAGGGCTTAGGGAAGGCTTACTATGAATATAATTACACTGCTGAAAAGCATTAATAATGCTGTTATCCCGAGCCAACATGATGCTATTTACATATTTTACCCTGGCATATACCAGAAATGGCTCCCAATGTATAACGTGCTGCAGGATCATCAAGAGAAAGACCCAAAATCTCACAGGGGAAAGGTGTTTCTAAGAATCTCAGTGCTCTCCAAGGCAGCAGGGACACCAATTTGACCAGTAATTACAACTGTCACCATAAGCAGTGCCTATGGTGAGCCACCTTTCATCATGAACTGCTGTTCCATCGGGAGGCAAATGAATTGCTACTCCTGGTATTTAATCTGATGCAATCTCATCCTTCTCTCATAAATTAGGACAGAAGTGACAATTGCATTTGTTTGCTATACAGGGCAGGCTTCTTTTCACCTTCAGAGCTCTGCATGGACATCAATCAGTTCTCAATGAATAAACTACATGATAAAAGCCAATTAAACCTTGTTATAATTATCACCTATTTCTACACATCAGAGCAGACAGAATTCCTGCCCTCATTACACTGAAAGACAAAACTCAGACTGGGTTCAATGGAGACAGAAATTCACGTGAGAGCACGAAAGGCTGGGCCTGCGTTACTGGACCTGTGTAACTTTTGCTGTTCACTTCAGCTGGTGAAGAAGCAAAAGTGTTTTGACGTTAGCTACACAGATGCTTTTGCAAACTCCCTCGCGGAGCCTAGGCACCTCTTCAGGGGCTGCATACCTTTTACGACTGTCACTAAGGGATTTGCCAAAGACCACACACCAGGTTGTTAGCAAGGAAGAGCGAGAACCCAACCGTTTCCAAGTCTTCACCTCTCAGCACAGCAAATTTCCCAAGGTGCTTTTCAAAGAAGACAAACATTTCTAGCTGAATTTTAAAAATCAACACCTAATTTAATTATGACTCAAAGTCATTTATCTTCAGGATGAGAAAAACCCTTAACCAAAAAGCTCACTGAATTTCAGGCTACTTGGTACAAGACATAAGACAGAGTCAGGAAGTATTTTTTCACTTAGGTACAATGTGTTAAAAGGAAAATTACTAAGCAAAATTATCACCTAATTTTACCAAATTGAGTATTACCCACAACCAGATGTACCTAACATTAGAGCCTGCTAGACTGCTTTTGCCTGGCCGATTCTACTAAGCCAGCTGACACAAGAGGATGGAGGTCAAACAGTCCTGCTGTATGAAGCCCGCACTCTCAAGATTATTCACTCAGAGGTGGAAAGACTTGGGGCAAAGTGAAGACTTCTTGATACGCCCAGAGGAAGAAGGAACTTAGCACATTCATGCATGGAAAACAAGCCCTGATTTAGTAAACTTGCATTTCCAAACTAGCCAACGAGCTTCCTTGTCAAAGCTGCCAAGGAGTAAGAGGGAAGAACTTTACATGGAAAAATAAAAAATTAAAAGTTAGATTAAAACAAGGGTAAGAATAAATGTATCATTTTCAAGTGAAGAAAAGTTACCTTATTGTCCTACAGGCATCTTTGCCCCAGAGCCCATGTTGTTCAACTTAACTAAGAAATCACCTTGAAAAGGGAATTAACTTGGAGATGGTGATATTTCATATCATTATATTCAGCATGGAGATGCTGATGATACTATGTTACTGTGAGTAGTAAAGATGAGCTGTGAGAAGAGATGGAATAAGAGCTCATGGTCACCAGGGAATGCACGCTAAAAAATCAGATGACATTCAGTACCCATAAATGCAAAGCTATGCATTCAGAAAACAGTTTTGTCTTCATACACCCTATGATGAACTCTGAGCTGAACGTTGTAACTGAGATGTAGAGTTGTTGTCATTATTGCAGAAATATTAATTACAAGAAAAAGCAAATCCACTGCTAAAAATGATTACAAATAGCATAGAGAATAAAACAGACATCATCATTATGACAACTGTTAAAGTCATAATTTGTCCGCATCTTGAATACCAGGCACAAATCTGGTTGTATCTCAGTAAAAACACTGCAGAACTGGAAAATAAATTGATTAGCATGATAAGGCCAATTAAAAACACAAGACAGCTTCTTTACAAGAGACTAGGGGTCCTCTCTGGAAAAGAGATCGTGGGGGAAGGATGCCAAACACGTAAAATCACAAGGGACATGGAAACAATATGAATAAGGAATGGCTGTTCATTGTTTGTCTAATACAAAAACTAGGTGATAGCAAATGCATAGAGCTGGTTCATAACAAAGAAAAGGAAATATTTCACTCAATGCATCACTAACTGTGTAAGTCCTCGTGACAAGAACAAGTAGATACCAAAAGTTTAAATGAATTCAAAAACAGGTCTTGAAAACGTGCTGCTAAATACAGATGTCACCTCTGGCTCAGAAAGCCCCTAAAACTGCTGGGAGACCATTCGGCAGAAAGGTCACTCATGCTGGCCTGACTTCATACCCTTTCCTAGGCATCTTCTACTGGTTATTGCCAAGGGCAGACTTTGGGCTAGTCGGACTTTTGGTCTAGCACAGTACAGTAGCCCTTGCGTTTTTATCTTTATTCCTTCCTCACTACTTACTTAGAGCAGAAATAGTTCAACAGCATTGACAGCTCAGGAGATCTTGTCTTTCATTTAGTGCACTAAAGCACTGAAGCAATGAGGACAGTAGGAAAAAGAGCAGTTGAGTCACCCAAGCACTGGACAGCAGCAAATGGGAGATGCTGAAGGGGCTGGGAGCTGGGGGTGACAGTCCTCTGGTCTGGAAGCACTGAACTTTCTTCCCATTGCGTAAGCGTAGGGGAGAGACCCCAGACTCACTGGCTATCTTAGGATTGACCAAAGGTCAAAAGGGAGCTCTTCAGCAGTTTCTAGAAGTGACTTGGGTAAATTTGGCTTGGAGAAATGCTACTTAGCTCCCTGCAATGGGTAAGTTAGGTTGACTGAAACTAGGAGGACACAAAGTTCTTGAAAAGAAAAACAGGCATTGAAATGTCTCCCCTTATGCAAAAAGAAAATTTCATTTTCTTCAGCTAGACTGCCCTATCATGACACCTGTACAAGCAAACATTAAGAGGGAAGACGGCATAACAACATTAAACACAAAGCACAGTAGGCAATTGAAACTTTAGAAGCTACATCACCCTGCCTGAGCTGGCTGGTCCTGGGAGCAGCTTAAAGCCTACTGTGCTCCTGAGATTCATTACTGAACTTGGGCTGCTTAGAGACTACAGCTGCCTTCTTGAGCAGCTGACCTGACCCTTCTGCTCACCTTTGGTCATCTGACAAAGACATACTGAATACAGGGAGATGTTTGGGTCACAAATACAACTCTAGGAATTACTCTCCTGTATCTGTAAGGTCTGTGTACCCCAAACTTTCCTTCTCACCCCTCAATTTCTCCCCTCCCAGTAGGATTCTACCCTTCTGCCTTTGAGTTCAGTCCCAGGGCACTTCAGCAGTACACAAAGCTGAGGGTCGGCAGTCTGGCCTCAAACCCAACCTGGATGGTACTCCTGCACTGCAGAGCAATCAGAGGTCTAGAAGAAGCAGGCGAAAAGTCTTGTAGCGAAAAGGGCGAGGGACTCATGTCACCCTGAAAAGGCAAATTTTGACTCTATAAGGTGGTTCCTATGATTCTATGATTCTGAATATTTGAGAGATTTTCCCTCATAGGAAAGGACAGAGGAGTGACAATATAGGGAACCTTACCCACTGTCTGAGATACTGTACAATGTCACAAGGCTTTCATGTTGCAATATATGAAGCCATATCTCCAGTGAAACCTAATGGTATTTTCTTTCTAATATACACTGAAAATGCCATGTACTAGCAGTAGCTATTCAACTGTTGTATAAAGCTATACATGTATCCTTCCCTTAGATGTAGTCACAGACACTACCTGCAATTCAGTGGGCTATGAGTAAGGAGGAAAAAATCTCCAATATATTAGCCAGAGATATTTACTGAATGTGAACCTACTTTATCAATTAATATATTTAATACACAAGTACTGGACTGTTTGCAGGCTCACAAATAACATAAGGGATTTAAATTCTGAAACTGTTTTGCAGGATTTGGCACCTGAAGTCTGCATGAAAACATGATCAAGCTGTGCCTTGCAGCAGACTATAGTCTAGTAACACCGAGAGGACAGACTGTTAAAATAAGCATCTACATCATTTTTCACAGTACATAGTGCCACAATGCATCTGCTTAAAAACAAATATATGTTTGCAGTGAAACATTTCAACAAATCACAGAACTCAGCAGCAAAGTAGTTAAACATTTATGATTTGATTTTATCTCAGCTTGGAATGTCGCTGGAGTGTCCCACTTCTAACAACTGTTTGCTAAGTTAAGGCTTTAGTGTTTACACAGTGCTGAATGAAGCAGCCTGGTCACCAGATGTGAATGCTTCCTTAGACTAGAGCTTTCAGTCAGATCACGGTCCTAATGGTCCCTGCTCCAACCTTCTTCCTCAGGACGTCCACCAGCCTTTCCAACCTGAGAGGGGGCAGGGGAGAGGGAGAGGAGAGAAAAAAAAAGGAAGCTAGCGTTAGGAATGTTCTGGCTGAAAGAGACAGTGTTTGCACTGAACCAAGCTGTCCTGGTGGTGGTCACGCTCAGAAACAAAGCACTACTGTAAAAGACAGACATTAAGGGAAAATGCAGCCAACTTTAGGAAAACTTTTTAACCTACAACCCAACCCGTTTGCAGTCAGTGATACACATCAACCCACTTTTCTTTTGTAGTATATGTAGTATCTGAGGTCCCCATAAGGCATTAACATAAAAGCCTGTGCAGCAATCCTGTGGCACATACACACTTTGGTGTAAGCAGGACATTCAATTCTTGCACTTTTAAAAATATAAGTGGTCCATGGTTCTTGTTAAATGTAACATTTAGTGGTTTCCTCTTAAAAAATACCCTGCCCGAAATCCAACAGATACTTTTATTGTCCAGTTTATAAATGTATGCCTAAAACCTCGTGTGTTTTATGTCAAAAACTTTTAAAAAATACTCAACAAGCCAAGTTTCTGACGATGTGGATGATGATATTTTGAAGGTCGCCCGTACGATTATTATGTCAACACAACTACAGAAAAATTAACAGTCTGAGTAAGTAGGACAGAGCGCTGTGTAATCCTCCCTTAGTTTTAAGGCACAGGCTATAAGCGTGTTCAGCATCTCACTGGCTTAATTTGTTCTTTCCTTTTTTTAATTTAACGTTTTCCATTTGCACACATTTATCTTCAGCAGCCCGGTAATCATGCATTCAAGTTATTTCTTCAATTTATCTGTATTTTACGGAATCCGTCAATGAAAGCTCTCCCACAAATAAACTAATACATAAAAGCAGACACTGTGTGTAGTAGAACACTTTCAGAGTGATATCTGCATATTTTACACACATCTTCCATAATGGATAAAAAGAATTGCGGGTTCAAATAGTTGGAAAATAGTTCACTATTGGAAAAATGACCATTTTTTCTTATCTGAAAAGACAGTTTTGGGTTTGGTTTTTTTTAATATATTATACAACATGAGGAATGCAGATAGGAAATAAAAATAACAGCTTTATCAAAACTGCAAAATTCATTTTATCTCATAGGTGCATTAGTAACCAATGCAGGAAAACTAGTTAACATGTCTTGGATTTATTGTCACAAGTCATGACTAACGCACACGGTACGTATTGAAACACTCTTGTTTTCCAGGAACCACCAAGCACCATGAAGCTACACCTTTCATTGTACTCCCCAGGTGACTTAATTCCTGAAATGAGATTAAGAATTCACCACCCTAATGTAATTATCAGTCACCAGGAAATGTATGTGGAAAATTCAGCTGGTTCTAGCTGTTCCACAGGGACTCCTCCAAATGAGTAGAAAGCACAGGTGAAAAACTACTGCTTAGCTACTCCTCTCCCTTCAGTTTTCCAGGTATCGTTTTTCCTTTTTAACCAACTAGTGCATTTTTCCTGTTTTTGTAACATACATCTACTGCACTTCCTCGTCTTCATGGAGGCAGCACCCAGATGGTCATAACTCAGTGCAGTCAGTCCATGCAAGCAAGTACAGAGTCAGGGCTTTCACAAGTTATTTGCTCCTGAAACTTTTCTCAGAGTGGGTAAATGGAAGTTTCCTGGGATCCAGCTCAGTTACTGATAGGTCATAGTTTCCTCAGCCTCTCTTACTGAGAAGTTTCCCTGTCGAGTCCACGCACAATTTCAGAAAGCAATGGCAGATCAGTCCTTACTTTAAACAGCACGTGTGTTCAGAAGCATTGCAGCTTTCTCAGCCACTTTAACCTTCACTGGAGATCTTGTTCTCTCTCACACGAGCACCCTCTCTAACGCGCTTCAGAGACATAAAGCACAGGAGAAACATTTCAAACTGTCTAGACAAACAGGAGGTTTGGGCTGCAAATTGTTTTCTGTGAGACAGTGGAAAAATACTAAAATCTGAGATTGCGGCTTATTTAAATCACATTCAGTTAAAAAGAAATATTGCAGGGCTTATACAAGTAGGCGCAAAATTACTTCAGTAATTGAGGTTTAATTTGTGGAGACATAGGTTGGAGCTCACTGCTTACACACTGTCCTGCATTTGGGCTTAGATGTGCACCACTCTGTGACCAAGCAATGACACTGCACACCAGAGCAGACAAGTCAGCGAAGAGCTGCCCATGTTTGAAGAGAAATACCACTGGGATGAAAGTAGCTGTCTGCTGTTTAACCTTGAAACTGTCAGGCTTCATTGAAAATAATGAGGCTTAACAATCATAGCTTCTGCTTTTCAAATGAATGATGACTGAAATCATCAAAATGAGGTATCCTGCACCAAACACAAACCGTGCAGGGCTTATTTGCCTTTTGTTTCAGTCATGTGTGGATTTGCAAATTTATTTATTCTTTATTAGAAGAAAGAAAAAAAAGAAGCAGCAGGGATTAAGAAACCATACTTTTGAAAGAGATTTAAACAATAATGTAAAAGAGAAACTCTAACAGCCATTTATAAGATAAAATAACAGAGGGCAAAATTCACCCTTACACAGATACAAGACCCAATATACCACTGAAATCCCACTTAAGCCTACAAAATAAAGCTATGGGCTGAATCAGTGGTTAATAACTCTTCATACAGGCCTCAGGGGGCTTTTCGGAACGATAATCCCGGACTCTTTGTTCACCAAGGGCCCAACTCTGCCATCCCGACTCACACTAACCAGCATTTTTTCTTTGTGAGTAATAAAAGGCAGCTAACAAGGCCGTTTGTGTCAAAGAGGTACTACCTGTAAGGGGTGAGCGTGGCAGAATCACCCCTTGTCGATAAGGCTCTGTACCCAGCCTGGTGGGATGCTGCAGACAGCTCCTTTTGGAGGCTGAGCATTTTAATCTGTGGTAAACAGAAGGAATAGTCCTACACCTCAATATCAAAGGTAACTTAAATATCTAAACAGATGAATGGGAGGTGCTGGGAACTACCCTAAAAATCTCAGTGTTTGCAGAGTTTTATTCAAAATACAGAAGACACTGACCTGAAGAAAGCAACTTTTATTACTTTGTGCAATCATGATGTATCTGCCAGTATAATCTCACCATATTTTACTTAACTGAAAGCAACGCTGACTATGTTTGACTGTATACTGAGACACAGATCCAATAAATGACATTTGTCTTTTTGCTCCTGAAGGAAACAGTCCTCATAGTATAAACTAAACGCACAATATGACACTATCTTCTCCTGAGATGTAAGAAAAACACTGAATTTGCGTTTTCAAGCAATCAAGTCATTCAAGAAGAAAGTTTTTCAGCTGGTGTTTTAGGTCAGAGACAAGAATCGCACGGTGGGCAACTCAGCTGCAGTGCTGAAGGTCCAAATCTGCAAGGACAGACAGACACGTTTAGGAATGTTCAACAAAGCCTCCTAAAGTCTCATTCCTCATTCTCACAGATTTCAATTTCTTGCTTAGAGATTTTGGAAGATCCCAGTAGGTGACCTTTGCTATTTCTCGGTACTCAAATAATTCTAGAAAATATGTTCCTTAACAAATAAATTCTCTTAGCAAGTGCCACTTCAGCATTTTCTACACAATTAGTCTGTGTGTGCATGCAAAACGATTACAAAATGGAATATAAAATACAGGAACAAACTGTATATTCAGATGGATAGGTACAACTTTGGTTATATTTATACATACCCAAAGTCGAAAAGTCCTGTATTTTTCGGGATAGATAGAAATCGCATCCATGAAAAGCACAAAGATAAGAGCTAGAAATATTCTTTATCTACACTACCTACTTCTTTAATGCTTATCCCAGTGCTTCCATGAAGTGGAAAAATAAAAAACCTCACAAATCAGGAAAGGGACATCTGGTCCATCATTATTTTTAAGTTAGCAAAAGTCGCATCATTGTGAAGAGTCTTGAATTGCAGCAGCTTAATTCTTCCTCAATACAAATTTGGAATTAATCAGGTGATTCTGTGTTCTAACACAGAAATAAAAAATTTCCTTGAGGGTGTTGCTGCTACAATATTACCAGTTCGAATATGTACTTTTAAAAGTGTTGCTAAGATTTAAGAAGGTCTTCATCTTCAGAGGAATGGTACCTAAACAAGAACGTTGCTAGCTGTGTCTTCCCCAAGATAAATTCTCAACCATTCTCAACTCCTCTTCCAGTTATCTCAAATTGTGTTCTTTTATCATCTATGCACACATCAGGCATAAAATGCTGTACGGAGTATATGTTGTTATATGGAGTGTTCTTACATAGCTCCTGAACTGTCTGACAATCTGCTTTGATTTTTAGCAAAGGCTTACAGAGCTTAAATCCCTTAAGTACAAATAATTTTCGTTTTAGACTCAAGTCTCCATAAAGCAGACTTAAAATCCTTACTGACAGAGAAGTTTGTTCTGGGAGCCCAGAAGCTGGAAGTATAGTTGCAAAAATGTTGTATACTGGTCTCTAGTGCTGATTCTTATGCACATTTTTGGCTTGGTCTCCTCTTTCACGTATTCTACTGAAGAAGTCTAGCTCTAAACTATAGCTTGGGATCAGTAAAAACTCTGCAACTGCATAAATCCACACAGATCAGTGCACCCTCCCACACTGCTCCATCTCTGGCCAAAGGAACACACCCCAAAGGAGAGTAGTGGCCTTTATCCACAAGTTCTGAACATGACAGAGTTACACGGTCACAGAGTGATCTTTCAGGGCATCGTGCATCAGAAACAGCCAAAATGGATACCCAACTGAAAGAAACGGGCATCCTTCAGGTAGCCTATGTCCTAATCTGCAAAGCAATATATAGACTAGCCAAAAACAATAGCTTGTACCTGCAGATGGAGGAGTTAAGTGATAAAACCAAAACCCTCTTGGATTTTGAAATGCTATATAAAAGCTTATAAACCTAAACTATAACCCTTGGTTATCTTTCCAGTAGATAAGATTAGGCTACGGCTAAGAAGATGGCCTTACTTGCATGATTTTTGGCTTCTTGTGGAATGTGTTTTGCTAATGCTAATTCCCTTTAGAAACCAAGCATTTGGTAATAATTGGTAAATAAAATGCATTGGACAAAAGCATTACAAGCAGTTTAGCAGCAGAACTCAGTGAGTAACTGACTGTTTGGTGAGCGGTCATACAAACAAATTTGCTTAATNCCTGCAGATGGAGGAGTTAAGTGATAAAACCAAAACCCTCTTGGATTTTGAAATGCTATATAAAAGCTTATAAACCTAAACTATAACCCTTGGTTATCTTTCCAGTAGATAAGATTAGGCTACGGCTAAGAAGATGGCCTTACTTGCATGATTTTTGGCTTCTTGTGGAATGTGTTTTGCTAATGCTAATTCCCTTTAGAAACCAAGCATTTGGTAATAATTGGTAAATAAAATGCATTGGACAAAAGCATTACAAGCAGTTTAGCAGCAGAACTCAGTGAGTAACTGACTGTTTGGTGAGCGGTCATACAAATAAATTTGCTTAATTTCATCTCAGAATAAAAAAGTTCCTTTTCCTTTTCCTTCAGTCTTCCTCTTGGATATATTTCATTGAATCCTAAACAGAGTACTCGTTTTCAGCCTTTTTCTGTAAAAGCCAAGGAAACAGCTGACACAGAGAAGAGTGGCTGCTGTGACACTCGTCTCACCCAGAAACCAGTCACTTGGACAGGATCATTTACTCAAGAGGCTGGAGGAAACTGGTTCGGCTCTATTATCTGTATAGGGAACTGGACTCCAGCTGCTTCCCTCTCAAGGGAGCAGCACTGCGCTAACACTGGCTGCTGGCGTGGCTTGCTCTCAGTTGCAAATGTTGAGGCTGCTCCGATTGAATAAAATGCTGAAATATTCACTGGATCAAAGCCTGGAATGTAAGGGTATGACCTTGCAGAGTGAGCGGCCGATCTACCATGCTACAGTGGCATCGCCCTCTTACCTCTGGGTGGTTCAGTGAATCTTTAATTATTCTTATTCTTCAATACAGGTATTATTTCTGGGACCTCAAAAGCTTGCCTTTTGAACAATAATATTTTTTTATCAACTCACTAAAAAACATTGCCAGTTGCATTTAACAATCATCCACCAGTCTGTAACAATTCCTTCATAAATCATCAAAGTAATAAAGACTACATGTGGTTCAGATGCATCAGGCTATCTCCCTGCTTAAAAAAGTTCCCTTGCATCTTTTGGATTGGAAACTTGGTGTCTTTCTAAATGACATGCTGGAGTTCAGCAGTGGTTTTGAACCTGATGCAGGAATTACTGAGTAAAATTCAGTGCCCTGTGTTAGACAGGTGGCTGGACTGACCGGTATTAATGGTCCTTTCTGGTCTTAAAACACAAGTCTTAGAGACTGATTTAGCAGCATCAGCGAGCTCTAAACCGTGGCAGACCACAGTGTTGAATCTAATCACTCCAGGCACCACTGCCAATTCCTGCCTGCCCAACACTGCTTGTAATGTCACTCCAAAAAGTATGTTCCATTAAACTTAGAGGCCTTAAATTTGGCAGGGCAAATCATTCTGCCTCTGAAAAGCACTGTCACAAAACAAGCATTCCTATTAAATCCCTTTCAGTGTCTTCTCAACCCAAAAGAGTAATTCTGTATATGATTAAACTTAGAAGTAAATACAGCCAGTTGGGCTCCTGACAGCAGACATATTTCAAAATAAACCTGGCTTACACAGGCCTTGGCTAAAATATTAAGCCTTTATCTGTGGTCCACAATAACTAATCTTGTCAAATTGTTTGCTCTCTACCTTCTGTTTGGAAGATTATGAGCTAGCTCACCATTACTATTCACCTTGTGCCATCACTAGCAGCAGGAAAAGTGAGGGGTAAACACAGTTGGTCTATTTTGACAGCATTTCATCCTACTTTGCATTGATGCAGATTGCTACACAGTACAAGATAATACAGAATTAGGACTTTGCATCTGTGCTGGATTTAATGCTACCTTGTGAAAGGTATTGCTCCTTTGATTTCAAATGCTTTCTCAGGACAGCATATACTGATTGCCTAAAATAAATTAGCTTAAGAGAACGAAAAATAAACCCTGAAGTCACTATGCTATAACCTCATCTGTGTTTCGCTAAATTCGGATTGACAACATGCTTATCATTTAGACCAGGCAGAGACTCTTCCTATTGGATGGACCATTCATATCTGAGCATGTGACGGATATTAAAGAGTTAAAAAATTAACAATAATTGAAATAGAGGATATATTGGCATATGATAGCCAAATGATACTGATCAGATTATTTAATCAGATCACAAAATTTCGTGTAACTACTCCAGCTTCAGTCTAACAGTTTATATGCAAATCTTATGCAGTTCACTACTATTTCTGCAAGAAAAACCTTTTATATACCTCCTTCCATAAGCCTGAATTACTTTTAGCACTGAGAGTTACTGTTCCCACTCATTTGGGGTCACAGCTGGTCTATTTCTAGGAGAAATCTTGGCATTGAAGCCTACTCCTCACAGCGACAGCATTTCCACAAACTTTGGGCTGACATGAATAGGCAAGGGTCTCCTGGATTTTCTTGCCAAATACTTCCTGAAAGTCTCTGTCATCTGCTTAGGAAAAGCTAGCGGTTCTACCTTAAGCTAATATATCTTTCCTGCAGAAAGTATTCTGTCACAGTATTTATCCACTTGAAGAGGGAAAAATATTACTTCCTATCGACTCCTGATGAACACTAGTCCTGCCCTGTTGGTAATGATGTTTGGTATCATTAGAGCGCCATGAATCACAGGCAAGCTTATTCTGTCTCTGAACTGCTTCCCACCTTCTTCTTGAGAGCAACACTACCTCAGAAAAGCAAATATTCTTTGCTTTCAATGCTCACAACAAGGAGGGATGGTCAGAGCTTTTATGTCAAGTGTTCAAAAGGCAGACATCAGGTCTATTTTGTATTATGTGCATTTTGCATGTGGCAAAATAGCGTGCAGAGAAGTAAAATGACTCACTGAAGCTCAACCAATCAAGAAAACTGAAAAGACTCACAAACTTTTTTTCACATTTAATTTTATGTGTAAGCAGTCTTGAGCTGAACTGGGTTCCTTGTGTGCACACACACGCACAAGAAGTATAGGCATAAACGCCTGCAGAATTAGAGCCTAAAATTGTTGGATACACAGCCCATCTCTCTCAGGTTCTCAGTCTGTGCTCTGGACCATGTCAACTGGTAACAACTTGCCAGTTCTCTTATTCTATATCCAGCTGAGATGTATTTCAGGAGATGAAAAAAGGACCTACTTTTAGAAGATTTTATTTCATTCTAAATCCATCTTCAGGAATATTCAAAAGCAGTACCAAAAATTGATTATCTAAAACAAATATTATTTCAAACCTGCACAAAACAAACAGTTAGACAGGATTCCTCAAGAAATGCAGGACCAGCAGACTGATACACATTTAAGGACCTGTAGAGGACGGGGTTACTAAGAGACTCTAAACTTTAGAAGTATCAGTCTGAAATCACCACATTGCACCTTTTCGCATGTTTCAAACAAGTCTTCCTTGGAAGGCCAGGTCTGAACCTCTCAGCTGCCTATTCCAGGCCAGTTCCACCCCTTTTGGGCATGTTCTGGTCAAGTCTTGTTTACAACGAGTTTGTAAAATCACAAATACTGAGGTACTAGCAGGCTGTTTCCAAAGTACATCCCATCAAAGCATAACTTTGGCAGACTCCTCTTGATATCGTAAACAATAAAGACAACATGAGCTTTTTTCTTAATTCCACAAATATTTTACAAAACCTGATGCAGACTTGCTGGCTCTAGACAGCTCCCACGCTCGTGACCAAGAGTAATCTGGAGCTCGTGGACAGAAAATTCCTTCCGATAAACCATCACCAAATCCCTCCGCTTTACATTAAAAATAATCATTTTTACATAGGTTTGATGTATTTCAATAGATTTGCCTTCCTGGCATAATGTACGGGTTATCGCCCAGGCTGGAACAGCTTCTAGGATATCACTGAGAGATCAAGTAACAATGGAAACAGGTTTGGATGTAAGAGGAAAACATTTAATTAAGCTTCCACTTGTGATAAGTCCTTCGTAACGTGCTCAGACTGATAGGTGAAATCCCCACCCTTCCGGTGTCATCCAGTGGTGCCCACAGACTCCTCCTGGTTTCAGGGCAACTCACGCTTAGTCATACTTCTGAAAAGTATTTCTAGAAAAAATAAGAGTAGTCTTTCCTCAGCAGCAGACTAACAAAAAATCCATGGGTGAAACATCTTGTTTTCCTTTTAATGTTTGCAATAGACGGATGCTATCAGCATGAAGCTTATCTATTATGGTGATGTTGTGACGGGATCCCCTATGCAGGTATAAAACCAGAAAAAATGTTTAACTGCTCATTTAGACACAAAAATTGGGCTTTTAAAATACCAGTTGAGACTTAGCATCACAGACCAAAGTATGTTCTACACATGCAGAGTGCTCCTTAAAAGACTTCATAGGCTTTTTACTAAGTTATCAGCCGTTTAAGGCCATTAACGTAAAAAACAAGTCTTCCTGCTTCTAAGCTTCAGTAACCTTTCTCCAGTAGCCAGCAGACAGACTGTCTCCAACTGTCTTCTGCACCATTCTGGCTAGACAATTCACATGAGAGTTTTTTTCACTGACCTTCTAGGCCTATTTTGCTCCATGTTCCTGCCATCCAACTGGGAATGCTCCTGGGAGGTGAGCAAACTCCGGAGCAAGGCTGACACAGGAGAGAAGCAGTGGACCTTCAGCTCATTTTGAGGACAGCTTTAATTCTGCTGAACTAGTAAGCTTGCAGGCTCAGGCCTTGGTGGCAATTCTGCCTGGTGGTGACATGAATGGGACTTATTGTAGGATAAAAATCTCTGCTGATGAAAGCATAAAAATTTGGCTTTATATCAAGACTCACGAAATTCTTCAAAAGCATTGAGTAAAATATTTTCTCAGTGTTTAAAATTGGCTATCTGTGAAACCTCTTTTGTGTTGAGTTCACCACTTAGGGTACCCCTTTTATCAGATGTAGATGTTCATCTGTTACGTCCTTCAAATAATTTATATGATTATATTATCAAATAAAAGATTGAGGTGATAGAGATGGATATATTATAAGGCACAGAATAAAGTGCTAAATATAGTAACTATCATACGCCTCTCCAACACCTGCAATGTTTTCCACTCAAAGGCTGGATTCTGATACTTTCTACGGGCAAAAATTCCATAATCTGAAGATGAAATGATAAAATCTGGTCCTAAAGGTTTACGTCTTCCAACAACTCAGTGTTTAGATCTATATATCCTTATATCCACATCGTGTACAGCAAAAATGTAGAACAGGAAAGTCGAGCAACTTGCCAATAAAATATTGGCAATGATGGGGTTAAAGCTTTTGTTAGCTCTCATATATATAAACACAATTGATGCTGCCCTTCCACAAAATATTGTTTAAAAAAATTAAAAGCCTTACGGAAAAATCTGGCTATTAATTAATGACTCAGTATTAGATTAGAAACATGAACTGTATTTTTTTTCCTTGGAAAACTAGCCCCTGCTTCAGTAAAGTTACACTTAATTTTAAGCAGTGGAAGGATTTAAACGATTTCAACTTCGCTTAAAATTAAATACCTTGCTGGCCTAGTCAGTTATTTCTATTTGTTGCTGTAAAGAACTGTTCCAGCGATTCTCTAAAAGATACGTAATTCAGAAGCTTCAGAAAGTCTGGGGTTTCTTGTTGAGCTTCTGCACATACATTTACAGTATTCAATCTTTTGCATATGTTAAGAAACAGTATGAGTATTAACAGAAAGAACCGCAAATTTATTTTTATTCCTTCAGCCAAGCCACAAATAAATGACTCTTGCAAACAAACCAAACACTATTTAGTAACGGCAATGTAAATGCCATGGACTTATTTTATTTGGATATAAAATATTAAAGTAAATGATTATTTGCTGTGACACTCATTTTATCGTCTTGGAAAAAAAAGCAAGCCTGAGAAAAAGTTTTCTTGCTGTTCTTCAAGGAGCACTCAATCTGCTTTTCAAAGTTATTTAATAATTTGTCATAAAATGGTTAACTATAAGCTTACAAATACTGTGTCAGCATGCTTCTTCCTATTGGGCAAACAACTTCAAAACCTAAATTGTTTGTGTTATTGGTCTTACTAAATATTAGTCTTTGCAAGTCTGGTTTACACCATTGATGTTAACTATGCCAACATTCTGATTTTGTTCTGAAGTATTCCACAACAAGCTGATATTATACAATACAAGCCCAAGAGCTAGCCAATCCAGTTTACTGAGTATACTTAGTATATTTTGCTACTGATAAATCAATAAAACCATGTTGTAATCTACAAACTTCCATCTCTGTGAAGCAGCTATAAGCAAACTGTAAATGAACACAGAGGTCAAAAACTGGGATGCTGTGATTATGTTGACTCTGAAAACATTTGACTTTCATAGAATACATTTTAGTGTTTGAGAGAACGAAGTTTCGGCACTGCTTATATTTTCGTGAAAGGCTGAGACGATAAATATTCAAATGATGATAAATATTTATGTTTACATTGTAACTACCCATACTTTAAGAAAACAATATCTGCACTGCAATCTACAATGTACAGAGGTTAAGTAAAAGTAAATCATGGCTACACAAAGAAAATAAATACTTGACTTAGACTGTATGCTCAGTTTTGCATTCTTCATCCATGTGAAACTCCCTGCAGTCAATGGATGTCTTGGGTGTGCAAGGAATGCAGGAAAGGCTTATATGTCATTCCCTTTGGTTGGGAATTTTGGTCTTCATTCTGTTAAGTACACCACTGAACATAATCCTGGCATTGATCATAAACTGTCAGATGCTAAAGACCTCACTATTATTTATGACACTCAAAATATCCATGAGAATGATGTCCCATAATCTGCTCTGGCAATATCACACATTACAAGTGTATGAGACTTTTGGTACTGATACCACAAACTGCTCTATTAAGGGCTGTCTTCAAATGAAAACGAGATGTCAAAAGATATCATGGATCATTAGTACCACAAAGGGTCTGAGCTGCAGCAATTCTGAACATCACCACAGCTGTCTTTCAGGACTCTGGTATTTAGAACGGGATCTGCAGCTCCATGTGTGTTCTGCACTGGTCCATTCCTCCTCCAGACTCCACAGAGAGCATGGCAGCACCTTGGGATGGGATGTGCAACAACTAGTTTAAGGAGAAGGGTGCTCCTAAACTAGCCAATTTTTAATTCTTTTTTTTTTAATAAATCTCAGGCCCTCAGTTGAAGTGTCTTGCTCCAAGCTGTCCAGAGGTCCTCAAGCTGCCCTTCTCTAAAACTTACCTGAGGTCACCTGTTTGTTTCTTTTAAGGTGACAAAGATAACAGCAGTGCTACCACTCCTCCTTTTTAAAACAAGTATAATATTATACTGACTATCAGCTAGAGCATTCAGCCAAGCTAAGGAAAACGTGGTTTTAACACAAATCTGTCACTTCTCAGGAGAGCTGTACACTCCAGGGCTGAAGTCTTCTCTACTACTTTTTCTGAAGCTATGAATTTCTACAGAAGAAACATCTGAAATGTTATTAGACCTGAAGGTGCGATTCTGTGGGTGGTGACTGAGGGTGCTCACTTGTAAAATGGCAGATGGGTGTTCTGATACTTGCTCTGTATTTATGTTCAACAGGCATTGGATAAAACTGAGAAAAAGCCCTAAAGGAAAGTGTTAGAACCAGGTCTCACTTCTCAGAGGTGAGTAGCCTACTCACTGCTCTCTGATCCGAAAAGCCTGCACTATTTTCTGCTATGTGGTACTACTTCAGGTCAAGGAACACAGAGCATCCAGACCAAACCTGAGTGGCTAAAACATCCCCCTGAGATACAGGAGATCTGAATCAGGATCTCCTCAGATGGAGAAGGAAACAGCTCCATTCTGTCACGCCATGGAGGAGTACCCCTGCTCCCAAACAACCACTTAGAAAACTGGGACAGGGGGGCACAGATGCCAAGGAAGCTTTTGAAAGAAAATGACTGAGGTCACGCTGCTCTGTGCAGATCACAGCACTACCAGTGTGCATCACTCCGGTTCAGCACGTGCCTCTCCATTTGGCTCTCCAAGGAATCCAGGCAGAAAAGACAAGAAGTCGATTGTTTTGTATTTTTTCAGTCAGAAGTTTTTTTGCTTATGCTAAACCAAGTCCTCTCTTCTTTGGGCCAGGAAGTTACCAGTATTAGTGCTACTAAGTTATCAGGCACTCCCTCCATCACAGCCTGCAGATTCTACCTGGACTCTAACATGGAGCACACAATTCAAAAATTGGTACGTGAATCGTCATCCAATAAAGATAATAGAATCCAATGTGGAAAATACATTTCCTTACAGCTTTGCAAAAGTGGTATGTTTCCTTTTGTATAGCATGAACAATAAGTTAGACTTACCAAGGGAAACAAGATCTGCCTAGTGATACAGAAAAGCAGTATACCTACAACAGTCCAGAGAATATGCCACCAGTGACTGAATTTGTTTGGCTCACCTTAGATTTGAGTACTAGTTTAATATTTAATTTCCTCTAGACCCAGAAAACTGATTTCTCTCTCTACGTTGAATTTCTCTGAGGCTGCACATAACCTCACTGGCTTACTCAATTCTTTTGTTACCACAAACAGGTAACTCTACAATAGTTTTTAATTCATCATTTCACTATGCATATTAGTGCAGTCTGAGGGGAATTTTTCTGAGAGGAGTCACTGGCGTTAGCACAGATTTCCAAGTATTTAAATAAATTCTGACCCTACTATGCACTGCTTTCAGTTAGATCACACATGACTTTCTTCACACATTTCAATTAGTCTTAATTCCTCATTAAATCCCTAAAGCAGGCTACTTCCAAGTCTATTGTCCCTAAATCCAATAAATTCACACTGCCTGTTACTGCTATCCTAGTTGATGGTAATATTTTCATATATGATATGATGTGATTGTTACTAGATTTTGTGTTTTAGACTTTCTCATGTTCCTATTCATGTCTCGCATGCCAAAGAAACTTTGCATCAGCTCTGCTGCACTCTGTAGAATTCTTCAGGGTATGTGGTAGTTTTGCGTGTCTGGGAATCTTCCATCTGGCTAGTGTGGGTTCCCTAAACACCATAAAACCTCGCCTGTGGAGATTGTGTATCTCTTATGGGCCCCATGGAGTTTATAATCTGCTTTTAATCATTGCATGAGACAGCCAACACATCAGTCCTCATCAAGTAGTTTTTTCCATGTTGAATCTGCTTTAATAACTTTTGATCCAGTTCTGAAAGTCCAGAACTATTGCTAATTTTCATTGGTATCTTAGACCGCTACAAATGTTGTCTTCCTTGGCTCCCCATTTCCTTCCATACAAACTCTCACAACCATTGAACTTCTGTGGCTTGCTATAGCAATCAAAAGATTCTTAGCACTTTGCCCTCACTCGCTCATCTTTTGAATGTACTCACCAGCGTCTGTTTCCCAGTAAACTACAGGTCATATTCTTAACTGGTACAACTGACTGCAACTCAGTGTGACAGAGCTAAGCCAATTTGCTGTAACTAAGAAAGTAGCTCCACATCTACATTCTTCAACAAGTCACCAGAATTTACTTTACATCTCAAAATGCCAGCACCAATTAAATTATTCCCTATATGATGTTAAAAGATTACCAACTATTCGATCCCAGCAGAATTTAACAGCAGCAGGCAGCACAGTGGTTTTCATTAAAAGCAAAATCACTTTTGACAGCTGCTAAATTATTTACTGACACAAATCAGTGAAACTATTAATATCTATGAAGCTGTACTCCTAACCTCCAGCAGTTAACGTGTTGATCTGACATTCACCAGAATACAGTTTTGTAAGTAAAAAAAAAAAAAGCAGTCTAATTTTAATAGGGAAGTCTGAACATTTAAATGTAACACCTTAAGAAATTAAGACAATAAATTGTATTTGTTTTGAAATATGAAAATTCAAGAAATGTATCTCTAAAACGTTAAATAAAGCCAGTCAACTTATCTGACATTTGGTGGTTCCTCCAAAACAAATAGCTTTAAGTCCCAGTGAATGTAAAACTTGTTTCTTTTGTGCAGTGCTTCTGCCTGCAATTTCTAATTAACTAGCTCCATTCTTATCTACAAGGAGTGACTGAAAGCCTACAAGCTACAATGTATACTTCAACTAAATATATGTAGGTAAGATTTTAAAAAGGAGATAACTAGTTAACAACATGTGCATGTTGCAAAGAGGCTCAATTAGTATAATAATTCAGAAATCTTGCTTTTAGCCTGTTCTCTTTGCATAGCTGTTTGTACTGAATACAATCTGCGCACTGAAGATACCATGTTTGCAGTTAAAAATCTCCGGAGACTTTAGACCCATACATAAAGATACTTATTTCACTCTTTTCTGAGACACTGACCTGTATCCTCATCTAAAAATGAACACCACATCTTTATGTTATTAAATCTTTGTTTTGATCCATTAGTATTCACCAAAGTGCCATTTTATACAACCCTGCACTGAATAGGCAAGGCTGGAGGTAACCATCTGCAGCTTTAGAGTCTGCGTTTGAATTGATGAAAAGAGCTTTGTGTTTTCATTGCCAAGTTTGATTCTTCCAGTCATTAGACATTCCCCTCAGATCGCATCAATGAAGCGGACTCTCTTACACCCATGTGTTAAATTCTCTTCTCCTCATGGTTTCCTTTGCCAGCTATACTCCAGAAAGACTACTGGGTCTTAGCCACATTCTTCTCACAGCTGTGTTAAAAAAGAGCATCAGAGCGTCTTCCCAAAATCCATATGTGTATCTGGTCAGTCCCCTGTCGTTGGGTCACCTCACACTGTGGTGCGATTATTCAAATATTCATTCTTGTTCTTGAACTGCACTGCTCGGATCATTCTGGGAAAGATTAGACCCTCCCGCCAGCACTGGAGAACGTCTTGGACGTTGATGTGAAACGCACACAGCTCCTGTACTCAGAAGGCAGATCAGACTTACTTGCAGGAGAGGGGGACTCTAACCACTTAATAAATGCTTGCTCCTTATTTTTTTCCATTTTTGTATTCTTTTCAACTGTGTCAAATGCTGGTAAGAACTGTTTGTTTTCGTGGTGTCATCGATCAACTTAGCATCAGCTAAGGAACAAAACTAAGGGAGCAACTACAAAAGCAGAGAAAGTGTGTTCAGAAATGCTGGAGGGAAATCCAGGAGTACTAAAAAAAGGGTGTTTTCCAGTGAAAATAAAAGTTAGGCGGCCAAAAAATCACATCTGAAGAGGTAAAGCGAATGATATTAGGGATAGTATTTCTTTTATGTGAGACAGTAATTTCCTTTGATAAAACTATTTGCTTATTAAGAAGATTGCTTAGTTTTCTTTTGTATTCAACCCACTGAAGTATTTTATCCAAATCTGCAACTCTCCCAACTTCCTCCTTAAAAGAAAAAAAGTCCAAAATCAAAAGTTGTCTTTAATATAAGGACAAATGAAACAAGATTTTCTGTTTTACATCACTTATATATTTGCATTGTTCATAGTAAGAAGTATCTTGACAAAGTGCACAAGCAGCTTATTTCTTACCATTTCTGCTTATTTTCATACCTGTATATTTTAGCATTGCACCATTACTTTGTGGCTTTGTGTTTACTTTTAGAGGATTACACAGAAATTCTACACGTGCACCCTCCGCTGCCACCTTACACAGCTATGTGAGTGTGCAAGTGTGACTGCTCACATGCAGAGAGCTACACTTTACTGAGCTAGAATCATTAAATTGTGAGAAAAAATAGAAGCCCTCAATAGACAAATCGCATTAAAATTCACTCCAGCTGCAAAGCTGTTGCAGAAAAATAGAACATTTCCTGGAAAAAACACATCAAAAGTGGCCTCAACCTTTACTGATAATTGGCTAATATTGATTTGCTATTACATTATAACCTCCTCTGATCTCACTGACATCAGCAGCCACTCCTCAATCCCAGAGGTTCCAGCAGGAAGGACAGTTTTAAAATGTCTTGCTTCCTCTGCTGGCAGAGGCATTAATTAATTCACATGCTTTTCCAGCCACCTTCTCCAGGTCAGCCCCATTTCCCTGCTGGGGCTGCACCAGCTGGCTCCTGGCTTCTCTGGTAGAACAAACTTGCGGTGAGTCTGTGGTGCTGAGCCAACGCTCCTGGTGAATTCTGCGCCACTGTCCTAACTCTTTGTTTGTAACTGGGAATTAGAAACATTAGTTAAATACAGAAAATTATAGTCATAGCCATTCTACAGCGTGTAGGTTAAAAATATTAAGTATCACACAGATCATCATAATTTCCTATTGAATAAATACGTACTGTGTTATGTGTGCATATACATGTATTTATTTAAATACACCAGAAAGTTAAACTGTGTATTTGCTTTATAAACTAGAACAGTGCTCTCTTACAAGTCTAATATGTATCTTGTTAACGCTTCAAAATCAAAATAGATTCAAACAAATGCTGCTAAATCTGTGTGGTCACTCTCTGAGCATCAACATTTTCTGTTTCACATCACCACCCCTACTAGGATGGCGAATCGTTTTCACAGGGAAGAGCGCACAGTCGCAATTTGTATCTCACACTGCAGAGAGGCGATGTGAGATCTCACCCTACTTCAGTATAAACAGAATTTTACTGTATCCAAGTTCACTGTAAGCAGATTCCAATAGATCCCCCTTTTGGTTCACAGCTGCTGTTTCATGTGGGATAAGATCCAGAAATTTTTTAGATGCTTTGTGTCCTGACGGAAAACACACGACCTCTATTCTAACTCGGATCTCACGTTTAGAAAGCAACAATTGCAGGTAGGTACACAAACGGCTGACATGATGGCAATGCTGTGGAGAAATTACACCTCTATTTCAAGCTCTGCATATGATGCTGAATGCAAACACTGATCTTTTTAAGAATATTAAAAAATTCTTTAGTGTTGCCAGAGAACAGATTAGCAAAGGCATAGCGAACACTAACAAATTACGTGGTACAAAGATACAAAGTACATACTTTTTCAACATTATTTTAATTATTCTAATCATGTTCTTCCTTAATGAAGCTCATAATTATTTTCCTCTTCTGATTTTTAACTGTTGCTACATTATTCAGATATTTTACTGAATAATACTGAGAAACTACTTTCTATAGCCAATAAAAATACTTCCCTCATACGTCAGAATTCAATTTTACATGGGCATTTATAAGACGTCAAGAAAACAGATGTTTTAGAACCCTCTTTAGGCTATGAATTGTACTGTCACATTTTAAATTACAATAAGCATCCTCTTAAGGCAGTGCTAATAATTAATACTACTGTAATTAATACCAGAAGCCTTTCTGTTGACAGGTTTATAAATTGTCAGTTCCTTTTTGAAATGTAGAACATCCTACATCTTCGAAATAAAAAGCTAAGCTAACAAATGAGTTCCTGCCTAATTGCCAAACACTGATTTGTATGAAACGGTTGAGGTTACAAAGAAATTGGGAATTCTCGCTCGGTTTCCCTGCTGATGAGTACGAACTGTCTGTGTAGCTCTCCCAGAGGTGTCAGAGGAATCTCTATAGTGTCACACAAGGGTTCTTAGCTCAAAGTAAACACACTTTCCACAAACTCAGCTGCTTAATCTGTTTGCAGGTTGAATTATAAGATGGGGGTGGCTGACTCTGGGTGCTGGGAAGGCGCACAGAGCATTTCCACAGTTTCTTGGTAAAAAGGGCATGCTATTGTCATCAAAAGACTTCACCCAATTGTTTAATTTTGCTATAGGCTCAGTGGTCTGATCTTAGCAATAATGAAAACTAACCTGACCAAAATTTTCCCAAGTAGTTGAGCATGTTAAATTGCATAAATTCTTTTCACTATAGCAGTGCATCACCACCACTTTAATTCAGTTTGTGGCTGCACTTCTACTTTAGCCACCTTGGTTACATGGGATTAAACAAGACTGTTTCACTAAAAAAACCCCACAAAAACCCAAATAACCTTCACTTAGATATCTATGGTTAGCAAGTGTTTATAAACGAAATGAAATAACAACTTTAAACTGTGTACAGAAAGGCTTAGCCAATATTCTCAACATGCTGTAATTATTTTTCATAGGTTTATTTTTATCAAGCATGCACCTGCTGAAGTTTCAAATATAGCCAAGGGTTCAGAATAGAGATCTGAATGATTCTCAAACAACCACTGAAGGTTTTAAAGACAGAACTGAAAACATGTGTTTTCATATATATACAAACACACACATTTATAAAAGCTATATTTTACGTAGTTACATATACATTTTTAAATATTAAAAAATATATTTTTTAATAGGAGGACTCAGTGTGTATTTTTTTAAACAGGAATAACTCTTGTTAGGTCCTTGCAATATATTATAAGTCAATTTCTAGCTACTCTGGAAATACGCTGCAGACATTAAAGTTGAAGACAAATATGGACTGATTGGAAAATTTGCATCAGGTCAGCATCGACCACCTTGGAAGGGTCTGAGGGAGCTATTTTGCAGCTGATGAATGCAATGCAGAGATGAGAAGTGTTGGACTGTGAAGAGGCTCTGCTTACACGTTTGCCTATGTCCCAGCAATCAGACTTTCGAAAGCTTACGTCCTAGTAATAACAATCACGACAATAAGAACTTCAGTGGAGATGAACTTCAGGTTTCGGAGTTCAGTAACCTTTTAACAGGGAATCTTATGATGGGAAAGAAAACACAGTTCCTGTTCACCGATTCAAAGACTTCCTGTTAGCTTCAGCGAGATTTTGAAGCCACTCCTAAACAACCCCATCAGCATTTACCGTGGCATGCAACCTGCCAGATGTGTAGCAGACAAAAAAAGAGAACCTTAATATTCTACCATGCAATTATAAAGGCAAGTACTCTGTTGCCATAGGATTGCCATGAGTAAACAGACAGTGAAAACCATTCACAGGAGATGGAAACACTTTCTCTGTGCCTTGCACGTGTAGAAAGCAGTTTCTGTAACAGTAATGACAGGCGCACTGACTTGCGTAATGCTATAAAACTGTTAAAATGATTGGCTTCACACTGAGTAGGTAACGAGCTGAACGGCTGAAAAAGGAATCGTTTTAAAGGATCTTTTCTGAGTACCGCCACACTTTCAGTCGTAAACAAAATACCAGATGAGACAACACTTCATTTGGCTTTCAACTGCAATTTTCCTTGAAAGAAGGCAAGTGACTTACTTTTGAACTTTTTCATTGGCCTCCCGTGAAACCTCCAGGGCTTTCTGGAGCTTCAGCTCTGTGTTCTTTTGCTCAGAGCGAGCTTGCTGCAGCTGAGCTGCCAGATCTTCAATCTGGCGAAAGGTAAGGGTCACAACGTCCTCCCTGCCTTGCAGTCCACCTTCAGAAGTACTGAAAGTACAGTTAGGCTGGTCCTTCAGACTCATTCCTTCAGACAAAGATTTGTATAAGCTGGGAAAACAAAATCATACACATTATTAAGTTTCTGTCTAAGGCTGAGATGCAAGAATATTACACTCAGTTTAATTAATATTTTTTATATCATCATATATGGATCCACATGTATTAATACCAAAACAAGTTTTATTTCAAAAGTGAGAGAGAACAAAAAGAACATACTGTTCCCACAACGCTCTTCTAGAAGTATGTAACAACTATCAGAACTTTAAAAAGTCAAAAAGCCATTGAACAAAAACTTAAGGTAGTATTTTTCAGCCATAGCATCTTCCTGGTCACCTTTGATCTGCAGCAAGAAGTTGTTAGTGTGATTTACATGAAGCTGAACTAATCAGTGTAAGTTACTGATGTGTTATTAACTCATGTTATAGGACTCTTTTAGCAAGCAGACTCACCAACTACAGGCGGTTTATTTGCAAAACTACAGATTTTTCAATATAATGAAAGGAATAAAAATGTTACAATGCAAAAAAAGAGTTTAAATCAGCAAGATTACTTAGAAATATGCACAATTTGCACAAGCTAACCAATTCTAAAGGTCCTTCGTCAATATTTGTGTGAGACGGAACTTAAAACATTTCTTGGTGCTGGTTTAAATAAGCTATTAACACCTGTAACCCCCTTGGGATGGGTTCATTTCAGTATCTTCAGGGGACATTTCACTATCCGTAGTGTCCTCCACTACAATTTCATGCAAGATCCTTTCTGACCCGCTGTTTTGGCTTTGCTCAGGCAAAAAGCAGACATGTTTACCATCTATTTCACACTGAAGTGCCATGGATGTATATTCAACCCATTTGGTTTTATACATTATTTTGAGGTATATTCATAGAGACACCAAATCATAGAGCACAAAAATAATACTCTTTCATTGTACAAATGTGCACAGAGTACTTTGTATGCCTGAAAGTTCTGGACAAATCAAAGGGGGATCAGAAATTAAAAAAAATGAAATTTAATAGAGTCTTAAGGCAATAGATTCATGAAACTAAAATAAATAAATACACTGGGATCAGCTAATAATAGCTATGGAAAACAAGCAAAAAGAAGGACATTAGACAGACAGGTTACCTATAAATAATGAGAAGAAACTGAAAAAAGAAGAATAAAGAAGATGGTGCATCAGGTAAAAAATTCTCAATGAAGACTGTTGACTGTGGAATTATTTCCCTGGGAATCAGTAGGTAGCCAGCTGCTTGAGTTGTTAAGGTGCAACGGTAGAAATCACATTAATAGCTGATTACTAGGGTAGGAGCCTGCACCAGCAAGCGCTCCGTGGAATTGGCAACGATTGCTTCCCATCTCTTCATAGCCATAATTTATTGGTGAATTTTACACCAGTGGAAAATTACACTAGTAGTAAAAGAAATTCATGGAAGATATTTATAACAAAAGTGATGGCAACAGGATATCACAATGAGCAGTGTTTTTAGATAAACAATTGAAGTCATTTCAAAACAACTTCATGAATATCAGAAGCTGTTGCTGTATTGATGAATATGACTTGAGACTATCCCTCTGACTGATGACCATGCAAATATCAAACATTATTTCAGTGTGGACTTCTAGTAGCAGTGCACACTAATTACAATACTCAAGACACAGTCAACATGAGAGCTGCTAGTATGCGATAGCATACTTTTTTTCATTCCAGTTTATCAAGGTGTTTGCATGGAAAACACCCTTTGTTCTGACAGCCCGTAGAGGAAAACCATATACAAACTGAAATATAATATACATGGACAAGCAAAATGTGGATGAACTAATAGAAATCCAGAAGCTAAAAGGTTAGAGTGTCGATATGTCATTACATCTACTACCTGTGGTTGTCTGAAAATAATGTGAAGAACCTTTTCAATGAAATGAAGGCATATTGAAAATATAAATACTTATAAAGGGACACAGACTCATTAAAAATAAAATTACTTGAACAGTTGCACATAAAATTTACTGACTGAAGTTCCACTACGGTCGAGCATTGATCACCACGGAAAAATACAAAGGTATGTAAATAATGCTGAAAGCAGGTTACCGAAATACCACTGCTGCCCACTTCTTAAATACCTGGCACAAGATTAAAAGAAAAAGACAGACGAGAAGCTAAACTGTTCAGTGAATATATGTATTCCTGATTAAAAAAATCCCAAAAGATTGTCTAAATACTCTAACTTGTTCACACTAGCTGAGAGGTTTTTTCCCAGAACATATGAAAAATACAGTAACTTATTTAGATTCTAAAATACTGGCCCTGTGTGGCTACAGCTGGACACCTTCTCAAAGACTGGCCATGAACAATACACTATCACGTTTTAACTCATAATGATTGTATCTGAGTGATCAATAGATTCTGACATGTATACATTTTGTAGCCAGTGTGATTCCTCCAGATAAAAGCACGTGGTTGATAGATTTTTAAACTTTTTATTTTTTCCAAAAGCATGCAATTGCCAGATTTCCCTCAACATGTGCTTAGCTAAAATATTTTTATTTGGTCCCGTTTGATACTTACTAATTTGAAATTCATTCATTAATGTCCCAAAGATTATTTCTTCAAAGAATATCGATGCTATAAATAAAAAATAAATGGGATTTCTAGTCCTGAAGAATGGGTCACAGAAGCATTCAAACAGCACCCTGATTTAAGTAATTCACATGTCCTTTATAGTAAGCCTTTTGCTTTACTATGGCAGCACGGCCCCTTTCTTGCTCCAGCTTGAGTCTGAGAGCTTCAAGGGCCCACCTTAACTGTGTCCACACAGAAGAAAAAGCGACATGTGATGATGTCACTTATGCAGCTCCTGTAGATAGCAAGAGATTTCTTCAGCCCTGAAAGTCAGAGCAGCTTCAAGCCTGCTAAAAAATTTCACCAGTTGTAACTGCTCCCAGAGGGACTTGACTTTGGCTGAAAATCAACTGTATGAAGTGCTGCTCTTATAACACTTCTCTCCTTGCCAGGCATACTTTTGCTGCAAGGTGGGAAATTATTTTCCACCTGAAGCAATTACTGAACAACAGAGAAACCTTCCACCTAAAGGAAGAAAAAAAACCCCAGCGAAAACCAAACATTCCCTATCCGTCCCTTCTCTCCTCACCCACCCTGGTGATAAACATATCCAATGTTCCAGAAGGCATGTAGGTCTGACCTTGGTTTTCACCAGGAATGTTTCTGACACTCAAGTTCTGGAGACCTCTCAGACCTCAGCCTGCATTCAGGATGGCTTTGAAGAGGGTCCCTTCATACTGCTGAGTGCACTCAAGGGCCAGGCAGCATTGATACCTTGAAAATACTACCTCAAGGGTGCTCTTAGGAAACACTGCAATAAGACGGTATTAAAAAAAAAGCCCATAAGACCTAGAAGGACTTTGACATTTTGCTGTAAAGCGGAGGATATGAAATGGTCAAGTTTGCATTACATGTGAGTCAGGAGCCTGACAGCTGGTAGACTGGTAACTAGATGGCATTGCCCTACCATAGACAAATATTTTACTAGCCTTCCTTCCTCTGCAATTACACGAGTTAAGAGGACTGTGTTCTCTCTTCAGTACAACCACCCAAACATCTCTCACTAATTTAACCGAAGGCAGCAGCTGTGTTAGACTCTGTGGCGCACAGGCCACAGACCATGTTATAACAGTAGTGCACTTTGCACATAACGCAGAGTATGTTCTTTGCACTGTCACAGTCCATCACAGTGTCACTGTCTCGTTTGTGGTATACCCATGCATTCTGAGTCTAGGATGAGCTCAGGCATCCTCTTTATTTTATACTCTCTCGCTAACACAAATGAAAAGCAGCTGTTGAACAGAGCCCACCACTGATTTTCTTCTCTGTGGTGGCTGGTGCTGTAACATCAGAATTCTACAGGGTAACATGTTGACAGATTAGCACTGATCATGCACGTCCATATCATCCACTCATTTACATGTGAATATGGATCCACAGTGAACTGTAGGGAGGTTGAGTTTCAGCCTTCTCTCCTGAAATGATCTAGAGAAACCTGTGACCTGTACAAGGGTCCAAATAGTCTGGACACTAGATGATTCATAGCACAGGTTCATCATTTACAGTTAAAGCTTGAACTGACTATCATCCATCTTAGAACTTCCATTTTTCAACAAATACAAATTAAAGGCCACTAGCAAACACATTTTTCCTTGTTGGGCCTCAGTCTCCTCATCTTTAAAAAAGAGCAATCACAACACTACCTTTGTAAGGTGCTCGGAGCTTCACTACTGAAGATACACATCACTGTTGAATGAGCTGAGTTAGATGCAACACAGTCTGAATTCAGGACTAAATTAAACCCAGACAGTCTTCTGATGACACCAAGCAGCAAATATTTTCTTTTGGGCCTTGTTTTCACTCTCCAGGACCACTGCAGCACCTACACCGTTACCCTGTGACTAACTTGGGAGAGGCAGTGAGGACCTGGGGCATGTGATTTAATCTTCTGAGCCTTTCTTGAAGTTGAAGGACTGCTGAGACATGCTCTCAACAAGAAATAATCAGAAATCATACCTCATCCCTCCATTACAAACCCTTAATTTACAGAGCTGCACAGTAATCAAACATCTCCAGTTTACTTCATGCGGCCATGGGGCAAATTGCTCAGATAGCACAAACTCACACGACAGCGAGATGCACACGACATCCAGTACCACCTATCATTCCTCACATTCACCACACCATCAAATGTCCCAGGACCCCCACAAAAACAGTTTCTAGATGAATAATGTTTGGTTGAAACAGAGCAAAACATACATGATGCTGATGAGTAGAAGGAAAGGGTTTCGAGATTTTTGCAGCTGTGGTACTATCCTCTTCAGCTAGATCCACAGACCCACAGTTAATAGCCTGTAGCTAAGAAATGCACCTGAATTTCCCGAGCACATGATGCACCTAGAGCTGGGTCTCTGTTATCTCTAAATGATTAATTAGAGTCTAGAAGATGATAACTTAGCATTAGCTTTTTTCACACATACATCAACTCTCAGATATAGGGCATCTGACTTTACAGATGAGACTACTGTAGATTTTACACTTTAATCCTGAATACTACTTGATACATGTTAACATTAATTACACATCTTCACGGTTGCACAATGTACCTGTGTTAATTGCAAGACACAGATTCACAGACCCTCAAATTTCTTCCACGAATTAGGGGACTGTTTTCAATACAACAGCAACTATCGTGGATACTCTTCACAGTTTTACTAGACCACGTTATTCCTAGAACCAAGCTTGCTGCAAAACGTTCGTGTCGTGTTTTGACAGAGAATTGGCTGTATTAACATATCCTAGCCTAAGCATTTACAGAGTGCAACTATCCAGCCCTGAAGGCCTGCTTCTAACTAAGTAAAATTAATCTGAAAGTTAAAAAATAATTTTATTTTGTACAGTGTTTACTTTATCATACTAGAAGTTACAAGACAGATTTTTGCTATCTTGTATCTGTTCTTTATTGCCAATTCATACGCTTTGGCCATTCTTAAATATTTGCTGATGGCTTTACTTAACAAAATAACTTTAACTTAGTATTTGTAATACTGTAGTTATTCCCTACAGTAATAGATTGTTTAAGTAACACTGCAAATACAGAGGGAACCTTATCTATTAATCGAAGACAGAACGGGCATCAAGTCATCAAGAGTGACCTCAGTATTTGAATATAAAGGATGTTTAAGATGGTGCCAGCCACTCCATGTTTTACTACGGATCACGAAACCCTGGCCACTTTCCCCGGGAAGTGCGAGCATCGTGGCTGGGCTGAGCAGATCCTGGCTCAGCTCTGCGGCAGACAGGGAGGAGGGGCACAGCCGGCTCAAAGACAAGAGGTATTTTCACCTTCCCAGTCGCCGGGCTGAACTGGCAGCCCCTGTGCCTCTCTGCTGGCTGCTGGAGGCCACTCGGCTGACATGGATCACTGAAGGGGTGTGTACGTGGGTGGTGCAGAGCCAGCGACTCTGGCTTCGGGCCAGCAGGGAAATTGCCTATGTCAGGGATTTGCAGAAACACAAACTAGGCTGAAAAGAGACGGAGGAGCTTGTCCTAAAGGTTATAGCAGTTTATTTTTTAGACTTTGAGTATGTTTTTGACAACATCGGTTTTAAGAACAGTACACCTTTTTCCTCAAAGCCAAACTTAATTAAGAAAGCAGTAACTCTGGTTGCACACTAAAATAATAGAGCTGTTGGTATACCAACTAAACCAGAAAATAGATGCGGTATGTGTTACTTTTTTCCTTTTTTTCATGATCCTTGCCAAGAGCTTTATCCTGAACACAGTCTCCTACGTGGCAACCAGGGTATTATGGCAAAAATGAACACCAGGTTTTCTGAGCAGGCGTTTCAGGTTCAGCTCCTGCAGCTCCACACACCTACGTACCAGCCTGGTCTGGACTGCAACCCCTTCAGCTCCCATGGACTTGACAGTACACAGTAAATTGCTGGCTTGAACCCATACTGTCCAAAACGCGAACCATGGAAATCTTTCCTGATGACAAAGAATTCGCACATTCAAGAGTCAGGCATTTCTGCTAGGAACCTTAAATGATGTCTCCTGTCACTGTAGTTTGAATTTCGATTTCCCTGCATAGCTAACAAAATCTGATAGAGATTTCTTTGTTGGAAATTGCGCATGAAGTTAAGGCTGATTTGGTTTGTGCCTTTGCAGCTTCTCACTGGTAAGGATAATGGCTTCTGACTCCCATTTTACATGAGTGACCTACACACAGACAATGTTATTTGAAATGAACAAAATCCTTCTGCAAAAAGTAGTAATACTAGTGAATCACCTTTTGTATTAGATAAACTGCAACGATTCAGACGAGACAAATAAGGATCCTGACCCTGAAAACTGAAACAGTCAGTGAAGGGTCCACTCAGTGGAAAGGGGTACTTCATATATACATCCATATACACATCTGTATAAAATAAATTTGATAATACTGATTTATATCATAATGCAGGCATCAGAATCACCTAAAAACAAGCTCAATGCAATGACTATGTACTGTTGACTTTTATTTTTGTCTCCAGGGAATAATGTTTACTTTGCTTTAAAATTTATATGAGTCATTTTGTTATGTGCCTTTTTTTAATTAGTCTGAAGGAAACAGTCATTTGAGAAAGAGAGCGGAAATCAATTCCGATTCGATACTGATAGCTACTGTGCGATGTAAACTGTGTGTTCTTTCTAATTAAATGTAAACATGTGCAGTTCTAAAGTCCAGCAGTGATGACAACAACTACTAGAAAGGATTGCTTAAGCCCTGGTCAACTGATTCTTGTGAACCTTTTGTTCATACCGTAGGTGAGCTTGTGCAATCTGTCGCAGGGTGAATGCCAGTTGTAACTGACTTTATTTTAGGTCATCTTCAGAGAAAAGACTTGACAAGAATGTGGAGCGCTCTGTAATACCTCCAGTTACCCATTAACTATGTCCTTCTGATAGCTAATCAATAGCATTGCATGGAGCCAAACACACTGCACTGAACTGCCCCTCTTCCAAAAGCCAAGTCTTGGTAAATATTTAATGGCAGTAAAGGTGTTTTGACTCTTATCAATCTGATATGTTAAAGAACTCTTGAAAGAAACTTTATCTTGCGTCTCTCTGCATAAATAATTTGTTCAGTTACAATTTTAGTCTTATGCAAAAGCACTTAATTTAATGATCTAATGCTTTTAAATCAAAGCTTTGGACAGAGAAAATGTAGCTTCAATCCACATGTCACAAAATAAAGAAAAATCAAAGTTTATTTCCTTGATAAAATGCCAACTAGAAATATATATCAAGCAACCCAGCCCTTTATACTGGAGTAGTAAATACTGCACCAGACTCGCTCAAAACCTGTTATACAAGTGCACATTTGAGATTTTATTACAAGGCTTCAGTCTCTGTAAAATTCTTAGCTCTCACTCGCATCAAGACAGTGTAGGACTTTCAGCCTCTTTTCAACAGGGAAAAAAACAACTCTAAAATAGTTCTACTAAGATCCAGAGACCTTTTGTTGCCATACAATGAATATTCCCATCTTCAAGTGGGTATATTCTCAGCTAATGAGTTTTATTAAGAGTTTTTCCATTTTCTATTTTTCTGTGCAAAGCAGCTTGCCTAGATCACTAAACAGAGAAACACTTTTATCCTGATCCTTTAACACCTAGTGTGTGTATCCCTCTGCTACAGCCAAGGAGGATCCGAACGTCTCCTTAGAGACTTAGATAGGCTTATTCCATGCCTCTCTGCTAATGTCACAGAATGGAGGATTGAGAAGTCTCCTGGCCTCCTCCCCCAGCTCCGTATTCCAGCCTTCTCTGCATGATCCAGCTTCAGTATGAGCCTAAGTATTTTGAAGAAACTGATTCAGCAGTGGATCCAAGCTTTTTCTTGGAAAATAATCTGGGAATAAAACATTGATAGTGTTCCACTTTCCAAAACGTGAATCACCATAAATGTTTTCCCAGAAGTATAAGCATTATTTTTTCCTCAGTCTTTAAATGGCCTCTTTAGTGCTCTTGATGCCATTCAATAGACCTAAAAAATAAAGATCATGGGAAGAATTCCCAAACACTGGCACAGATAAACTGAACAGCCTGGAGTTTTCAAATAACTACTAATTGCCTCTGATTAAAACAGTATTAATTAAAATCAAAAAGGCACATAAATCAATCAAGCGGTAAAGCGCATGGCACCATTCGTGAATGACCGGCTGGAGAAAGCTTGTTAGCAATAACCTCAGAAAATTGAACTTAATACAATGTTATCTTCATAAATCAGACATGATTGTGAATTTTACGGCTGTCCTGATTTGCTATTGTGATCACTTGGCTTAACTCCCCCACTGAAACAGAAAAGCAAGAGACGAAGCTGTCTTGGACCTGGGGCTGGAAGCCAGCCCTGCCTTCCAGCATGGCCAGGAACATCCAGCTGAGTAGATGGAAGAGAAGAGTCTCTCCAGGAGAAGGCAATTAAAAGAAATACAAAGAATGGAAACGTGTTTCAAAGATGGAATAACCAAATACATATGGAATTTGAGAGAGGGATGATCTCATGGATGAGCTGAGTAGCCCTAAAGCTAGGAATCCTCAGCGTGACTGACCTGGGAATGTGATTCACGTGGGGCTCTGCCCTCTTGTCATTCCTTTCTTGCGGAATGATTCAGCTGGTTAAAAATCTTCAAATGACTTAAAAAAAAAATACCATGTCTTTTAATTTGAGGATACTTCCCCCTGCCCTAGGACAATAAAACAGAGAGTATTTGAACAGTTTTGTCTGATTTTTCTCAAAGGTGTTACTGGAAAATATTAAGCAACTCCGACCAAAGGCAAACAAGGTGTCCTGTGCTCCAGCACATACCCAGCTGTGGTCACCAATGTGCCAAGAAGTGAGGTGCACTGATGAACTCTAGGTGAGTGTGCCTAGCACATGGCTTTCTTGCTTTCCTGGTACTGTGCACAGCAACATGTGCCACTCTGAAATGGCAGCTGAGTCACTAGGAGGACTGCATACGCTGCAGTCTGAAAACCTTCCTCCAGACTGGTACAGATGCCCATAATTTCTGCTTTAAAGCTATTATGGCTTCTCCCATACAAAAATGCAGTTGGTTTGGGGATTGCTATGAGATACATACTTAGCAAGTCACCTCCTGAAAGCCATGTAAATGACACAATGGCAACGTATCACTACTCAGTAAGCCACCTAGCTGCTGCTGCCGCCAAACCCTTATTCATATAAATCATACAGTTCCTTGGACAGTTCAGTGCTATGAAACAAGGCAGTTAAAATGATGGCTTAAATGATAAAGGGAATGCCTGGGAAATTTAATATAGGGGAAGTCTGCTTCCCTGTTGTACCAATGCTGACTGAAGCAACTGGGCAGACTTGTCTGGGCCATTCCCCTTAACGCAAAAGTAGGATGTGTGCTGGGGGAACGATTTAGTGGGTTGGGGATCAGAGGTCTTTCTTGAATTCCCTCTTCTATTTCATATCTTGTGTGTGGTACTGAGCAAGTCACAACATGCAAACCTCAGCCTGCCATGCTGGAACTGGGAGCAAAGTGCCTTTCCCTCGCATTTTGTCTTCCTTAAATTCTAAGCTTTGGGGTCCCAGGATTGCTTCTTATTACCCACATGTGCTGCATCTGGAAACCTGAGGACCTGATCTTGGTTCAGATTCAGTGCAAATTATTATTCATGGGAAAATACAAAAGAGCTAATTAACAGTATGCGTGTGTTGGCAATGCACACACAGTTAACCACACAGTCTGCTTAACCTCAGCATGCAGATCCAGGTTTGGGACCTTTATGGAAAAAACAACAGTTTCTCACAAGCAGGCAGTTTCTGCCTCCCCACTGCAGGTTTAGCCACCATCTCAGGATGGGGTGCAGGCAGTGATAGCAGCCTCCTGTGCTTTGTCGAGCTGCCATAAGCACCAAGACCCTTGCTACCTGAGAAGAAGTTCTTTGCTTCCTCCCGTGCTAAAGGGTCTATCAGCTGGATATGGCCCACCAACTGGAAGTCGAATCGCACACCTCTTGAAAAGTGAAAGATTAGACTGGAGTCTGCTGGAGAAAAATCAGTGAAAAGAGAGCTCCAAAGTGTAGCGGTTGGAAAGAGGCTGCAAACAGATGCTGAATTGATTTCTGTATTCTAAAATTTTAAATCAGGTTCCTTCATCTCTCTCTTCCTTTACCCTCCTGAGTTTTTACCACAGGACTACTGAAATTAAATCTGTAAAAGAATAATATAGTTGTGCACTTCAATTTCACCTGGGTGAAGAGGAATACAACATTTTTAACTTAATGAAGTAGGAGTTCACAAGAAAAACTGCAGCTTTTTCTTTTTGCCAGCATATCATTTCTCCATAACCAGCCAAAAGTGAAATACTGTAGCAGGAAATGTATTGGTTGCACTGAACCAAGGAATTAATCATTTTCTCAGGACCTGACAAGGAAACTGAATGAGTATGAAAGCTCTTACGAAATCCAGCCGACACTGAATTCAATACTGTTCAATTCCTTATTTATTTTTTGAACAGGACAAGATAATTATTAGTATGAATACTGCCTACTGTGCTTATACACATTTAACAGGTATTATACTCTCATCTGATAGGAGCAGTAACATTGCTCAAGAGGGAGAACTAAACTCCTACATCACGATAGTCCTTGTTCTACTGTTGCAGCTGTAGAAGTATAATAATATATGACTTTTTTGGTAAAGACAGTAGGGAAGAAGAGCTAATGGAATAGTAAGTATTTCTGTATCTCCACCAAAGACCTTAGGATGGAAGACCCTTTTAGAGAATATGACTGAAACCAACAGAATGTGATGTTATATGAGCCTGGATAAGATTAAGATCCTGCCTAGCCCAGAAGCAAAAGAAAGATAAACCAGATAATATGAACCTTGCTACTCATCTTTCTTCCCACTCTTTTGGGTGACGGACAAATTCACAGCACTTCTCCTTCCTCTTTGATGAAGGCTCCTCCCAGTTCAATCTTCTTTAATGACAGTGGAAGTCATTAGTACATTTACTGTTCAGGACCAGGAGAAAGCCTAGTAAAGAATGCCTTGAATTTATTTGTGTCAAGAAGCTGAAGGCTGTGGCCATCAGTAGGTGCTTACACTGTTCTGGGTGCCTAGTACAACTAAATACTTCTTGGAAATCTCACTGCTTCCTCGTGGTCTCTGGGAATGGAACACCAGAAGAGAAAGAATGCAAAAAACTATTGCTTTATACATCCAAAAAGAGGGGCAAGAAGAAAAAGTTCCTTCAAGAGTAAAAAGAAACAATAAATAATCTAGATGTTTGAAAATTTGGCCTTAATCTTGCTTACCTCAGTGACCACAGGATAGGTATGACACAAATCCTTCAGGGTAAATTTTGCATGCAATGTACAGAGTTTTTACCTTAATGAGATAGGTAAGATCAGAACCTATGAATCACGCCTATGATATGCCCCTAAGTTATTTTTTCATGGACAGTGGGTGAGCGGATGTCATTCCTCTGTTTAATCAGGAGTTAAAGCGTGTACAGTAATTCCTTATTTTCACAATATTCCTTCTGACAAAGATAACAACCATAAGAATGGTTCCCAGCTGGCTAAACCTGACATACAGGTTTTGTTAATAAAAAAATGCATGACTTAATTAATGAAACGGATCTATTAAGACTGTCCCCCAATCTAACACAGTGGCCCCACCTACAGTTGAACTTCACATGACCTATCTTATGCAAAAAGAATTGTAATAACTTGCACTGAAAGCTGTTATAGAGGAAAAGTTGCTATGAAGAAAAAATACAACTCAGAAATGCATATAATGCCCCTAGAGGNATCTAACACAGTGGCCCCACCTACAGTTGAACTTCACATGACCTATCTTATGCAAAAAGAATTGTAATAACTTGCACTGAAAGCTGTTATAGAGGAAAAGTTGCTATGAAGAAAAAATACAACTCAGAAATGCATATAACGCCCCTAGAGGAGAAAGCTTAGTATTTTCACTTTTACTCAATGTTTTCTTTTGTAGTGAATAATTGAAACGATTTTGCTAAACTGTGTAAAATTATTTCATCAAGAGTAATTACGTTTGATCTATTAGCACCTGATACTATCTATTGTCTAAATTGCTTGCATTCAATCCGTGAGTAATGTCAACAGTATTAACGTCCATTATGGAAGCATTAGTTGAGTAAAAATAATTTTTAAGTGCTCGACATTCTTGTAACCTTCCTCCAGCACAATGTTCAAAAGAAGTACCATTATACCAACATCTTCTGGATTTTTTTAAGGCATGTCTTTACTTAAGTCTGCAAACATACAAGTCTTTAAACTCACAAACAAATTACCTGTTTTGTTCTGGCAAACAGAAATCTGTAGCAATGTGCCCATTTTACATTATTCTCTGTTCCCACCTAGCTGTCCCATACTAAATGGCTATCTAAATTCACCTTCATCAACTTTGGCAGGCTCAACATCTCCTTCGCTAAACCATTTTTTCCCCTCTCAATCATAAAGAGCTGCACTGTTACAAACAGAAAGAAGGAACTCTGCAACATTTCTACAGCAAAGTTATATATATTTTCATTGATTTGACCAATCCCCCCTGCAACCAAACACAAACCTGAACTACTACATCAACTGGACTTACCCGCCCAGAAAGCAGATACATTTTTCTCTCTTGCAGCCTCATCCTTATTTCAAAGGGTTCCAAATTCTTGCTGCCTTTTAGCAGAGGAAATATTATGAACTGTTTGAGATTACATTCTCACTCAAAGCAATGAATGCCACAGTCTTCTGCAGAATAAAAAGCTACTTTCTCTCCTTGGAATAGTGACTTTACAGTAATTTAGAGGAAGCAAGAGAAACAGTTGGTCATTAAACATTAAATGTATTAATGGGGCACTCACAGTGTACGGTTTGTCTGGAAAAGGCAGTTCTGTACTTGCATTTCAGAAGGACTGCTGCAATACAATAGCCACTGTGATAAATTTAGGTTTACCTCACTTAACATTTAGCAGAATCTAATAACGAAAACTTAAATCAATGTATTTTCCAAAAAATGCATGAGTAGCACTATTCACATCTTACAGCTCGGGGAATCGAGAGGCAAAAAAAAAAACATTCCAAAAGAGGCCCTTCATTTCCACTCCCCAAATAGAGACCTGTAGGACTTGGTGTTTACAAGTTTCAGGGACTTGCAACTCCAGAAGAAAACAATGACAAATCAGAATATTCAAAGCAGGAGCTACCCAAGCACTTAGGCAGCACGTAAAAATCATCCTCTTCTCCAGACTCATGTTGCTTTTGAAGTCCTGCTTGGTTCTCTGGAAGCCTCAGACCCGAGTATATGGATGAAGCACTCAGCCGCACTTTCTTGTTACCTGGCGTTGTTGGAAATGGAGCTTCTGCAGAGCTCAGAAAAATGATTTAAAAAAGAAGTGACACAGGCTATGTAGGATGCTGGCTTGCTTAATAAAAGGGTTTACATGATCCCCCGGAGTAGAGGGAAAAGTGATTGATATGAAGTCTTGTACCTTAGGAGACACAAAGAGAGACATAATTCCTACAGAGAGAAATGCTGTCTGCTCCCAAGACGCTGTGAAGCTGTACTTTGGATTTTCTTTTCCTAGTGCTAGTTCTTCATGATTTATCGAGCCTTAAAATCATAACACTTTGATGAAGGCTTTGTGCACCTCCTTACCCTGAAGTTCTGACTCATTTAGGTGATTAGGCCAACTCCCTAAGTTTTAGGAGGCAGAACAGTAATAGACAGAAAGTAACAGGACCACTTCACAGCACACTTAAATCAATGGGAGAACTCTCGACTCCAAGGTAGATATATCTGTTCATAAGAAACTCCAGAAATGGAGACACAAACAGGCATGTTCACTAGGTCCTGGGCTTTCAGTGTAGACCTTTGTCTTGTTTTGCCTACTCTGTGGAAAATGGGTTCTTAGTTTTGACTGACGAAAAAAAAATAGTTCACAGGAATGTGAAGAACAGAGGTTAAAAACCTATGCCTAGAGCGAGGGAGAATGTGTCCCAGTTCAGAAGTAATTTGTAAGAGCAGAGTAGATGACAGGATTGTTTCGATGGTGGACAAAAAGCTTTGTGGCACACAAACCAGTTATTTTACAACAAATAAAAACAAAAATCAGCTTGCCAAAATAACCTGAATCCAGAATCTGATGTACATTTATTGAAAGACAGTAACATCGTGCCTATGTTGATGACGAGTAAAATTCACTGGCTTTTCAAGTATAAGCACAGGCAAGCCTTCAGAGGGAGACTATGGGAAAGAGAAACGGAGTATGACATTCCCTGAGTAACTATGGTGTATGTGGGGGAAGAACTTCAGTTGCTGGCCCCAGTCCTGACAAAAGGAATGCGAGAGCTGTTCCCAAGGTGAAAGAAGACAGGCTGAACAATTTGGCTAATGGGATCATGTTGAGCTAATGGGATCACCATGACTTGCTTTGCTTCTGTTGGTGTATGTCAAAACTCTGATGTGTTTTAAAATACATTCTATGGCAGTAGGCTAAATCTTGAGGCATTTTTGAGAGAATTTACATATCTTCAGATTTTGAGACTTGTGTGGAAAGAGTTTATGGGGCAAGAACACTTCAGAAGTTTACAAATTGTGAGAGCAGTTTTTCCTCTGTCAGAGAAAGACAGAAAAGAAACAGAAGGCTTGAACTGGTTAATATCTTATTATACAGACATTTATTGCTGCTGCCCTCACATAGACATGCAGAGGTTACAGATACTTCGCATTTGCACAATCCCCCTGTTGCTATGTCTCACAAGCCGGGTGTAGACCAGAGAATAAACCCAACTGTGCTGTAGCACCAAACTATACTATAGCACATTCATATTTGGAGAGCACTGACAACACTCAGGAACGCTGTAAGTAATATTACTGATTTCTAGAAGCTCTGGAAAACTTGCTTAATGATACTGGTTATGGTATCCTGAAAGAATTCTAGAGATGATCCTGGGTCAACCCATAAGGATTTGAAAATCAAATAGAATGGGTCAAAATGATCAAGCTTTGGTGTCTATAGTTAAACCATGCTCCAGCGAGCGACTTGCTTTCCGAAGGGGCACTTGGAGATCCTTTCCTAGCTCTCCAAGTGCAAATTCAGGTGCCTAAACTTATACATCCGAATGAAAATTTTGGCCACACTGTTCAACAGGCAGATCTGCTGGGAGGCCTCTTGCAACCAGATTTTTTTCTTGAAGCCTCAAATTATTGGACAGACATTGGCCCAAGTCCAATCCACAACTGCAAATCCAAAGAAACAGCTCAGAGCAGACCAGCAGCCTTATTAGCTTTTAAAGATTTCATTTTCAAGAACTCAAGACCCTTTATTGACTAATGAAAGGTTGGGTCCCCAAGCCCACAGACTGATGTTGCTTGGAACATATTTTAATCATTTTGGAGTGCTAGCAGCCATCTGTCTAAAGAGCTTTGATCGCATAAACGCACTCTGAACTGCAGCTTCTTCTGAATCCAAACCCTTTCTGAAAGCCAAAGGAAACCCACAGGCACGGCAACTTTGGGACAATTCAAGGCCTTGTGATGTGATAAGGCTGCTTTTATTATTTAGCACATCATTAGGTTTAATGACACCACAGATAACAGATACACTAAAAAGATACCATTGTCATCTCCTATCTTTGTAACAGTAATATCCAACTGTGACTTCACTTTGTTTCTACCCAACACTTCTTACGATGTTATTTTAAAAGAACAGATAAATGAAACAAAAGGGTTTTTTTTTCTGCTGCAAGCACCAGAAATACTAACAAAATAAATACATAACAAATAATACAAAAGGCAAACGAGGACTCTTTTCTTCCCTCACTACTTTCCTACTTTGTTTTTTAAAAAAAAGATACAGAAGACAAGCAAACAAATCCCAAATAATCTACCGTATTTATAGTTTATGTTACCGGCTGTTGGGCAGATACTGTTTGCATGTACAAGTCTAGTTTGACCAGCACTGGACACAAACTTAGATTGAAAAGAGAGAGATCCCTTACAGTTACAGCTTTTATAATGTCAACATTTATGAATGAATTTTACACAATTGCCATAATTATTTCCTACTCTAACTTTTGAGACAATTTGGGCATCTCAAAGCTTATTTTGTGGTGATCGGTGTTTTCATCCTCGTGTCTACTGAATGGCACAGACACATGCTCCTAACCCTGAAAGCTTGGAAGCAACAACAATGTTGAGTACGAAGAAAAAAATATTTAAACTCTCAGACCCAATAAATTTCTCTCAAAAATGAAAGCAGCAGCCGTAAGAAAGTGGCAAAACCTGCACAAAAATAGCTCTCTTGATGACAGGAGAGATGCACAAGGGTGGATTCTGTGTGGCAGACCACGACTATTTGCTCCAATCGTCAGCAACCTCAGTGGGGTCAACCCTAAGATTACAGGACTTGCAGGTTTCTCCTCTTTCTGAGATCAGATTCTTGGCCCTTTTACTCACTCAGGACACTCGTCAACAGTTGCCAGAAGGAAATTTTACTATCACACACTGCAATATTGTATTTTTCAATTCAGTAGCCTTCATACTAAGTGTGGCTAGCTAGCAGTGTGAAGAAGATGAAAGAAAGAAATAAACACAACATTTCTGTGTTGCTCATGAAAACATTTGTGGGTGGCCATGCTCTAATCTCTATCACTGATACAGCACAGATTAAGAGAAGACAAAACCAAAACATCAAGTGGCTCATGTAAGGCAAGAGCGTCTTTAAACTCACTTCGCTGTCAAAGAAAATATACCACTGATGATTCACTCAGCATAACTCCGTCCCTCTCCTTCTATGGCTTTTCCTTCCAAACTCACAGCCAAAAAAGCTTCTCTGCTGTTAAGACAGCAGTTCTGTACCGCTGCTTACACGCTTTCTTGGTGGTGTTAGGAAAAGTCCAAGATGCTCTATGCTAGTTCTCCTTCCTGTCATGACCATATGAACTGCAGCTTATAAAAGCAAGCTATTACTAATATGTTACATTTTACTCAAATATTTGAGAGGCTCAGAACTGTGCAAATCCCAGCAGGTGCACTTCTTCACTGGAAAACTGTGGCTGATGCTTCCAAGTCGATCCCTACCCTCTCTAAAAATGACAGCCTTCACACCTATGCTGGAAGGATTACCCGTACCAGATGAGTAACACATCATTATGCAATGCTGGTTGCAATGTTAAAAACTTTCAGCTTCCAAAACACAAGACCTCTATCACATTAGTTAGAAAAGCAGCTCATGGTTGGAATGTAAAAATGGAAAATTTTCCAGTAAAAGCCATCAGCATGACATCCATGCAGTAATTCAATAAAAAGCTCTAACTTAAAAAAGCAACTGAATAAAGAAGATACCTTACTCTCGGCTTCTCTCTTTGTAAGCACGACAGGTGGGTAGTCCTCTGGTTCGTGTTCTTTGACAGGCAGAGGACTTCTCCTGCCTCCTGAATTCCTAGATGCTTCCTAACAGAAGTTTTCCACTGACTCCGCTACGAGCACGGTTAAACTCAGAGTAAGGAAAACAACGTTATGTCTAGCACTGGCTGAAAATTGCTCATGTGGAAAGTCTTCTCACCAAACAAATATTTTTTCTACAGGGAGATGTAAATTTCAACACAAAAAATATGTTGGCTTCCTGTGGCAAATTTCTAAGTGAAAATTTTCCTTCCACCTTGACATTTCAACTTGAAATGCTATCTTGCTTCAGTTCTTCAGCTGAAGAGAACTGAAACACATCAAAATGAACATTTTTTTATTATTGAATTGACATTTTAACATAAAAACATGTCCTGTGAAAAATCAACAAAAAAGAAATGGTATTTAAAGTCCTCCTGGCAATATTATTACTTTATTTCTAAATATCATATTCATAACAAAAGAAATTCCCTTTCAAACAATATTTGTAGGGCAAGCCAAATTCTTTTTTTGCAGTTTTAGATTTTCTTTCAAACTTCTCATGGGAAAATTTGTCTTTCAAACAGCTCTTATTACATTTCAGTTTTCCTGTATTTTTTTAACTTGCTCTAGAGAGAGCTGCTTCTTATCCTGTATCTGTTCTCCTTCACTCATTTTAAAGTAGGAGTACTTGCATTTTCATAATCATAGATCTCTAAAGGTGTTAGGGAAATTGGTAATTTGGGAAATTGGTCTTATTCAGTTTATACAAATAAAGCAGCTGAAGTAGAGTTTAGTGATGTGACTCATCTATATTCATCCAGCATTTCAATGGCAGAAACGGAATATGTAGCCTCTGGTCACATACGCTTTCTACCAGGTAACAGATTTCATAATCCTGCATATGTTCTTCATAGTTTTTCCAATGTTTCTTTTGAGTATCCTTACTTTATACAGAACAGACATTAACTCTGTTGATCTCATCATCCTATTTTTTACACGCATTTCTACAGCCGTAGAATCCTTTGTATTACTCATCTACTCCAACTTATCAGTAGCAGTCAGTCGGTTGTTCACACGTAGTTCCTCCAGAGACTTTAAACCTTCCTTCCAATAACGCTATTTTATTAGGCTTTAACAATTTTGAAAAACAGCTCCTAGAAACCTCTAACTATGTACTTATTCCAAAAAGCATAGAACAAAATTACACGACCTAGACTTTTCAGCTCACTGAGAAACCAAGGCAGACATAACACAAAACCACAGAGAGCGGAGGTAAATAGAAGGGGAAAGCATCAGCCAGGTGAAGGACAGCTGCTAACAGAAAGCTAGCAGGGCCATGCATACAGAGTCGTGAGACCATATCAGCATCCAATGGCAAGGAATTCCTTTCTGTCAAGCAAATCTCTGCTCTTAGAGAAGAGCAGGAACGAATCTGAAAAGGTCTATCACAGCAAAAACGACAAGGTAAGCACTGTTTTAGTTCACATTAGCCCGCAAAAGCAAATAGGCAGGGAATAAGTCTGCTCAGGTCTGATGAAATACAGTATAAGGAGTTGTGGAGTGCTTCTAGCTTTAATGTACTTGGCACAAGAAGTGACTGGTGGGTCCATAACTAATTTTAAAACCTTCAGAAAGCACGCCAATATAACACAAGCAGTAACAGAAGCAGCAGCAAAATCAGCATAGTCCATGGTACAAATTAAAACCGCATCACAGAGCGTTAGGCACTTTGGTCCATGTTCACGCTACCCACGTTTCTCCTCAGACCTGCTGCTTAGTGTTTCCTATTGGCAAGCCACCTCTGAAGGCCAAGAGCCAGTCCCTGGAAACATTAGGCACAAAGATTTCATAAAATGTAGGTCAGACCAATCCATGCCTGAGTCAACAACAGCACAAGGCAATTCGAGCGTACTACACTCACCTCTGTGCTAGTTGCAGGGATGGCGTGGGGTGGCTTGTTATTCCATCAGGCGGCTGGGATCTCTGACAGTTCAGTGCTTCCTCTCCCTCAAAGTTTTTATAAATCACTAAAGTTGAATAGGAAATTGTTTTTCCATGCTACAATTTTTTTTCCTGGTGAGATGGGAAAATTTTCAAAATCATGTCAGGGTAAAAGGAGAATCATTCAAAACTATTTTTTGTGTGTGTCTCTCAATGAATGAGAGACACAGGAAGCTCAGAGAGCACTCTGATGGCTAAGATATTCCATTGGGAGGGAAAAAAACGACATTCCCCCCTCTCAGGTCCAGATACTGCTTTGACTTTTCATTGCCTGCCAAACAGGCACTGTAAACACGAAACCTATGGTATATACCGCAGTCTCTCTCCACCATCCCTCTTCTGTGCAAATGGTCAAATATTAATTGGAGTACAGATGCGAGCCCCGTCTGTCACAGTCCCAAGAAAGTTCCCTATCCACTGATTTATAAAGTCAGTCTCTCTGACTTTATTATTGCTAGAAAGTAAAGCAAATGCAGGAGGAAAGACAATAATCAATTCCAGGCTAGAGAACAAGCAGTCTGGGAAAGGGGCAGGGGAAGAGGATAATCAATCCAATAAAGTGTGAAATACATAAGGATAACAAGGATAAAAATGTAGGGCTCTGCTTCTACTGCTTACCTGCACCAAGACTGCAAAATACAGCCATCTCAGTAGTGCCAGTAAAACTTCATGTGGCTGCTTTGCCAAAGCAGAACAGCTTACTGATCTGTTTTCCCCCCTTCAGCTGTCTGATCCAGTTCATGAAACGGCCCCAAAACCCTGGGCTTTTATCTCCTGCAAAACTAACAAGAGCTGTGATCGCACAAGCAATAAGGAGACAAAGGGAAAGAAGACAGACAGGCTTACTGGTGGGAAAATGCTTATGGGACTAGAGAGGGAGAAAGACCCACCAACCTAAAATCCCGATTCTTTCGAGGCTGCAGCACCCCACTGGAAAGTGGCACAATAACAGAGGAGAAGCTTGAACCCGTAGATTCTAAATCCCAGGTCCAAATTACCAGGGTGTTGGCTTTCCCGACCCCCATGAGTTGACTAAAATTCCCTGAAACCTCCACGGGCTGCTAAGAGAAGGTGTGGTTTTAACAAATCTGATTTAAAAGAAAATAAGAACCCAAACATTTTTGACTAGTTTCAGCACTCAGTTCAATAAACAAGCAGGAAGAAAGCATGCATGCTTAAAAAACTAAACAAACCACAAATAAGGGCTAAATCTTCGTTCCTTGCACATCCGAATCTCCCACAGAAATCAGTGGGACTTTAAACATAGAGAATAAACAAAAAAATACAGTTTAGGTAGTACCTGAGGTTTTTTAGAATAATGAAGAACAAACAAAAATCTTAAGTGTTCCCTTACAGAGCCATTGTTTTTTGTATGTTGGGCTGTATCGAATTGCAGTGGGTTAGGTTCCTTCACTGTGTAATAGATGCAAGCATCTCATCTCTTTGGTATAAAAGAGAATCTCTCCTCTGCTTGGAAGCGGGAAATTTAATTAGCTCAAGATTTATGTTTGATGTCAGGTGTCTGAAACTCTTGGATAAAACAGGAGTCACTGCTGCAAGGACAGAGAATACTTAAAACACAACTGCCGTCGTCTCCCTGACCTCCCCGAAATCGTTCTGCCAAAAGAACAGCAGGTTTACAGTGATAGCATTATCTGGTCATTCTTCTTAATGACTGTAATTATACCATGTTATGTCTAAAGCAACTAATACTGAAATAACGACAGCAACTGCCAGAATAGCAGTGAGCAGACAGGATGAAAAGAGCAGGAAAATGAGTCAACGGCTATAACTGAAAAAGTGAGATAAAAAACAGCCATGAAAAGACCAGTTCTCTGAGGTAAACTGCAGGGACAGGTGCTCCAGGCATCCTGCTGTTGCTTCAGAGGAAGGACTGAGGTTACCGCTCTGCACTAGTGGTTGCAGCCTCCCTAATCCCACTGTAAATGGGTTCTAGTTCATTTGGACTGCGAAGCTGGATGTTAGAGCAGCCCAATCTTCTGCTACACATCATGTCCCCCTGAGACAAATCCGGACTGGAGAAATCTACTGAAAAAGACTGAGAGATGGCAGAACAAACAGGCTCAAATGTTTGAGCAGGGGTCAGTCAGAGAACAGGAGACTGAATATTTTGGCAGTTGTATTCTGACTTGTTACTGCAGTGGCTGTGAACAACACAGAATACAAGAAGAGGATGAACATTGACATGTTAGGTAGAAATAATTCATAGTTTTTAATAGCTCTTAAAACTGGAATGAGCGGAACAGTCTAATAGCAAGAATTATACCATTATATATCCACGCACAGAGTCTATGAAGCATGGTTGAAATGATACTGAGTATTATATTCCCTAACATCAGCCATGAAATTATAGAAACTATAAATTAAACATGCACTACTGTATTCAGAGCTTGAATAGAAAACAGCTTTTTTATTCCAGGACTGCAAATAATGCCGTGCAAAGCATCTTTCTCCTTCTATTTCTCCTGTTATAGGGTGATTTAGTTCTGTAATTAAAATGAAAATTGAGTTTGTCCCTGTGCTTATACGTCTTTCATTTGAGGAAATAAGTAAAAAACTTCTTGATTCTCTTCTCTTTCACATCTATCAATTTCAGTCTTTAAAAAAGATGAACCTGCACCTGGTTTTACAAGAGACTTTGTGGGAAACATACATGGACGTCCATAAAAACAATTGTTATTCAGACTGTTTGCTTGTGTCACTTAAACATGAATTCCATTTTAATTGAAGTATCAGCAGCATTGAATTTTTTTAATTTAAAATTTTTTAAATGTCTGCAACAGTTTATAACTTATAAAAGTGATACAACTGCTTAGGGAGCAAGAAAATAGCAGTGCTGACAGAGAAGTTACCTATATTAATTGAAAGTTTGATTCTAAAAATATTTACTTCAGGTCATAGCAGTTACTAGCACAAGAGGTCTCACTGAAGTTACTCTTCTATTTCATTATTGAAAACCATCACATAACTGTAAAATAAGTTATCTTTTTCTGCCATGCTGGTTGTAAAGTATAGATTCCAATTACTCTGCCACGTACAACTCTGTGACACGCATCTGCCGTTAAAACTCCATCTCTCCATGCTACTATTTTCTTTCTTTCAGATCTTCATCTCAACTTCAGGAAAGTAAAAAATAATTCTAAATTAAATAATATTTTAACCTGGCAAGTTTTTTCAAATGTCTGTTCATTAGGAAATTTGCTGAGATAAATGTAAGATTCTTCCCATTGTGACTTCCGTCCTGCAGCTATTTCTGCATCTCACACATTTCAATAGCAAATGGGAAAAACTTTTGGATAAAGACTTTTTGCAAAAGGTTTCCACTGTCCCTCCTCCCCCGTGAACATCAGACTTGGCAAATATATGGCTTTTAGAGCACTTGATTAAATCACAGAGGAGCCTCTTAAACTGTCATTGAAATAACTACTCAAAGTTACTAAAGGCATGCCTAAGTTTTACCTTAGAACCTGGACCTAATTCTTATCCTCAGCACCTTCATTCAAAGGTGTGAGAACTAACGCAGATGCACCTATCTTACACAGCTGGAGAGTTTTATTTTGCTGTCTTATCTTTCTTTGCAACGTGGCTGATATGTTAGAGGTGTACCTTTTGCTGTACTAATTAAAATTTGTTCAAATTATTTACCTGTGAAAACTTCTGGCGCCAGAGCTTTTCAGTGAAATACTGTAGACTTCAAAATAAAAATAATTGGGAAAATATATATGCACTTCCCTATACAGAGAAATATTTCTCGTACACAGCTGTGCTGTTTTAGCTAATGTGAAAAATAAGCAGTATCCAATACCATACGTCTATGTCAGCATTTTAACATGTAGGAGAAGTACAGTTCTGAAGCATTACTGAAGTAGAAGGAAACTGATTATAAAAATGGACTGACCACGTAACTGAAAAATATGCAAATAAGAAACTTGTAGTGATGTTTGAACAACAGAGCTATGTGACAAAGAGGTAGTGGGATTAACACTCCCACATACTTCAAAACTGATTATTTGGATATAGCCTTCTTTGCCTACTGAGGATCTACGATTTGCATTAATCCCTAGCTTAAAGAGTACTATGTTGAAACAATTATATTGGTAAGCTAGTAACTCTATACTGTTCCTAACTGTTATGCAAATTTTCCTTTCTGATATACATTTTTAGGTTACTATCCAGAAAATGCAATTTTCCTTTTGAGACATGACACAGAAACAACAGAAGAACAAACAGAAGCAGAGAACCTGCCCAACTTTATTCAGAGCCAACTTCCTCTCCCTTCTGTACCTGAACTAGATTCTTCCTCCTTTTCTTTTTCCTCCTTTTCAGTTCTCTTTCCTTTTAAAGAAGGCTGGAATTGTTCTGGGATGTGCTTCCTTTTCAGAAAGTCAAATTCAGATGGAAATCAGTTCCATCATTTATTCCTCAAAAGCTCATTTTAATTTTGGTTTGGGTCTTTCAGGCCTTCCATGAAACTGCAGTTTCAGCTAGGATTCACTTTCCACTTCATCTGCAAAGTAGTATGGTTTACAACACAGACTTCTTTCATAGTTGGAGAGAAAAATAGAATGGCTTCAAACAGCAGCAGCTACCAGATCACAGAACTGTAGAATAATTCAGGTTGGAAGTGACCGCTGGATGTCTCTAGTCCAACCAACCTCCCTCTCAAAGTGATATCAACTATGAGATCAGACCAGCTTGCTTACGACATTATCAAGTCAGGCACTGGAAATCTCCAACGATGGGATGGCAAAACCTCTCTGGGCAACCTGTTTCAATGATGGACGGCCCTCATGGTGAAAAAGTTTTCCCTTATAACCAGTCTGAAACCCTCTTGTTTTAATTCAAGTCTGTTGTCTCTCACCATCTTGTCATGTAGCACTGTGAATTGCCTGTCCTTCTTGAAAACCTCCTCATAGGCACTGTCAGGCTGCTGCTAGGTCTCCCTGAAGCCATCAAAGAAAGAAATACTTTTTTCCGAGGCTGAGCAAGAGCAGTACCCTCGGTCTCTCTTTACAGTGCAAAAGCCACAGCTTCCTACCACACTGGTGGCCCTCTGTGAAACTCGCTCCAATTTATATATGTCTCACTTTTACTGGGGACCCAAAACTGGATGCAGTATTCTAGACACCAGAAATCTTTCTCCTGGAGAAAAAAAGGGGATTTTTTTTTTTCCCTGAAGGTCTCCACTTGTTCCCCTCCTTTGAGCATGCCTGTGTATACATACAGTTGCATGTTCACACATACAGATATTCTGGACCTAAATATATCTTCCCTGATTTTGTATAATAAAATTATATTATGCTGTTTCTGGATTATACTAATGTTAGTGAAAGACAGATCAGTATAAAACCACACATTTTCATGTTACTGTTTACACATGTACACATTCAAAAATTGTTAATATACACACACAGTCATTACTTTTATGACGAAACCCCTAAAATGTGGCTGTGCATTAAGGCATGGCTTTAGGCATCCCTTGCACACTTTAACGTTAGCCTCTAGCATTTGGGTTTTTTCTTAAATTCGTTACTCCTAAGTTAAAGGATGATGCAGAAATCTCAGTTGAAACAAGGAAACAAAGAAGAAAAGTATGAGAAAATGCTTTTTCTAAGGCCAAGGAAGACCTAAGTGCAGAAGGAGGAGAAGGCACCAAATGGAGCCAAAATTCCCAAGCTGCTGTCATGGTGGCACTACATACATCACAGAAGGTGGGAGAGAAGCTGGCTATGGGATAAGAGAACATTAGGTGAAGGAAATGCGCACCCTGCATAATGACGTGTCTTATTGCAGCTCTACAGTTCAGATGAGGAGCCTATATTTTGCTCACTGGGGAGCTCCTGAAGTCCAAAAAGGAAATAACTCCAGGGAAACGCAGTTTGAACAGCAAATTATCTAGCTAACTCACTTGGATCAAAGCACCAAACTTCCACCTCAGTCCGAAATAGGCTGTCTGAAAAACACTCTCAGTGCTCACTCTAGATTACCATAGCATAGTAAGCACTAAAAGGAAATAAAAAGACCCAGTAGACATGTACACAAGCAATCCTTAACTAGCTTCCACATACAAAACAGAGTAAATTTTCACTCATTTAGGATGGCTTGGGAAATGCACTCTCTGCTTTCTCATTCATGATTATCATGGCCATCCCACCTTTGGGCTGATACAATCCCCAAAGCTTTATGCACATGTGACATATTCTTTTCTTCAGCTGTCTTATTTGGCATGTGTTCAAAGTACTGCCACACTATTGGATGACAGAGGCTGCAGATATTAATTTAACATAAGGGAAACTGCAACCAAAATGTTAAGAAGTTCGTAAGAATCCTCATAATGGTGCAAATAATTTCTAAGCAAGGCAAAAGACAGGCCTGAGACCTCAAACGTTGCTACCTATGCACTTAGAGGAATCCCTCTTGTTGCCTTCTACACCCCTCTCCAGGTTCAACTCCAGGCGGCCTTTGGCTTTCCTAGCCATGTCTCTGTATGCTCAGACAGTGTCTCAATACAGAGAGGTTGTGGAGTCTCCATCCACGGAGATACTCAAAAACCACCTGGACATGGTCTTGGGCAACTGCTCTAGGTGGCCCTGCTTGAGCAGGAGGGTTGGACAAGATGATCTCCAGAGGTCCCTGCCAACCTCGATGAATCTGTGACTCTGTGGGTCCACTTCAGAACGCATTAGAAAAAAATCACCCTCTAAGGACAGTGAGGTAGGAGGTAAAATCTTTTACTTTTGATGTTCTGAATTAGTATCTAACTTGTCTAACTTAGTAGTGATACAACAGTTCTTGCCCCAGGTGATATTCAGGTGAGCAATTCCACATCTTATGACTAAATCTTGCAAATGCCATCCTTGAACTTACAGTGAAATTTTGGCTGTTCAATTAAGGGTCGTAAGTTAATAACATGGTACATTCTAATGGTGATTCCTGCAAATCATTATTGTTAACATTGCTGAGATTCAGAGCATTTACATGAGTAAACTGCAGCTGCTGCCTACTACACTTGTTAAATACTGTATGTTACTGCAAACTTGATATGTTACATCAAAAAAATAACTCAAAGTCAACAAAAAATCTTCTGCAATGTGCAGAGACAAGTACAAGCAAACTCTTGATTTCCAAAATATCAACACAAAAATTGCATTTCAGTTTTTAAATTACTCTACAAAACCTATTTAAGTGAGTAATAAGGGCACTATAATAAATTATTTCTAACTTGGTAAATCATACCATAATTTGTGCACACACTAAATGCTGACCAAATTCATTAAAAGCAATAATCACAAATTGCTTGGGGTTTCTATTCACTATTAACAGGCTTTAAATAAATGTCTATGAGATTTAGGAACAAAAATTGTTTTTGAAACTTTTCTCCAAGGTTTTAATAAACTTAATGAGAAGGGGAAACTCGAAAAACCTCTAGAAACCCGAGTATTTTTCACTTGTAAATGCTGAAACACTGAAAACACACACAGTTCTGCTACTGCAAATGCTTTATAGTTATAACTAACTAGTCCTCTTTATTTCCAATGAACATAATATTCACACTACATTTATTATTTACCTCTGCAGCCCACATCCCTCATAACAGACATTCAGCCTTCAGATTCACAATTTTCTGCTGTGTCGATGCCAATTCTCCTGCCTTTAACCTGCTGGCAGCTCTGTACCCCCTCTCACACAGGAGGTCAGGATGAAATGAGAGCTGTAACCCAACATCACTCCATAAAACAACCTAACTCCTTCACTGGACCACACAGAGCTTTTCCTTAGGGACTAAAACCCACTGATACATGCAAATGTTTGGTGAAGCACCTAAATTAATGTGAGAATGGTTATTTCTCTCATTCTACATACTGCTATAGAATGTACGGAATTAAAACATACACGTTATGTAAAACATACATATTGAAAAAGAAAACAGTCTTTTAGAATTATGTATCTTAGTATTTTAAAATCTACGTTGATTAAGTTAGGCATGTGCAAACAACCAGGGAAGAAACACGCACTTATGTCAACTGGTTCTTTTGTCCTCATTTTTTTAAGTGAACGCATTGCTACAACAAAGCTTTTTCATTTTTATGAGAATCAACTGTCAGCAACCTTCCCCTTCTTCCCTTAAAAGAAACTAACAGAAAATTTAGACTATAAGAAAAGGACTTCTATTTCAAAGCGATGGTTGGTGAGCAGTAAAGCAGAAACGCAGGCCTTGATTCATTGAAGTATTCACATTTCCAACAAATACTATTTGATAAGGCCATTTCCTCACTCACAGTCACAGTACAGAAAATTTCCCCTATGAGTCACTGATTTATATTAGTATTAATTATTTTACCTGTAATAAACACACAATGCCTGGATTTCTTCTTCTAATTTTTTGCACTGTTTAAGAGCAGCCTCTTTTTCTTGTTGCAAGGCTATCAATTCTGCCTGTGAAATGATAAACAAAGACAAACAGTTTATTCAAAATACCCACATTGCTTTGAAAACAACAATCCTTTGTGCGTTCATTTCAGCCATGCTTTATTATAATTACATACATGAAGTCACACTGTTTTGTAACATTGTCTATTTAATTCTTAAGAAAAATCCTTTCTTTTTCTAGCATTGCAATTGTTTCTAGTTTTTTCTCCCAGGAGAATGGTTTTGAATGGCTTCCCTTGTGTATATGATAAACTTTTTGAACGGCTAAGGCTAGACCTCTTCAGTTCAGCCAAGTGTTTATCAGCAAACATTTCATATTGATATGATGTTCCTATAGTGCAAAACTATTGACCAACATATAGAGCGCGAAGCAAGGCACTCGGCCACAAACTACTGATGTGTGACTCTTGGTCTGCACATGGCTCTCCGGCTGTGAAGTGCGGCTCCTATGCTGGGAGCCACTGGCTGATGTTACCGTCAGGAGAGCTGCTGGATAACCCGCACCCTGAGCAGCGGTAGGCAACGAGCAAGTGGGTGTTGCTAGGCCGGCACTGCCGGCTCACTCTGGGATCTGGGTGCATTCTCACCCAGGATCTGGTTTATAGTGGAGTGAGGGAATCCCTGAACAAACGCTGTCATCTCCCACCTGTGAAGCCTCCCGGATGTTCCCCCTCCCATTGTTTATTCACACCGCACTTCGAAGGCCTTGTGACTCACAGCCATTACGGAAATTGCAGCATGTGGCTTGTACGGTCAGGAAAGTAGCCAGCCCCGACACGGCCTTATGGTTAAAGAGGAGGTAGGAGAAATAAGTACTCATGCATATTTAATATAGCTCTATAGCTTAATCACCATTAATTTTAAAGTGTCCAGTTTCAATAGCACTGCAGGACTCCCTTGACGGCCCAGGTACCATATAAATGATCCTAAAATCAGCAGATGATTAATGTTGTAACAACAAATAAGACTGGCCTAGCACAGCAATTCTTTGACACATGAGCCTGAGCATTGGGCTGCTTTCCAATGTTTTTAATTCATGGTGTAAGTTATTAATTGTACAAATTGTAGAGCCCCAAAGCAAGAGGCACACGTGTGAGAAACGCTGAAAGCGGATTCTGCCAATGCTTCAGGACAGCGTTTTGGAAAAGTTTCTTGGTAAATTAAAGACCTGTTACATGAGCTATGAACACATGAAGGGAAATGCATGGAGTTCATCCTCTATGTCGGCCAAACTCACTGTATAGTCATGAACAACTCTCTCTGTATGCCTCAAAATCTCTCTCCTAAAACAGGGCTCCCACTTGCTTCTGTTTCCTGTTTGTCTATTAGGACTGTAAGTCTTCGAGGCAGGTGTTTTACTGTTTACTGTCAACTCCCAGTCATCTATGGGCAATTTATTCTGCTGGTTGATTAATCATGTCCGGGATACATGTCTGACTCCTAGCAAATTTTTATTAAACACCGCATTGCACAAATGCAGCTACACGACCAGTCTCTGCACCATGCTGCTCAGTGTGTCATGTTGCACCCAGGGTTTTGCATTGCCTGGGTACAGGACCCACCGCTGTAATTGCTCCTGTAACATACATTCATAAAATTTTAACAGGAAGTTCCCTGGAGAATAAAAACAAGCTTTCTTACTATATGGACGGTTCCTTCAGCTTTAAAAGCAGAAAGCGTTAATGTTTAACCTCTGAGTGACAGTGGTTTAGAGCTTCTGATACTGAAAACAATGTACTGGATGCTGGCAAGCCCTACCTCCTGTCAACAAGAGGTTAAAATCCTCTGCAGGTGAGCCTCTTGCCCGGTGCTGCTTGCTGCCTTGCAAGCAGAACTCACAGAACACAAGGATGTTAGCCAAACCAAGCTATTTTCTGTAATTATACTGTTCGGTAGGTGAAACAACATTCTTAAAAATTGGAAAACATGCTTGAATCAAAGTAGGTGGTTTGTTCTAGAGGCCAGTAATTAACATCCTTGCCAATTTTCAGTGTACTGTGAAGTGTGATTGAAATGGTAGACTGGAAGGAAATGTTTGCAGCTGACACACCTACTCACGGAGAGATTAACTGCTAGTCTCTTTGGAGAGCTATCATAAAAAATACACCTAATGTTCCACTTGCTTTTCAGGACAAAAGTCAGGAGGTACTAACTAGAGTCTGAAGACTCTTGTTTATGTAGGTTTTTCAGCAAAGAAAACTCCATTATTTGCCTGGGTTTGTATCTGGGTTTGCACCAGTAAAAATAACAGCAGAACCAGGTGCTTTGGATTAAAAAAACCCCACAGCTATAAAAACTGAAAGGAAGAAAAGTAGACATTTGGTAACCTCCTCAGTGGCATGCAGTGGGGTTGATACTAGGGAGCTGCACGAGACCAACAAAAATTCAAGTACAAGAGTTTTTGTGCACAGCATGCAGCCACGTGATGAAATGACCCATCATTCACAGGCCTGAAGAGTGGTAAACACAAATAAATGACTCAGATATCCTCCCAGAAGAGAGACGTCTTCCTTCACTAGAGGAAGGAAAGCAAAACAGTGCCCACCACAAAGTTAAATTGCTAACTAAAATAATGGTGCCTGCACTACTATAAAACATTTGGAAGAGTCCTGTAACGTATGTTGAAATCCATGCATAGTGCACATGGCAAAAATCCTACATGAGCTCATCTCTAGTAACAACAATAGCTGCTTGGAAACTTTTTAATAAAATATTATTCCTTTGGAAAACATCAAGCTGTGGAAACCAGAACTCTTCACAGAAATGGATCAGTTTTGATTAAATTTTTTTGGAAGCTAGGGGAAAGAAGGAGCAACAAGAAGAAAAAGAATACACTCAGGATCCTCTGGTGGAAGTTTTCCCTAAAAAGGTCAATTTAGAGGTGAGGCCGGTCACCATTTTGGTGTAGGCGTCACCGTCGGTGAAGTTCCTGTTTAACTCTGAAACGGTATTCTGATCACTGGAATATGGTCGCTTTCTCACAATTTCGATTTGCCCACAAGTTCCCATGCTTTCATATTTGGTTTAATGTGGATAGATCCTTCCCCCTTTTCTATCTCCCACCTCACTTTCCCGCAAAAGAGAATTCTTCTTTTTACACTTCTCCCATTTTGCATTTTAGCAAATAGTTACTTGTTGAAAATTTTAAATTTCCAATTAAATCTAAAAGCTAATTGCTACGTATCAAACTTGAAACAGCCAGATCTTGACTAAGAAAATCTTTTGCTGTTTCTTTTGTTTCTTGCTTTTGTTTCAAAATATTCAAATGAACAATACTATGAGTTTTCTTAAATCAAATGCTGGCAAAAATACAATACTTAAGCAAAGGAAAAAGGAAGGTAAAACTATTTTTTTTATCTTTTCCTAATTCCTCTATGGTAAACATGAGCACCCTCAACTGTAATCTAAATTTGAAGAGGTAAGAACACACAGCACCCTATGCTGTCAGGTTCCCTGTGGGTCAGAGATGGCTTTTATAACACTTCTCAATATCCAACAGAAGGAAAAAAACATTCAATGAACTTGAGTAATAACGCTTCATAGCTTTTGTCTTTTTACTGTTTTTTTCTTACACATTTATAGAGAGCATATATATTTCCACCTATACATACTTACAGAGAGCATATATTTTCCCTTCCTTACATAGGCTAAACAACGAACCTTTTCTGTTACCTCTCAGTAAGCAGGGTCTCCATTCTCCTGATCAATTCCAACCCATCTCTCATCAGTGGTCTGCTAACAGTACACCCTAACTCCAGCAGAAACATCTTACCTGAAAGATTCTTGCATCCCTTGTAATCAGTCACCCTCTGGTATCTGTCTGTTCTCCTGTCCACTGGTATTACCCAGCTAACAGTGGAAACTGTCATTCGTCCTGAGATGATGGTGCCTGACACTTGGTACCACTGAATTCCACCCCACTGCTTTTATTTTTCCAGTACTTGAGGCCATTCCGATCTTTCTGCAAGACAACTTGAACTTACTTTGTATTATTAAATATCTCCACTTTGTATTAATAACATCTCCCAGCTCTGCACCATCAAGCAATTTTGTTGGTATGCTGTTGCTCCTTATGACAAAAGTTCTCAATGACAGCATTAAAAAAAACCTGGTTCAACACCAATTGGTGAGAAATTGGAGAGAAATTCCACTAGCGAAATCCTTAGACCTGAACGTTTCTCCTTTCAAAGCTGTTTGCTGTTGCCTTCCTGCTAACCAGTTCCTTATTGCCTTTGACTAATCCCTCATCTCCTTCATGGGTACATGACATTTTGCAGACAGACATGAACTCAACATGCCCATCCTTCCAAACAAGAGATGCTAGGTGAACCCAGTTAACAGCAACCAGCATTTCCCACACTAAGCTTGTGCCCGCTTGTAAAATAACAATATACACATTCTCCACTGTAATTAATAATTTTCCATATGGCACCACATATAAGCTTATGTGTCAGCTTATATTTAACAAGTTTCCTTGTCTAAATAACCAGTTATCATACCAAAGAAGAATTCTTGCATGGTCTACTTGGGTGAAAGTTGTCCTTCAATGCACTGTTGATGGATCCATGCTTTAAAAGCATTTTCCTTCCAAATTGACTCTGAAGCCTCACAACAAAGACTGGTCTACATTTTGTTCCCTTCTAAATATAGATGCTGTGTCCAGCCTTAAACTGTGACATGCTGCCTCTGCTAATTCCCTGTCCTGCACACAGCCTCACAGGATTTATTTAAGAACTTTACTATCACTCCTGCAATTTCAGGCACCAGCTCTTTTAGAATTGGGGATGGAAACCATCCCTTATCCCAGTCTGAGCACAATAACCTATTGAACAGCTATGATGTACTATACATTCTATACATTTCACTTTTCTTAACCCCTGTCCTCATAGTTGACATCATCATTGCCCAATGATGAGGAGGAAAAAAAACCACCACACACTTTCGGACCTAATCCGGATTATCCTTGATCTCCATGCCATTCTCAGAGACGTGGTAGGTTTCCTCTTTCCTTGTTCTCATTTCAGTCGTTACACTATTGTTTGTTTTAATTTCCTTTCCAAGGGCTTAACCTCCAGCAATTTTCATTTGTCATTATATCTCCCGTTTTCTAAGACATAACTTTCTTTCTTAATAAGTAGTATTCTTGTATAAGAGTTATTCTTATTTTATTCTTATTGAGGTTATAATTCAGCTAATAAAAACTGACACCCTTCCCACCCAAAGAATTTTAAGGAATACCAACACACAGGCATTGTTACCTCAATAGTGCTTGCTACCAACAGCTTTCCTTCTACCGATCTAGGATATTCCTATAGATTAGAAGAAGGCTGGATAAAAGTCTGGAGAGTCCCAAAGGTCTTTTTACATTTGGTAGAGCTGTATAATGGGGAAAGATGGCAGTAAGATATCTTTCTGCTCCTTCACTCCTATGTTATCTGGAGTCTGAAATGGAATCTAGCCACAAACGGGCAACTGAGAACTGCGCCCACTTCTCCTGGAGCAGACGTATGTTACTGCTGATAGTAGCAGGCTAGCTGGACAGTAAGAGGTCAGGTGTCTTCTCTCAGGGCAGCAGGAGACTGGGAAGGGGAACAAAGGTTTCTTTCATTCTGAATTAGAATGAATGAGCAAGAAAAGAATCTGGGAAACATTTTAAAACCACTGAGGAAATATTTTTATCTTACACTATTTTTACTGCTTTTACATTTTTTACATCATGTCAATAAGAGAGGTACGTACTGCATGACAGAGCAGGTCATGCTGTGATACATTGTGACATCAGGCTTCTAACTATTCTGTTATTTTTACATTAGCAGCTGCTACTTAGTGCAGATTACAACAGCTCATCTTATTTTCTATATCAAAGTGTCAACATATCAAACTGTTCCACCAACAACAGAAGCAGGTGACGCTTTGATCTAGAAAAGAATATAAGCACATGTCTTATTAATTAGGGGATCAGAGGTTTTCAGGGTCAGAAAAAGACTTCAGCTAACACAAGGGGACTGAAAATACTTAGCGCTCTAATAACACACGAAGTGATCTTGTTTTTTAAATCACAGTGCAAATGTGTCAAACTGTTTCATTACAGTACAACCAGGGGACACGTCGACCTAGTAAATTAGACAAAATATTTCAACTTGCATTTAAGTATCAGCTGCCTTTGACAATTTTAAAAATGAACTGTGAAAATTAGAACTTTACTATAGTAGATGTCATACATTATTGACATATCATGAAATACATGATTAACATTAATAAAGCCAAATTTAAAATGTAAAATTAAGACATCCTGTTGAATTTTTGAAGTTTGAAATGTGTTTTCAAATATTCACCAAATAACACTTCTGGGAGATAAACTTGAGTTGCAAAAGTTTGGAATACTAACTGAAATCATTAGAAATTCATGAAAAGTTGTTTCTCAACATATCATTTTCTAATGGAAATAGTTTTACTAAACCTATCTTAGCTTTGAGTGAGTACATCAAGCAACTGTATTACTGATCCCTGATGGATCTGCAGTGCTGTGGAGGGTCAGTACAGCTAGAAAATTACCCTGAGGAACCAGCTGAGGGTTGTTTGTGTGTGTATGTGAATTTCAGGGTAACAGCGGCGGTGGTGGGAACTCTAACAGCCTTTAAGCTACAGCTTCCCCCAACACACCGCCACAATCACACCCGGGTTGACATTCCCTCTGGGCACAAAAGAATGGGATCTCAACAGCAAACATGACCTTTATGAGTTTGCATCAGGATCAAACAATTAACGATAATAAGATTTTACTCTACAATCTAATACTATTGTTGGTCAGAATAAATATCAGTTAATGAAACTTTTTTTTTTTTTAAAATAAAAAGCATTGTTTCACTGGAACAATAATGCCCTGTGAAGATGCATTGGTTTAGATGGAAATATTTCTGAGGAATGTCAGGCAGAAATTCTGACAGAAGAGAGAACTCCTCCCCAGCCATGTGATCAGGTTATTCATTTTGGATGCAGAAACCTAATGCTGAGTCCCCGTTTCTTGCGCTAAGACACTCTGGACACGGCAGACTCCCAACAGTGCGAATACTTCCCTGCTCTAAAGTCATGTGAATTACTCATGTTTCTGGTGACTTCCATTGGTCTACATCCCCTCTCTGCGACTGGCACAAATAATTTTTTATTAAATTGCAAAGTATGTGAAAAGCAGATCCAGACAGAAGATGCATCATGGGAAAGGAGACTAACTCTACAGCCCAGCCATCAAAATGTTTGTGGGTGCCCAGCTTGGGTAAGGGAGCCAAGGTTAGGGTTTTCACATATATGATGCGAGTGCATCAACACTGGCTTTTCAGCATGTACAGGTGCATCTTTTTCAGTTACTTTACAAAGAACATCTCAATGTTTGCTCTTATTGGAATTAAAAATGGAAACCCTGTAATCCCCCTTTCATTCCAAAATGAAATTGGCATTTTCAAGAAGTGTTGTGCTGCAAGTCTACCTAATGCCACCTTCCCTTCAGTCTTTATGCTATCCCTAATTTAATATTTTTAGGGAGCTTTTCAAAAGACTTGTAAAAGATTTTGCTATCTGAGGTCCAGACTCCTGTCTGCATCACAACAAATTCCCCGATAAGAATACATGATCATACCATATGAATATTGCTTGTATGGTCATTCATTTCTGAGAGGTCCTTTTGTGACTGGGATGACAGTAACAGGCCAGAATAAACATTATACAGATTGTGCAATCAGGAAAAAAACAAAGAAATAACCAAATAGCTTTTTACTGTTCTATCAAAGAAAATGAAACAACCCAATAGCATTTTTACCCAGACTACGTACACACCTGGTTAATTTTTTTACAATAAGAGCTACTAATTATCTTAAACTAATACCAGTTGAACCATTACACCTGAGATGTGAATGCCTCATTCTTGTACTACATGCCCACATCACACTGGGAAGCGCACTGTACCAGCAGTATTTGACAAGCAGATTACTCTCTCACCTAATGATGTGCCCAAATGAGCCCCTATTACAGGCAGATTCATTCCATTATCACATCGTGCAAGAAAGTGTCTATATGAAATGCTCACGATATTTCTCAATGAGAATTAAGAATTTGCTCATCTAACCTTAGATACAATGTTGATACAAACTTTGTTCATCATCTGCAGTATTATTTTCTAATATCCTATACTCCTTCCAAGCAATATATGTTATTTTGAAATGGCAGGAAAAATTAGCTATTCAAAGGACAATCCAAGGCATGTGATGAGTGTGTGAGACTAATACATGGAGCCATTTTATTGTAAAGAATGATTCACACAGTGAGGAAGATTAATTTGAAATTCTGCCCCTGTGAGGTTGACCCAAAACTTAATTGACTTCCCAGGCTCAAGATTTCACTTGTGGTTTCCATTTGAGTAGATAGCTAAAAAACCCCAAGATACCATCATACATACCTCCTATGTGAATATAGAGAACTACCTAAGGACACTGCAAAGCTTATTTCAGGTAAGATATAATCTTAGTGACAACAAAAAGACTCCTGAAAACTTTCAAGTATGACAGCTCCAAAATACACATTCATAGCTGGACTGGGCTTTGCCCATAAATAATGTCACGTGCAGAGATGCTGCCTTTTAGTAGGAGGGATTTTATTAAGCATACAACCTGGAGGTGCTTTAAAATAGCAAGTAGTTAGGTCTCCATATAAAGGTAGGTGGATACTTGTCTCACTACTAAACCATGATGTACACTGTGAAAAGAAAATAAAATGAAAACAATCAAGAAGACTTTGTTTTAATAGAGAAGCAAAAAGCCATTCACAACAGTTATTTTTGCATTGTAGCTATGGCTTTAGAATCTACATGAAAATAACAAAAGTAAGTTAATTCATTTACTTCTCAAACTAAAGATGGGTTACAGCTGTGGACATGTGGAAAGGGCACATTTCTCAGGTTCGGCCTTGGTGACATCACACACACTGTTTCTGATCTAAAAATCAGTTGCAAAAATGCATTTTCAAATAAACAATGGAAAGACATCAGCAATGCAGAGAAACTTGTCTTATTTGAAGGGAAAATAAAGCATGTTCTTTTGGGCATGGTGTATACTGTTTATCAGAGGAAGCCTCCTTATGTTCCCATTCATGGCTGGAGTAGAAAACAGACACATCCCATTTAAGGCAGACCAGAGTATCAAATATAAGCTTAAAACAAAGAAGAAAAAAACCTCTCTGATCTACTTTAAAAACAGGCATGTTTCCCTCAGCTCTGACAGACCTGACTTGCTTCACACGCACCATGAAGACTTATACTTCATCACAAACTTTACTGACAATCTCCTTTGGGGAAATCAAGAAGGAAATGACCACGTAGGCTGGAGTGAGCTGAAGAAGCCTTCTAGATGGTGTCTGAGACCTACTGGCAGATTACTCTGGGAAAGCTTCAAATGTCAGCACCCATGATAAATCTGTTGTCCACGCAAATGACTTTGGCCACTTAAGATATCAAGTCAGTGTCTGCCACAAGCAGCAAGTCGTCAGCACAGGATCCAAAAGGTAGTGTTGTAATGTTGTCTCAGAAACTTTGCAGTAACAAAGACCCTATTCAATAAAAACAACTTTTCCCTCAGCCCCAAAAGCGTCCTATCCAGTTCAGGGCGGAACTGAACTGGCAGAAGAACAGAAGAAAGTTCGTGTTACAGCCAGACATGTTTTATCTGTGCTGCAGCCAGAAACTGTGTGTGCTTTCAGGGCTCTCCGTCTGGTACATTTTCAGGCTCTGCTAACAGACCCCAAACTGACCACAGCAGTCACCTCTCTACCGCTAAAAAGAACCGGCCAGAAACCGTGCTCTGGCCTTTGATCTACTGGCATGGCCTCCCTCGTGTTACCATGTCAAAAGCTCTCTTCCATCCACCCCTAAAAACAAGGGCTGCTAACACCAGATTGTCAAAGGGGAATAGGCCCTGGTACACAGCATTGTTCAAAGGCATCGTCTGGGCAACTGGGTTAAAACCGTGCCAGGGAGCTTTCTAAGAAAAAGCATAGATAATTGCATGTCACTGAGCAAGCCCATGCCCTGATCTTATTTCAGTTACTAGAATAGGTACAGATAATTGGTCTTGCCAACTAACAAGGGCTTAAGAAAATTGACCAAGAATGATAACTCTGACTTATGAGTTTGACTGACAATTTGTTTCTCTCACTCCCAGGCTGGTGAGGCACTCTTGACTGTTCAACAGGTGTCACCCACAGCTCCACTCCAAGGATGCAGGAGCAATTTTTGCTTGGGTAAATCTTTCTAATCTCACTTCACTACCCAACCTCTATTGCAGACTCCCCCTTACAGTAAAGTCCTTGGCTCTGACCTTTGACCAGCCATTGACCACGCCCTTCCATTGCCGTTTGGACTTGGTTACCCTTCGGCTTCTCTGTTAATAGACATTCACTTATTGAAGTTCTTTACCCCTGATTTCAGCATGACATCAGCCCAACTGGGACACTTAGTCACAACACACGTTTCACAAGTCTCTCTTCTGCAAGAAAACATGTACATTGAAATCATTCATGCTTCATAAAAAGGGCAGAAAAAAGCATGCAAGTCAGTAACTTGAGCAAAAAAGGAGTTAACAATTTACGCTCCAAAGCTTATAACTGATGCTAAGTGATAATATACTCCAAATTATAACCTTTCATGCTAAGAGACAGAATGATTGATACCTCTTGACAGGCAGTACTTCTGCAGAAGGCAGCAGTGTCCAATCCCACTATCAGAATTAAACTACAAATCTTTTATAAAAGCCATGAATCCATACAGGATTATAAAAATTAATTGTCTGAATGACTTCAGTGGGACTGCTTTGGTCCATAACTCTTTCAGGATTTGGAAGGAAAGGCAGGGAAGAGCTTGAGTTAATATTTAGTACTTCACCTTGTGGTCTTCACCTAATGGAAAATTCATTTCTAGCAGGCATACCCGCTCAAATTTATCTGGTATTTTCATACACGCAGAAACTCAGAATCAAAGTGCTGAGTTCAACAGCAACTGTTATAATTAAGAAAAGAACAAAACATTATTGAACAAACGTATCTGTTAGCAGGAAAATTAGGAATAAGAAAGAATCCATGAGCATATGCCCCACAGAGACATATCCAGACCCTAACTACCAAGACATTCTCAAACCAACTTTGAATCTGTCAAGCCTGTTAGTACTTCTTCTACTTTGATACCTGAAGTTCTCATCAGATAACGTAGCCAGACAAGTTGGGCTCTTTCTCCAGCCGGATTAATGTTGCACCTAGCACTTTTGGGAAAAAGACAAAGCTGCATACCTGCTCATGAGGCTGGCTGCAGCCTTCACTACCTTGAGCCACTTGTGCAGCTGGGGTGATCGTGAATTTCTGAGACACTGTGAACAAGCTACCATCATGTCTCCTGTGATGAGAGGATCCTCAACAGATAATTTAAAACAGTTTCACTCTCAATCTGTGCAATTCTACATATGTAAAAGGGATCAATCATACTGAGTCTCAATAGCTGGTGCTGATTTTGACCAGAAAAACTTCCTGAATCTTGCTTTTCTCCACAATTTTACTGCAATGTTTTCCACCCAAGTAGAACTCAGACTAAGAGTTTAAAATTAAAGAAAAGCGAATAGAGGTGCTCATGAGAGCATACATTTAAGTCTTTACAGGAACCATCTGCCTGATGGAAAGGGGGATTCAATAGACAGCACCTTCCTATTGAATGAGCAGCGACAAATGCCTCCACGGATTGTTACTGTTGGGTGAGATCTGTTGATATAGGTGAGTTACCTTCACTTAGATCTCAAAAGTATGTCCTGATACTAAAGATTTCTGGTCCTTTCTGCTAAAAATCTATTTTCTAAATTTTATGTGAGGTAATCCTATTTCCCTCTGCTGCATATCTATCTGAATAGATTCTATTAGATCTTTGCCTTGGTCAAATGCATTCTTTTCACTTCCTACTGAAGTTTTGGAGCGTAGATGCAGAATGTGCCTCAATTTCTGTTCCAACTCACTCAGACTCAACTACGTTTCAACCAGAAAGAAACATAGTTGCTGCATATGTGATAATTCTTGTACTCTTCAGAGGAAGGAATGAGAAGAGTGATGCATTACCCAGAGTCATTTTCTTTAAAGTCAGAACTTGTAAAATGAAACAAAATAACCTACTGAAAAGAGAAACATTTTTGTCCACTATCAAACGCTCCAGCAATTTTCCACGGTACAATCTAATGCAGAACGTGTATTTCTTTCCTCTTATTTGTGCAAGACAAAATAAACCATTTCAATCACCAAAGATTGTTGTGTACAAAAATCACATCCTGATAAACCCAGACAGTAAACACTTCTCTACGTTACTACCTTACAGTTCAAATCTTAGTCAATGCTTTTGGTTCTGTTTGTTCAAAGTGTACCTTACACTTTTTCACTGCACCTTTTACACATTTCTTCACTTGAACACTTGTTCAACTAAACTCGTCTTGCCAGAATATTTTTAATTATGCAATCTCTATTCTGTCAATGGCAAGCACTTGGGTAGAATTTCTTATATACCTTTCAACATACCCAGCAGACAATTAAGAACTCAGTGTACAGAAATATTTGCCAACCGAAATGTTAGTGAGACAAGTTTAATCAAGTGATCTTGACTAACTTTTAGCGAAGAATCACAATCTTTTCATCATCAGTTTACCACTTCAAAATACCACTTTAAACGCTATTTCTTAGAAATTTTTATTGATTCAGTCATTCACACGATCTGCGACACATGCCTGACTTGCATAATACTTTAGGCAACAGTTCCATTAATACTAGAACACTTTCTTTTCATGGGTAGCATAATGAATGCCAAATTTGTCTCCAGCTTTTAAGAAAATGTAGTTTTGCAGGGAAAATCCTGACCCATTGAAGCCAACAGAAGTTCACTGTTGACTTCAATAGGATTAACATTTCCCTGTATTTGTATGCATGTATTCTCCCTATTTAGTGATGAGTATTCCAATTATGTGTACTGTACACAAGAATAACACACAGAGTAAGTCTAATTAAGACAAATGTCTTTGACTTTGTATTTGCTGACTGATACTATAAATGTAAATACTTTGACAAGCATTGTGCAGAACCCTCCCCAATTCTGTAAGGAGGAAATGGTGAGATGTTTGTGCAGTGCAAAGTGCCACCTGGCATTTACTTCTAAACTGACCGATCTATTCGGTTTCATCAGAGGAAGCAAAAAACACTGTCTGTGCAACAAATCTTGTGAAGGATCTGGACAGCAGTAATAAAATTCTTCAAATAACCACCACTTTCAGAATTTTGACACCTTTTTTGGGAAGGGCTATTAAACTCATACACAAACAGGGAAACCCATTACTTTCGGAGGCTGCTGGATTGGCAGCCCTATTGCGCAGGCATACTGCTGCGGATTGTAGCTGTTGTATGAAACTCCACAAAATGCTTTTGATCCATTTTATCTTGCAACTTAGCAAAGAAATGTTGCAATAAGAAACACCAACAAAGATCTGAAAAACTTAAGCTCTGGATTACCATATTGTGTTCTCCTGCCATTCAATGTGTCAGACAAAGGCAGTGGTGTTCAAAGTAGAAAAAGAAAAAGAAAAAAGAAACTGGTCACAGAAAGTGCAGAGCACAGAGTAAATAATATTCCTCCACAACCCTACTCTTTCATAGATTTGTTGTTAAAAGAGTTGCAGCAATTAGGCTTTTGTTAATTACCAGCTGTTGAAACAGATGTGTTGACTGTCCTTATTAGCCAACAGCTGGGACAGAAGAACAATTGATGCTCTCTAAAACCAACAGCCAGCTGCTTTGCAGTAATTATCTCCTATTGATAATACAGGTGATAAAGGCAGCAAAAAGGTTATGAGCTTCAATAACCAAGGTACTGTTAGTGAATATCACCGGAATTGATGGTTAATTTTAGCAAATGAGTAGAACAGTAAGTTACTATGTCTGCTTCCTGTCCGTATTGTGTCAAAGTCAAGCAATATGCAAACAATAGGGGAAATACAACCAGAAAAAAATCCCTAATTTATTTTTTAAAACCCCCTTACTATATTTCAAATGTCTTGCTGATCTTTAAGGCATGCTTTCTCTTTCTGGTGACTATGACTAGATGTCATTCATCGTTAACTAAGTTTCCCCACATGCCTTTCCTTGCATTAAATTTTACCATAAATGATTTTTTGGAATGTGTAGATGGTTATTCCTACCTGTTGGAAAATTTTATTATACAATATGTAATACAATATGATAAAGAAATGATTAAAGAGTAGGGCCATCCCTCTAGAGAATTAGATTCTAGTCTCAGGCATGCCATCAGTTCTTAAAGAATTTCACTTCACTTCTTGGAATTCAGTTTCCCTAGCGCTAAAATGGGAGAACTATGTTTATCTTGATCAATCACTTTGTGATTGATGACCTTAACATACTATTTAAATGCAAAGTAATGCTTGCATAAAATATTAACGTAACCGGAAAAAAAAAAAGCAAGCATTCTTTTCTAGTATTGATATACGTCAAAGATTATAAAACAAATAGTTCTTTTAGAAGCACGGGGCCAGAATTCCACGAATGGGAGCCACAAGTGTAACTGCTAATATCTAAATGGAATATATCAACATAGGTAGTTGGATGGTTTGTATTTACTTTTGCTCCTGCTTTGATTTATATTTTCTCATCTCCATACCCTATTAAAGTGCATTAAAAGAAAAGAAAAACAGAGATTTTAAACCATTTCTATTAGCTCCTCAGTTCATCTCAAGCCAACAAAAGACATGTCTACAAGAATCTATAACCATGTCTATTCACTAATTAGTCTGCACTTAAAGACACTGCCTTACTGAAAACAAGGATTAAGGCTGGTTGAATACTCTCCCTTTCACAGACCTCCCTTATGTCTCTGTTGGGTCATCATAAGCAGCTTGTTCTCTGAGCTTTAAGTAGGGATGCCTGACAATCAGTTCTGGGCTCATCAGTAGGCGCTGGGGCAATTAACAGGAGCTACCAACATTTTAAGGCATATGGAAAGAAATAAACTAGCAAAAAAGTTTCAACAGCGGGGATGGATAAAAATGTACCATACTCCCACTGCAGCTATGTTTTAAGAAAGATACACTGTAGGACATATTATTTTTATTTCAAAATTAAGTCAAACAATGTACTTTGTTCCCACTTCAGATTCAAAAGAAAAAAACACGTCATTATAGCAAGAAAATCAACATGGATTCTTGCACACACATCCTCACATCTATTAACAGGAGTCCACAGTACACTATAGAAGAAACAGAGTACTTGAGCTTAGTTGTAAGTTTTCTACTTTTGGAAGAATGCTCAAAAAAAGATGGGAAAAGGGAAGGAGAAGGAATGGTTTTAAGCAACAGCTTTTCATTTGCTTTTCATTCTTTCGTTATGTCTCCAGCTGCTTCTCTGTAGCCTTGTAGTGTTTTCAGGCCGTTACACTGGGTTTTCCCCTGGAAGGCAAAACTTGGCTCTTTGCCTTTTGTTTGTCATTCATGAATGAGTTGGGGGGTGGGGGGAGCTGGGGAAAGAAGGAAAGTGGTTTAATTTTGGTCTCACTCTGCTTTGGTCTACCAATGGAAAGTTAACATTTAAAACGTGCCCACGAGGAACTAATTTGAGCAATGGACAGCACAGGGCTCTTCTGCCTTATGAAGAGATCTGAAGCAAGGTTTGTGTTCAATGTGGAAAGATATTAAATTCAGGATAGAAATCAGCAAATTCTTCAGAGCTGGTGTTCTGTGTGGGTTTCCATGGCAGAAACTACCACAATGCAAGCAGTAACTTGAAGAAAATAACGGTGAACGTTGTTTCACTTCGGCCAAGGCATGCTCTAGGAAAATTTCAAACTGCATGTATGCAGCAAGGGCCTCCGCTGCCTAAATCCTGCATTTGGGATGACCAGTTCAAGCCTGTGAATTGTTCACAACTGGAAGTGTATCTCTGCAGAATTAACCACCAGCCCCTACTCAAAGAGCAGAACAGCATCTTGGGGTGTGTACTGCGTGGCCACTGGCACGTTGTCAGAGAGCTGAAAGCACCTGGACTTTGGTCTCATGTCTTGCAACAGTCACAGTCTGGTAACACGCGGCTTCACCATCTAATTACAGCAACACTTCCCAGCCAAAAAACAGACCTAAGATGATGTGAATTAACACATGAATCAGACACATTCTGTCTGCTGAGCCCCTCGTGAACCTCTATTGCACCAGGGCCACAGCAAATCTGTTCCAGTGAATTTAATCCAACGTATTTCAATGTCTTGGTATCTACTTTGCTAACAAAACCTACTGTACATAACCTGGAACCAAAACACACTGTGTTTCCCTTCGTATTTTGTTTTCAAATAAAACATTGAGAGACTGCACAGGCCAGTTCCCTGCGAATGTAAGGTTGAGGACTGCTGCCTGAAACAAAACTTTTCTGATATCTCATAAAATCTTTGTAAATGTGACAATCAAGCGCTCAAGAAAATTCACCTGGCAACAGCTGCATTGAAACAAAGTTACTGCAGCAACAAGTAACGTCACGGTGTTAATAATTGACATGGAAAGAATGAAAAGGTGAGCAAGGAATAAAGAGGACAAAGGAAAGATTTCAGTATAAACTTCTGCTGGTAAGTAATCTATCAAAATTAAGATTGAAAGAGTCGGTATGAACGTTCTATTGAAAACTGAAGTGAGTTTGGTATCTTAGACTGCTGAATGGGGCTTGTAAAAGTCCATTTTCTGCAGCCTGATTTGCAAAACCTGACAAACAAATTCCCTGCTGATATGAAACTTAAGCAAACGGAAGAACAGTGGCTTCTCACGTTTGCTGTAAGCAGGAAAAGTGCTGTGGGATTCCTGGTTCTGCAGGTTAAGGCAGGAATTAGCAATGCAGCCGTAATGAATGAGTTTCTCGATTTACATAATCTAACAAAAGACCACTCCCCTTGGAGGGAGGAACTACATCCTAGAGACACTGTTTAGAAGAAGCTGTTTCGGATGACTGAAGTATCAACAGCCTCGGGTGAAATGGACTGCTACCTTAATATCCACCACTACTACTGCTAGAGGTCAAAGCAGCAGCAAAAACTTTTGAGAGTACAAGTTAAAGTTAAATATTAAGAAATCAAATTTGTTTCCCGAAATCATGTTTTCTCTGTATTCCATAATATGACTGACTTTTGATTTTTATATTAAAAACTATAAATTATCACTGTTTCATTTATGCCAATATTGCTTTGCCCTTTGCCCAGAATCCTGGCAGCCGGTAAAATTTAACTGTTTTCTACAAAATATATTCCCTAGATTTAATTCAAGTATTAGAGTTAATAAAATGAATCACTCACACACAAAAATCAAATACTCCAAAAGAGTATACTCACAAAATTAAGGAATTTACAAGTTCAGCCTCAAAAGATATTGTTTTTCAGTGAAGCTGGTAGCTGGTCTCGGTTTATGATTTGTGAAGATACACTGAAGTCCCACCATTTCTCAGAGATGGAAGTCCAGCTATGCTGCACCTCTTGAGAGGAAAGAAAGTGCTAATTCATACCAGCTCTTAGGGAAACATTAACAGCAGCTGAATGGAGATGCCACCGCTAGGCCATGGTTTTTCAAAATACCAAATAAAATCTTCTAGCAAAGATTTAGTGACAACTCATGAAATTTAAATAATTAAAGATGAACTGTAACTGTCAAAATTACGCCACAGGAATATTTACAGTTCACTGGATTTAATTACACAGGGCCCAATGCTGCTTCCACTGCAGTAAATAAAAGTTGTCACAGTAAGTTCAGTAGAGGCGAGGGGTTTCTTTCTGGTCTAGTCACTAACCAGTGTCATTGTTAGCAAGAATTAATGAAAATTCTTATTTCCTACAAAGATTAATTAATTTTTCAGGCTTCAAGAAACCAATACTTCTACAGTCAAAGAAGCATTACTTAACAGACTGTCTCCTGTGGCTTCACGATATGACATAAATTTAAAATACAACATATTATAAAACTTAGATTCCTTTTTAATTTACTGCACTGTGGTATTCTGAAAAATTCTGAGAACTTTATCCAGCATCTAGGTGATATATAACCTCCCACAAAAAGTCTTATTTTTTACATCAACCAGACTGCAGTTGAATTGCGACTTCCTCTGAAAATAAGTGCTTTTATATAAAACAAAATTTCTATCTCTAACTCCAATCAGCAATGGTTTTTCAACTCTATGTAACCACTCCTTTGACTGTGTTACTGGCTAACCCCTTTGCTTGTCCTACTGTCTTCAAAAATCTTTATTTTACAAATATATTATTTCTAAGGATTTTTTTTTAACCTTCTTTACATTATATTTTGGAGAAGTATGGTCATGAATAATTGCTTCCTAGTAGCTACAAATATCATCACCATTATTACAATTTAGCATTTAGGTTGAAAAATTTGTTGCTACAAACACTGTAACTAATTGCTGGTATCTACAATAAACCTCACAGCTCAGTAAAAGAACCCCACTAAGTAAATATTGATTGATAAATTCAAAGTATATTTGATAACAAAAGTATCTTGCTGATTCATTATCACTACACTGAACCAAATTATTACTTAAAAAAAAACAACTTTCCAAAAGTTTGTAAAAAAATACAGTAATTTAAACATTCATAATCTTTCCAACACTCCTAAGGAACAAAGATTAAATCAAGAATATTGACTAGAAAAATCACCTACGCCAACATGTGTTTTATGAATTTAATTTTATGACAAACATTTTATGAAGAATGTAAGTAATGGCTTTACACTTAATATAAACATACAAGAAATAATAAACATACAAGAAAAGGAAGGACGATGCTAGGGAACCTGTCTCAAGGTTAGCCTAATCTCCTGAACATGTATCTTAAAAAAGTAGATATCAATAGCAACTGATTAAGGAAAAAAATAAACATACCCCTGGCTTTCCAAGGAACACATCTTTACCCTGTTTCATTATAAACAATGAAGGACAAAAGTCAGACAACCTCTCACTGTTCAATGCATTATCAACCTTTTGACAGAAGCCCATTAAACACACCACGTCTTGAGAAGTTCTTGGCTTATTTGAAGTGGAAGGAGCTGCTCTTTACCAACCCGTGTCACCTCTATATCATTGCTATACACATAACACATTTTTACAGAGATGGTCTTGGGGACAGGACTACTAGCTCTCATCAGTGACTAACAAAGCAAATTAAGACCTGGTCCAAATACCCTAGCTCAATTCAGAAATGCAACTTTAACACACTTGAGGCCTGATTTAAGATTTATTTTGAAGTACTGTAAGTAGAGGAGAAACACAGTGTTACGTACAGCTACATGTTAACACTGCATGGTTGTATAAGGCCATGCACACCTAACGCCTCTGTGAGTGTACCTTTCCACACAGAGATATGTGTGTAATTATGCTCACAAATCCTACACACAGAGAAATGCTGCTATTTCTCTCTCCTGCCTTCAGTCACCTAAAATTTAAGTGAGCCAGGCATTTCACCTATCTTCTGCATTTATCTTCAGGGAAGCAGAACTGCCTTGTGGTCACTGTGTTGACTATAAATGGAGCCCCAACATCTGGCAGCTACAACTAGCTGAGTGAACCCCTCCCTTGGCAGGACATTAAAAAGGTCATGAAGTCAAGTAGAGAGATATTAGGACATGCCAGAGTTAAGGTTAACAGTACACATGCATTGTGATGCTTCTAACTGTATGACAATTCTTTTTCCAGACTTCTTTCTAGTTGTTGCATGGAATGGACCTATACCTGGGCATGAATCATCCCTGCCCAGTGAAACAGCCTGTTACCTGTTTACTCCTCTTTCTTTAGTTGCAGCCATTGGAATGGGACTGCAGTAAGAGAGTAAATACGCTTCATATTTAATGGAGCTGAATGCTGCTCAGTAGTTGTGGAATCTATCCACCCTTCGGTCAAGGCACCTTAGCATGAATTAACTGAAAGTTTTCAGAGGGATTCATAGTACGTTACCCATTTTCTGACTGTGCAAGAATAATCCCTCATGTCTAATCTGCAGGAGTACCGTGCAGTCACAGCTGCAACTGAAGTCAATGGGAGACAGAACGTAAATGCTATAAATGCCTCCACATCAGACCTCAGATGAAATTACTGAAGGCTTCAACCGCACTGAAAACAATTAAGAGGAAAATTAAAATGTAAGTGGCTACCTACAGTTATCACAAGTGAGAAAGTTTATTTCCAGCATTTTTTGCCTGTCATCCATGACTGAAAAGAAGCAGATTTCAATCCGTGAAACAGCACATCAGTGAAAGAAGGGACTGTATGAACAGGACGGCCTGCACCACACAAGTAGGAGGCTAATCTTCTCAGTTGGAAACTAGCTGGAGCAGCCAGGATATTAAATCAGCAACACAAGGGGAGGTTATTTGGAAGGCAAATGAGGTACATGCTCAAATTCAGCACCTAACGAGCAAGTTGAACCGATGTGGCAAAGAATATAATGAAAAGAATCTCGTCAATTGTTTATGTATTGATCCTAGGAATCTGGGTAAGCAGCAAACTCATTGATGGGAATAAATTTTATATAACCAGCATCACTAAAACCCGGTGGACAAATGGCATGTTAAAATCTCTGATTAACGAGAAGGATAAGAGAGGCAGTCAGGGAACAGGATACCTTAAAAAAAAAACCCTTGCCATTATTCCTTTTAGAGTGATCAGTAACACAGGACCACAGGTCCTGAATACACACAGAGGTCAATCTGCTAACTAACATAACTTAGGACAGACATGCTGGTCAGCAAATTAACTAGGGCACAGGACAAGTTTTTCTTCAGCACATATCTATAATCTTTGGAAAGGAAAATAGTGATGCTACAGGGGATTTAATTTTAGGACATGTATTACGGGAATCTTATTTGGACAATTATAAACTAGTATTATACCCTTTCAAAAAACATATATTATTTATGAGCATGAGGTAAACAATTTCATTATAACACAAGAGATGTTAATCACCATACCAGAGGTTGAAAAATACTTAGAAATAAGGGACAATAAAATGATTGAATTCCACACGGGAAAAAACAACCAGAATCTTTACATGCACAGATACTCTCTAACAATTATACAAAGCACTTCAAATTTGGGATAAAAAAGGATAGCAGAATATGATAGAAAACTGGAGAGACCTTTAAGGGTGGCTATAAACAAATATCTGACCTCACAATCAAGCAAAAGTAGAACTCCTTTTTCATGTAGAAAGTAAATAAAGAAAACGTATGATAAAAAGTCACAAAACTACAAAGGAAAGAAGTACAAATACATCCCAAAAGGTAGAAGTTCTGAAGCGATGCCAATTGGTAAGAGTAGCTAAAGGCATCAAGCAAAAATGGATCATTGGCAGGACTACAGATAACAAGGATTTCTCATTATGAGAGGAACAGTGAATACGTAAGCCCATTCCAAGTTTGGAATATCTATACCATAAATTGTAATGCAAAAAAACCCCAGGAGTATTCAGTATATAAGTTGGTCTGTCTTGGAAAAAACAGGATGATATAGATACAGTTTATGCAGAATTAATGAGCACTTCTCAGTTTATTAGAAATCAAGGAGGGATAAGTTTTACATTTATAGATTCAAACAATTTTCACTTTAGGTGTCACAGGGCTGTTAGAGAAGATCCATGTTAATCAATCTTAAAATACTAGGATATTCTCAAAGACTGGAAGAGCACTAATAATGTGTCTATATTAAAGGAAACCAAACTAGTGGAATTAAAATTGGGCCAAATAAGTGAAAATACTGGATTCAATTAAAACAAATTTTAATTCAAGAATATAATTAGTCCCAGTCAATATGTTTTTGTGTAAAATAGGTCTTGCCAAACAAATCTGATTTTCTTCTTTGATGAGATTAGAAGTGGATATTGTACAGAGATCTGTTACGCTTTGACTTGTCAGACGTAACAGACTGATAAAAAATATAAATCACTATGTGCCATAAAAAAAAAACTTAAGTGGGTTCAGAACAGGCTGCCATTTAAAAAAACACCAAAACCCCATGTTCCAAGAGGCAATTGTCACTGACTAATACTAGAACAGTAGTAAGGCTATACAGGTATCAGTATTAGGCATACTCTTACTCAAGGTATCCTTCAATTACTCAGAACCAGGCAGACACGGCTAGTAATGTTCATGAACAACAAAGTAAGTAAGTAAATAATGATGATGAAACAATGTTCTGGGCCACTTGGTAGCTAGGTGTATTCTAATCAAGTGTATTGTAATAAAACCAAATGCAAAACTCTCAGTATAAAAACAGTGAACACAGGTTACACTTACAGAAAGGTTAACCATATTCTGAAAAGCACTGACTCCGAAAAAGATCTAGGACTTCAATACAAAGTGACAGTATAAAGCTGTGGAAAAAATGGGAAAATACAATCTTTTGGTGTATACACAGTATAATAGTAAGTATCTCCACGAAGCAATTTAGATGATTTTACTTTACATGTGACACTGAGAAAGAAAGATATAAAAATGCATATGCATGTGTGTCCACATTCTAAAACAAAAGGATGTTAAAAACCCAGAGAAGATGTGGAAAAGAGCCATACTAGTAATGCAAGTGGTAGAGAAAAAGGCATGTAGTGAAAGAGCTTATTCTGTTCAGATTATAAAAAAACCCTGAGGATACGCCTGCTCAGTAAAGATCTACAGAGATACATGTGCTAATTCTGAACAAGGTATGAAAGACTTTTTGATTTAGTTAAGTTAGGGTAACTAACTTGAATCACTGGAACAAACTATCAAAAGGAAATGGTGGTCTCCCTGTCTCTTGGAATTTTTACACGAGACCTAGATACCTTTCTGGAAAGCAGGTTTAAACGAACATAAATTTCTGGCTCAATACAGGGACAACTGGTGAAATCAATGATGTGATATTCAGAAGAGCAATTAAATTACAGAAAAATACCTTCTGGGCTTGGCCTTAAATGCTAGGAATTTATGAATGATAAATATTCTAAAACCTAAAGTCTTGTACGTCTCAAATAGGCATGCAAAATTTGTACATACTTTTGACCTTAAATTCTTCATGCCTTGGTTTCCCCATGAAGCACGAAGAAAACGCTCCTACAAGAATACATTAAATCATTGTTTATTAAACCTTTGGTTCTTGTAACATTGAATACTACAGAAAATCCCCACGATGGTTACTCAAAATTCTGTTTTCAGGGAAAGGTTTGAACAGTATCCAGTAAACAAGGGATTGGTACACATAATGAACAAAGAAGATAAAAAAAATATATTGATTGGCTGTTCTCTGGATACTGTGTGGAGCAGGAATGCTGTGAAATAAAGCACACATGATACTGTAATGAAAAATGTTAACATACTGTTTCAGTGGAAAGGGGAGTAAATGAAGATGCTTGCTTCAGAAATGCCAGAACTGAGGTTAACTCTTGATTAACTGGCTACTTCTGTGCAGCTTTTTGCATGTATAGCAAATAACACTGTACAACTGTGCACATACACAATACTCATAATTATTGTCTAAATAACCTGCCTTTCTGACAGGACAAATGTCCTGATGAATAACTTTGATGAAAGCAAGACCATTTGCTTGCTCTATCTTGCAATCCTTAAATCCCCTGCAATTTGTCAACTTTGAATGCAATACTTCTCCAGGGGCTACCAATGAGCTTTTCACATCTTGCTCATGTCATCCATTTTCCGCTTGATTACTGGGGACCTGAAGTAATCTTTCTGCCTCACAGAACAACTAAAGCCAACATACACGAAAATACCAGTATCTTAGGTACAGCTCTTAGCGTGGGACAAAGGTCTTTGGGGATGTTCAGGCTCTTGTTGGCCCAATGAAGTGGCTGAGACAGATGAGGAAGAAACAAACATCCAGGCTGAAAAAAGGAAGGATAAGTCAGGAAAGCAATGAGGGAAGACATAAGACAACATTTTTGAGAATGGGGAATAGAAGAAAGATGCATGATGTTGAAGGTACGGTGTAACATGTGAGAAGAGAGAAGTAATAACTTGTATGGAAACATGGAACAGAAGAATGCAAAGTTCAGCGTACTTTTCAGAGGAAGGTCAAAAGATGGAAGGAGCAGAACATAATATGAGAATAAAAATAAAGATAAATATTTTTTCACATCCCATTTTCTTTTATGTGACAAAATTTCTATGTTTTTTTAATATCTAGGTTTTTTTAACCTTTCTCTTTTGAAGTACTTGCATAAACAAAATATATCTAAAAAAGTTTTAATATTGAAATATTAAACAGATCATTCTTCTAAAGAAAAATAAGTGAAATTATTCTAATTATCTGAAAACAAGACTAATTTCTGTTTGACTTCATTAAAAATACAAACCCATTTTTTTCTTTTTTCCGAATCAGAAATGCCACTGAATGAATCTTTGACCACAAAAGTGAATGAGTTTAAAACTATGAGAGGTGGTTTTGGTGGCAGTATCTTTTCAACATCAACTTAATTCAGGTACTATCTCTTTTAATCTTCACTACTCCCCCCCAAAACTGCCAGAGATAGTTGGTGTTCATGCCATTAAAAACTAATGAAATGTGTAGATATTAATTTGATAAGTTCAAAGCTTAATGTCATCACTTTAAGTGTAACATAAAAAGAGCAATAGAGAGAAACAACTGAACTCTTAACCATGGCTGTACTACTCTTGATAGATTTTATATTTGTAGTTCTGCTACTAGACGTAGTATTTTGATACATAAAAGAAAAACCAAGAAGAAAAAATTTTATACTGGCATTGTTCCTAATTCCTGGGGCAAAAGGATCTCTTTAGAAAACAGTGTAAGAAACAAGTAAGTTCTCCTGTACCAGCAGTACCACTGAAGTCCTGTCTGATGCTGATCTTCACCCTCTCTCTCTTACGCTTTCCTCCTACCACATTTCCTTGTAATAACAATGCCATATTCCTTCCAATGTCTTCATAAAATTAATGGATTCTACCTATATCCTTTACAGCTTTCTCCAGCTCACAAGACTTCCAGCTCACCCTACTTAACTCTTCTGGGTCATCATTTGGACAGTAATGATATCCCGTTGCACAGATGTCTCCCGCCAAACAGTAGTGGCTACTGATAAAGTGCTCCTTGACTTTTCCTTGATTGAGACATTATGAGTTTCATGAAAATTGGCAACTGAGTAGAGGAGAGACATGCTGTTAGGGATCCAACTATTATTCTTCTGTCAGATTTGCCTGAAAGTAGCTAAAAAACAGAAGGTGAAAACAAAGTCTGCATAACTATATATCCCTTATTTTCTCAGGGTAACAAGGCTAAAAATCAGCTTGCTAGATACTTCATACAACATCCTTTCTCTCTTTTTTTTCCACATTAAAATTAAAGTACTTTCTCAAGCAGTGTTCTCTTGAGAAATAATTTCTATCCAGAAGAGACTGTGATCTGAAGACCACAGAAGGCTTCCAGTCACACTGGTACACAGAAAAAGAACCGGACAAAGAAAGGTCATCAAGAAGATGAAGATGAGCCTCATATTTGCAAACCAGGACATTTTCAAACAGTTGTTTCCCACAGATTGTACGTACAATTGCTGCAAACACAGGCATAAACGTGGAGCATATGTGAACCCCTCCACCTCTTTTCGTTCTTGTTGAGAGTCTCTGACTGAAAAGTGAAAAAGGCAGATGAATTTTTGAGTTTTTACAGTGCATAGAAGACCCATAGGTTCTATAAATTAAGTATACATACCAGTAAAGACTTTGCAGGTAGCAACCTCCCTGAGAGGATCAGAGGTAGTAATTGATGTATCGGGTGGTTAAGAGCTCAACTTTCCCAAATCAAGTACTGAACAGAGAAACCAAATCTACTGCATGATGCTTACAAATGAGTTGCTTTGCAAATCTCAGATATTGACACATTTTAGAAACAAGCCAAATAAACTGTTTGGCTTCCCTCCAAATGCACCTTGAATAAGAGGAGGTGACACAACACCATGTGGTCCATGCAAAACCAGATGAACTACTGCCTGACAACTGTACACTCTTCTGAGAATGTGATATCCCCTGGAAATGTGGTAAAAGGTGGTGCTGAGGATGATTAAAATGTATCCTACCTTTAAGATGTTTCTTTACCCCTGGATCAGAGAGGCCTAAAAGAGAGACTAAAAGCAAGACGGTACAAGCAATCCGGTCAGCACACAGGCCTTGGCCAAACTGAATGGGGGGAATCCATGATATTTCAGTGGTAGCAAGATATGCAAGATCTGTAGTATTAATGCATTGTTGAGTAGGACAAAAAAAAAAAGCTGCAGAGACTGCAACTTCTGTATTTGCCCCTTTTTGGCGGTATTTTCTTAAGACAGAAGACTTCCTTCAATACTGATGTGATGCTAGTACAGCAACAGGAAAAGTGCAGAGTTCAGTAAATTTAGGAGGGATCTCAAAAACCTGCTTTGCAGACTTGCTAGAAATGGCCACACAAGCTCTTCTTGAGAGTCTATGTGAAAGCATTCCCAGGTGAGATGCCAGGTATTATGTGTGGGATTCAATACCACCACTGCTACACACCCTAGACCAGAGACAGACAATCTATGGCTGGTCTGAGCAACTACGTGAACAACTGTACCCATTGGTGTACACAACCCTAATAGGACATTTGGTCTACAGCTCATATTATTATGCCTTTTCTTAGATAGTTGGCTGATTTCATCTTACATCTGTAAGTAATGAATGTGTGAAGACTCAGTGGTATTTCGCACATATTTTAATGCTAAAAATCCCTAAGTGAACAGCTAGAGTGACTTACTAGATGGTCATGAGTACAAACTGAAAAAAATATATTTCATAGAGACAATTCTATTTTTTAGGTCACTCAAGTTTTAGCTGTTAGGAAACCGCCATTTTAAATTTTGCTCTTATTTAACCATCAGCTTTTACAGGGAGCAGGGAGTAATTTTAACAGAGGTCAGGTGAACAGATGATCAGATTTTTAGAGGTGCTGAGGCAGCTTAAGAGAGATACTTAGTGGGATTCAAAAAACTGTGAGTGGGTTAGATACCTAAAACCCAGTAAAAGTCTTGAGGGGTAGGCATCCAAACCACTTAGACATATTTTGAATATTAGCTCCCTATTTACCTCTTCCTTATCAAGATCTCAGTGTTGCCTTTAGAAAAACAGTTACATTCACAAAGCTTTTTCTTCCCCTTTCATATATTGAAGTGATCCACCTTGTTTTTAAAACACAGCTACACCTGGTAATTTAACAAATGTGACAACTTCCCTATCTTTTAGACATATTTAATTATCTTTACAGCCCCTGGAATAAATTCTGTGAACCCTTTAGATCCCTTGTGCCCTGCATTTCTTAGTTGAGGTGCTGGCTTATGACCTATACTGATATGAAGGAGTACTACTGTGTGGATTTCAGTGATACTACTGTGTGGATACTCAGGTGAGGCTCTAGCTCGCAAGCTCTTCTCTGTGTTCAAAGCTGATTCAGATGAATATCCTCCAGATTTTCCAGTTGAATCACTGAAAAAGGCGGATGTTAAAAATCCCCTATTTTCAGAGCACCTTTCCTTGCAGTCAGCTGACAGCACGCCGTGTGTTCTGTCGAAGGCAGCGTTGTCAGAGCATGCGCCCGTACTGCTTTTCCTACTCCTTGGGAAAGCCATAGAAAGGTGGCTGCTCTGTTGTGTATCACAAAGGAAAATCATTCTGTTACAATTTGTCAGTTTATTAGAGGTGCCTTATCTGGAGGCATTTGGCATGTTCCCAGTTTGCTCCATTGAGTCATCGTGTTAGACCAACAGTATTGAAGTAATTGTGCTCCAGTTAGGCTGCGCATCTTGGTTAAGGGGTTTCATCTTATTCATCCCCGCAGACTGACCTTGAATCTGTCTATTAAGCTCACAATTCTGAAAAGAAACCACTCCAAGGGAGAAACCACCTGCGTTCCTGTATCAGCACTATACTTTCTTTTGCCTTTTTTTAAACCTACTTCCTGAAAACAAAACCTGACCTATACTGAATGATCCATAAAGAAAAACAAACATAATTATGAAGCAGATATATTTTTATAAACAGGAATGTCAGGCATGTCATCTGGAGTAGAAGGCGGAAGAGGTACTACATTAATTAAAAAATATTAGAGAAAGTAGTTGAAATTTTCTTAAAAAGTCAAAAAAGCTTGTAAGAAGTGAACAAATTTTAAAGGCAATAAATAAATTTGGAGCAGTAGTAAAAAACATACATCTCATCAGCCGAATATTTTAAATACTGACCCAGAAATGGTTTTAAAATTTCTAAGGAAGCACTGAAAAGATGTGATATCTCAGTTTGCCCTTTCTTTCTTTTTAAACATTCAATCTCCATTACCCGGTTTACAAGAGATGTCTATTTTACACCTAACTTAACTCCATAACCCATTGCAGGACAAGGTATTTATGTGATAAAATGCAAGACAGCACATTACAGAAAGCTAAGACACATCACATACTAGATTTTATGAAGCAAAACTCTACTCAGAAAAGAGTTGTAAGATTAGTTTCTTTTTTTCAGAGAGGGTGGCGGAGGTAGGGCTGTGCCTATTCTTTTTTTTTTTTTCCTAAATTGAGGTACTGGTACACGTATTTCCAAATACTGGAATGAAACATCACTTTGCAACAAAAATACCAATTTTTATTATTATTATTTACCACTAAAAAATCCCACAAACCAACATTAAGTTCATTTTAGTTTTGCTAGAAATTAAAAAAGCAAAGATAAAAATTTATCTTAATAAATTAGGAAAAAAAATACAGGGACTATCTGATAGACTATAAAAATGTAGAGAAGTCCAAAATGTTTTCAGCTAGACACAAAAATGCTGTTAATGATTAGTTGCATAACAAGAGATTTATCTGTCTTTTCCTTTCTTTTTTTTTTTTTTTGTGTGTGTGTGTTGCAAAGGCAACACAGCCATACTGTAGGTCTGTCTGTGCCATTCTTAGGCCACTTTCAGGCCGATTGAGAAAAGCTGGAAAGTAAACACAGGTGTTTTAAAACTGGAGCCGCTGTCATGGACAACCACAAACACCCTTAACTCTGATGTGGCAACGCCTCTTTCCCGCCCTCTCTTTTTTTAAAGCGTTGCCCAAAAAGAACATGTCAAATGTTTCACCTTTCACCACCTCAAAATAACTTGGAGCTTACAGCGTTGTTCGGCAAATCTCAAGCAGAGAGATCATTTTTTTCATTCCTTTTCAGATGTAGCCAACTCCAAATCAGTCACATAAAATAAAGAGCCATTCTATTTTTAATAATTTTATTTTTACTGTCCACTGATTTACTTGCAAGCACCATGTTTCAAGTTGAACATTTCTTTCCTCAAATGTAATTCAGACTCCTTGTTTTCATGATTCAGGTTCAACTAAAAAGACAGTGAGGGGATTTTGCAATAACTAAACAAGAGATTTAATCCAGTGGATGAGAGGATAAATAAAAAAAATAACAAAAAAAGCGCACCCCAAATCCTCAAACCGAAAGAATAAACCTTGTTTTTTTGATTACTGTGCAAGAATACATACAAAACTGAAGAAGTACTCATTTGTAAATTAGGTGTTCCAGGAAAGAGCACATCCTGTTTAACAGCCACGAAGTACTGCCTAGCTAGAGAAAAAGTATGGAAAGCAAAAGCAGAACAAATCCCCAGAAATTATGTAGTCACTCTTCACTTACGCAGTTGATGTGTGCGTGGGTGGGGAAAAAAAGTAATATATTAACAAAAAATGAAACAGCTACTGACAGTTAGAATTTAGTTCTGAAAAACTGGCAAACTAAACAGAGATGGTTACACTTGGACTGAAACTAACAGCCCCAGCAATGTTCCTTGCCCTAAAATGCAGAACTGGTTCATAATCTAAATATTAAAATCTAGATCCAGCAAAAAAATCTGAAATTTTATATTCAAAGCGGCTTGACCCTCACATCTATACCAACAGCAAATGTTTTGCAAACACACAACACTGCTGAAAAGATAACATATATCAAAATCAAGTCTTACTTATTGTAAAGTATGATTTTTCCTCTCAGTCTCAGCCTTCAGATTCCGGAACGATTTTCTTTTTGACATAGATGCTTACACACCTCGGTTTCAAAAACCAGACACCAGACTTACTGTGTGCCCTGTACTCCAACTTAAACAAACACAAGCGACTTCATAAGATAGACAGCGCTCATGCATACATTTATTTATGTTAGGACACAAGCAGGATTTTTCTTTTTTCCAGATTTTGTCCGGCGTGGTAAAGAGACAGTATTACTTATCAGCGGATCTGTCTGAACAGCCTGGAGCCTCTTCATCCCCTATTAACTTCACCAGGCATTCAAAACAGTTCACAATCTCACAGAACAGGCCTGAAAAAAAGACTTGCAAAATTGAACTTTACGTTAAAAATCAGTCATTGTTAGGCCATTTGATCTTGTTTTTAACAAAAACTATGAACTATTTTGTATAATTTTATATTAAAAGACTACACTTAAAGCTTTACTGAATATAGCCAAGAGAACACAACTGGAATGAATGTAAAGCATCAAACTTCTGCCAGCGGCCAGCGTCACTCAATGGTGCTGTGCATTACCTAAGGAACACTTAAGAGAAATCACACACACAAGCACATTTATTAACCTGGGTATGTTAAGTTTGCAACAAAAGCCATAAAGAGCAAGCGCATTCACTATTTCACCTAATGTGTTGCTATTTCTGGCCTCTGCATTAAGCACACATGACTTGAAAATCATATACCGTTGAGATTATTACACATTAAGGACAAATCAGACAGAACAATATTGTGTATAAATTAGCCTGTTCACTGGTTTGCATTGGAAATACTTTTCTGTTAAAACAGGAATGATTTATGCTTGGCTATAATGCAACGCAATAGAGTTTAACATGATCTATTAAAAAAAAAATGCACTAGCACACTAATGGAGAAAACCATTAAACATTCTGATAGCAACAACTCAGAGACAGCTAAAAAAAAAGGGAGAGAAAAGCTTGTTGAAATAACTCTTTTCAAGAGCAAAAATTTAACCCCATACAAAGATGCAGCAATAACGGTGTTATTTACCTGCAGATCTGTGAAGTCTCAGAATGTATGTTTTAAGCTAACAAACTGAGTAGGGGGAACTTTATCAAACCACTAACTACCATTAAACAGCAATGACAGATTTACCCCTCAGCACTACATTGACCTCCTGGCCAAAAGCTAATTTCTCATTCCTCCAGCCTTTTGTATTCAAAGTTATTAATCAGTCACGAAAGGAGCTGATTTTTAAAGCAAGAAACTTGCATCCACATTTTGAGAGACAAGGGGCACTTTCAGCTGCACCTAACTTCACAGGAAGTTATGGACGCACAGCTTTGGGCATTTACTATTTGATGCATTTCTGGAGAGCAACTTCTTATTTTCTGTGTGTCCTAAAGAAACAGCAGAAGATATACAGTAAAACTGTAAAAAATACTAATAAGCTTTTACTATGAAAAATCAGTTTTACTTAATGAAACAAATTGGGAAGCTGATTTTATCTTCTAAGAAACGGGGGAAAAAAACCCGTAAGAAACAGACTAAAAACTGATCCCTAAAGTTTTACTCAAATGAATCACAGGTACCCACAGAAGTAGCTTCCTGCGTGAGACTTACTGGATTAGGCCCCAATTTGTAAAAATGTTGTTTCTGGACTCAGACCTGCTTTTCTAAGTTTCAGGCTGGAATGAAGTTTTAAGATTGGAGCTCTTAAGTCCTAAAGATAGGGGTCAGAAGGGAAACAACGCACGGGTGTGAAATACGCTGTTGCTGCTACAACGTCAGCTCTGCTTTGTAATTTTTCTCAAATTACCAAAGAAAGGAAATATGAAGTCTGATGTCACTTTCTTCAAACATAAACACATCTCAGCAAGACTGTGTCTTTTTCTCCTAAAGAATAACTGAAAAAACAAAAATATGAGAAGCAGACATTCCTTTGTGAGGACAAAGTTAATAAAACATTTTATTTGGGAAGCAGACATGATACAATTGGAGTTTGAAGGTGCACTTAGCTCTGTTCGTATATTTTAAATTTGACAACACTTGTCAAAAGATGTTAAAAATTGTTTTGTGGTCCAACAAGTCACTCAGCAAGAATAATTTTTAAGCAGCTTTTCTTTTTGTTTCAGTTAAAATTAAAATCCATGCTGTCTAATCCTTGGAGTCAATCTGTAATTAAGGGGATTTGAAGAGAGACCACGTACCGCATTAATGATAAAATTTAATATCTGTTTTAATACTCTAACATAAGAAAAAAACCCTAAGCAACATACAAAAAAGCAATCATCTCCCTATTTTGTGTGAATGCAGGATATACACACCATTACTGTATCTAGCAGCAATTCTGTATTTGATGTCAGCTTTTTGTTTATAGACCAAATGTTTCAGGATTTAGCATCTACAGAGCTTAAAACTGCATCTGCTTGAAAGTTGGCACTCAGATTTAATAGGCTAGATAAACAGATTTTATTTCATCTATCTAGTTTGGAAAATGAGTGTTTTTGTCGTTACTGTCGTATAGCAATTCCAAACGAAAGGAGCTATCAGCAGCATTTCCAAGGTTTCAGTCACTCTCCTCCCAGTCCCTCAGCCACTCTCTCCTCCATCTAAGACAATTACAGCTCAANATCTATCTAGTTTGGAAAATGAGTGTTTTTGTCGTTACTGTCGTATAGCAATTCCAAACGAAAGGAGCTATCAGCAGCATTTCCAAGGTTTCAGTCACTCTCCTCCCAGTCTCTCAGCCACTCTCTCCTCCATCTAAGACAATTACAGCTCAATTGTAAGAAACAGGAATAGATAACCAATTTAAACCAATTCATTTAATGTGACATTCTTAAAAGCTTAAAAGTCTAACACAATACAAAAAAAAGGTAATGTTTGGTATACTAAGTCTCTCCTCTAGGCTATGTGCACGGCAAAAGTTTGAAATCTGTCTCTCTCCAAAATCCAGCGAGTTGACACCAAGCAGCGTATTCAAACCATTTGCTCAGTTGTTTAACAACGGAGCAAACACAATTCCATTTTTAAACTAGAAACCTGTACTAAACAGTTTCATCCTTTCAGAAGATGGGATGAAGGATTAAAGTACCAGGGCAACGAAGTACTTGATTCATTCATTTTTTTCCAAAGAATTCAGTAATAAGCATAGTTAAAGCAGAGGTGCTCTTAATGAGATTTTGGGTGGAAAGGTTTTGAAGGGATACAATGTTTTTCACTGAGAAAGGAGAACAGATTCTTTTAAGGTGGACATCAAAGATTTTTTTTCCTGTTAAAAAGTCCTCTGGCCTGAGCTTTTCTGAAAAAACTAGCAAAGCACCAATGTATTCTTATCAGATCTCATTGTATCATGTAAGACACCTAGTTTATGAAAACAACAGAACGGAATTTACTCTCAATATTGTCATAACAGCCTAAATGTGTCTATAACAGCCTGAGGCTGCACAGATTTGGGACCTAGTCCCATTAAAATTCAGGTGCATGTGGAACTCAAAAGCTTCGCTATCAAAGCAAAAAAGGGTTCATTCTCAAAATTTAGATCCTGTAGCAGCAACTATTAATGTCAGCAGGACTGCTCTCCAGCAGTCACTGCTACATACGTACACAGAATCAGGCCTAATCCACATGATTAGCTTCTGTGTTTGAAAGTCTGACGCAAATGACGCTTCTAATGTAAAAAATAGTTTAAATGGTATTGATTTTTAAAAAACAAGTTCTCTCAATTTTTCAAAACATGTGGTCAAGATATTTGTAACAAAAGAACCCTGTGCAAGTCACACCACCACCATCTTAATAACCCCTCCAGAATAGCAGGTATTTCTTTAATAAACAAATGAGCATTGAAAAAATCATCTCGACTGTGATCCACAAGGAAATGGCAAATTTATGAAACTGTATGGAATCTGAATATGCCTAGTAAAACTGAAAGATGACATCTGTTCTTCAGTGGAGAATCAATTCTGGAGATGGAAAATCTAGTATCAACCAACACAGTTCAGAAAATGAAGTCCCAGAAGGTTTCTTTATATATTGAATCTAACTACAAAATGACATTTGGGTCTTTGAGTTTAATTTTAAATTGCAAATTTGGCTGCTTAGCAGCTTAACACAATCACCAATACACATTAATACCATGTTCAGGCAATGTGATATACACTTATTTACCATTACACAATAGCATTTGTTACTTCAGCTTTGTATTCAAAGATTAAAGACAGCTCTTTTCTAATTGCAGCTTTTACTGCTTTTTCTTTGTAAGATATATTTACCTTACCACTAAGGAAGGCTGAATTTTGCAAGTAACAACACAGCTGACTGAATTTTGAAGGCATAAGAAATCGAAGTTTTAATTGCAAATGTATTTTACAACAGAAATCAGACCTTCTTTGAGTGTTTTCAGTGAATAACTCATTTTTGTGCAAGCGTAATGATAAATTTTGATTCAGCTACATGACAAAGCTATGCATGCAGTGGTTTTAAATATGAAGATAAATCTAATATATGTTGAATTGAAATCCTAATGCATTGATGATATACTTCTGCTGATGTGAAGCTTACTTTCTAACTTGCAAGTCTTCAAATAATGAAACACAATGCTACGTATTTCATATGCCAAAATTCTATCTGTACTTGTGTTAATCAGTAAAAATTATATTAATATACTTTCTGAATAGGTGGTATACCAGTGGCCCTGACCAGGTATTTTATGGTTAAGGTCTGGAAACTCAGAATTACTGAATTGTCAAATCTACTACTTGACCCCTAATGTATAGCTTACTACTCTAAAGCTTACTCCTAGAGAAAAAGCCAAAGTTAGCTGCCAGTTCATAATCTCATAAGAAAAGCTGTGGAGATCTACTGGAAGACAGGTGAGGAAAACTTTACTTCATGAAGTAAAAGATCAAAATAAATCCAAGTCCATTCATTCCTTCTGCTCTTCAAGCATTCTCTTAATGACCTGTATACTGCGCTAGGGTAGAAACACACACCTACTGCACACAGGGAGTGCATTTCTTCGCCTTAGCATCCTGAATGTGTGAACAGCAGAGTCCACTTTATCTTTACACCTCTGTGTGGCCACGCACATGGGAGTCAAATCAGGATTTTGGTCTTATTTATGGGGAAAAGAAAGGGATTTTCAAAAGCTTCTCAGTGATCTAGGAGCACAAGTGCCCTAACATGAAAAATGCACCTCTTTACCAGACCAAATGAATAGATGAGAATTAAAAAGGACAGGCAAAATGAGTCCTGACTCCTCTGAGTAAATCATGGCTAAGCATCAAGCTGCACTTTCTGGACATGGCCTCTTTTGACTTCACCTCATTCTAAAACCTAAAGTTTCTCAGCTGGGAACAGAACAGGAGAGACTTTCAGATTACCGTAAACAGATGAACAAAAAAGCTGAACAAGAGGAACACATAACACCTTGAGGCTTCTTAATAAAGGCTAGTCTGCAGCCTTGCAACCATACTAAGACTTAATGTTTCAGTGTCTTCCTTTACCATCTGTCCATGCAAAATGCTAGGAAAGGGTTCTCCAATTCTGAACAGAAATTTGGATAAACTTAAACACACAAAGACCAAAGATTTCTTTTTAGTAAATACTTAAAATTCTGAAATACTTATATTGATCCATTATCCTACCCCTGGTTTCCTCTACCCAAGATCTAAAGTAGATTCTATCAATTCTGAGAGGCGTTTCAGATAAGGAGGTCATGGATGGGTCAGAGCAAGACCTTTGCTATTTAATGACCCCGTAGCTTGCCTTTTGCACAAGAGCTTAGGTTACTACCTTTTATACATTTTATTGTAGGACAAATAACTGACATGTCACCGTGCACTCAGGCTCAAGATTTTGTTTACAGTTGCTGCTCAAACAAAAGAGGAATATTTTCCTGCGCAGCACAAAAAACGAAGAGTGTACAGTAGGACACTGAAAAAATGGTTGAAAGTTAAGATTTACCACACTCTCTGCATGTATAAATAACAATTTCCTATGGAGAAAGAAACAAGATCTATGACATAAAAAATAACACATAACAATGCCACTCCTCCTCTTCAGTCATTAAATCTGATATCTTGTCTCCAGCATCATTTAATACTCACTGCCTCTGAAAAGGAAAAACTTAACTTGGCTAAATACTTTTGGTACTTCCTTTGTTTCCTTGCGGTACAAAGCTGATAGATACTTTGAAAATTACGCCAGTGAAGATTAGGGACGATATGATGGCATGACTGGCTCGGTGGACGAGGGGAGAGCAGTGGGTGTTGTCTACCTTGACTTCAGCAAGGCTTTTGACACTGTCTCTCACAACATCCTCATAGGAAAGCTCAGCAAGAGTGGCTTAGATGAGCGCACAGTGAGGTGGGTCAAAAACTGGCTGAATGGCAGAGCGCAGAGGGTTGTGATCGGTGGTGCAGAGTCTGGTTGGAGGCCTGTGACCAGCGGTGTTCCCCAGGGGTCAGTGCTGGGTCCAGTCCTGTTCAACGTATTCATCAACGACTTGGATGAAGGGACAGAGTGTACCCTCAGCAAGTTTGGTGATGATACAAAGCTGGGGGGAGCGGCTGACTCACCGGAAGGCTGTGCTGCCATTCAGCGTGACCTGGACAGGCTGGAGAGTTGGGCGGAGAGGAATCTCATGAAGTTCAACAAGGGCAAGTGT
>VZSC01016116.1:960210-1016417 GCA_013398225.1 Steatornis caripensis | reverse complement strand
TGATCTCTAGAGGTCCCTTCCAACCCCTACCATTCTATGATTCTATGATTATTAATAGAAACTAATGCTAAGGGCTTCTTTAAACATTGCAGGAAACAGTTACTATTTTATGTACAAAATGGCTTCGGATTTAAAGCCTCTTGCCTAAGTTTGGAAATATGTTTTATAGTATCAAAAAGTGGCAAGTGAAGGAGAGAGTCCTAGTTTTCTTATAGTAAGCCTGATGCATTAGGCTTCATGATTGTTTTACAATCAGATCAACATATGTTCTTCGTTCCTGATCCACGTAAGCCTGAAACGAAGCTCTATACTAGTGGGAAAGTAAAAGACTTTTTTTTGTATGTTTGAACTGCAGCAACATGACACATCCTCAGATGCTACAAAGGTTCATAGTAGTACTACTATTGACGTGTTACTGGGCAGAAGGAAGGAAAAATGAACCCATGACTGGGGTGATAAACTATACCACTGGAGATGGCAATAAAGCTTACCATTACAGTTAAATAGAGTTTTTATTTTTAGAAGAACTTACCTTTTCATGTAAGTAGCTTTTCTAACATGACTGGTTTCTAACAGTATGTTTTGCTCATGTATCAGATTCTGTGATTCTAATTTACAAGAAACTGATGAATTTCAGTGTATTTTAGAACATACCATTTTTTTATCATTGGTTTAAGGCACGAGGGTTGCTTCTATGAGGATAAGGAGTGAAAGAGCAGGTAGCAGACACCTTTCTGTCTAGCTACAGGATGCCTGCATAGTACATTCTATCTCCTGCAACTTCAGAACGTTTGTTTATTTCAGGATATGTACTTCTAGAACATATATCTGAGATCTGCCCCAGGCCCATATACTATTCCAGTTTTGAGGACCTTCAACACAGTTTAGACAAAAACCTAAAAATGCTGCAGAACACTTACAATTGAAACAAAGCGTCTTTGAAACTGGAAGGCCAAGTGGCAGCATCACTGAGCAAGGAAGGAACTTCCACGAAGCCACCGAGATGGCTATCAGATGAATCAACCATACAAAGTGGAATCTATCCTGTTAGAAGGAAAAACAGGTGCATGAAAGTGCAAAGTATTTGTAGAATGCTAAGTTAATATAATATGTGCAGATGCACAATCACAGAATGGTTAAGTGAAAAACATGGATGAGAGGGCCTTGTCAACAAGAAGTTCATGGTCACAGAAGCCTATTACCGTTTGGTATTTAAATAGGTTTTATTTATTTTATTAAATGAGGATGTGGAAGCAGCCTAGATAACTGTGACAATGATAATCCAGGTTTAGAATAAACTGAAAACAAAACACTGCATTCCAAGAACCTGCTGCATTCATCAGAAATAATACTTCTGCTAATCGGAAGTAGTAACATCAACTGACCTCATGGGAAGACAATTTCCACCTATGAAATGGAAATCAAAAAATAAAAGACTCAAACAAAAGGACTGAATGACCACGTCATCCCCAAAGACAAAGGGATATTGATAGTATATACAAACAGTTTGTTGATTAAAATTGTCAAGAGTAATCTGGTGCCAAGAGAGGTTTGTAGGCTGTCAAATAAAAAGCAACAAACCTCCAAGGAATTTTTAGTGGAGCAGATGAAAGTTAACATCAAACACAAAAAGTGTGAATGAGTAATGAATTCCTTAATGCTTAGAACCGAATCAAAGTTCAATAAATGTATCTGCTTTGGCTAAGAGATGTTCAGCATTTGTTAACAGGAGGTAAGGAAGACTTATACTCCAGGCAAGGTGAACAAACTCTTTTAGCAAAGAAGTTTTGTTCAGACTATCAAGACACATTCAGTGCCATTCTTGTGCAGCTGTTTACAAGCAATGTGAAGCATGCTAAAATTCCTTAAGATAAAGTGCTCTAGACAAGCATAATTAATTAGACAGATATGACTCTTCTCAGGATCACTTTCAGGACAAATGTTCTGCCAATAAATGTTCACTGTCTCCTATGTATTACTTTGCTTTGAAACAATTCTGAAAGACTTGAGGTCGCAGTAAGACACACCACTGCTTGATCTCTAATTTGAACACAGTCCAAGAAAACCTGACTAGCTGCTCTGTAGAGAACACTGTTCACACAGGGCTGCCATGCCAGACAGTGCTGTCAGTGAAAGATAATCTTACAGGAGGGTGTCATGGCCAGTGCAACTGAGGAAGTAAAGATGAGAACTTGGATACATCTGTTTGTTTCCTTCCATTTGAAAACCCAAGGCTTGAAGGAGTTCAAAATTTTGGCCCGTAGCGATGCCTTCGTGAACCAAGAACAATGCAAATGGCCCTGTCGCCCATCCACACGGCCATGACGTCACAAGCTGATGGCTGAAAATCATGCAAGTACTAATGTTACCAAACATTTTTTCTCTTCAACTCAGGTGTAGATGTTTCATATAAATCAGTTTTACCAAACTCTGGAAGCCTGTGTCTCTAAAGCGACTCTGTACAACTTCACTCTCAGTGAAGGGCAAGTGTCTCATCTCATAATTTATTTCCCATGTTTTCTATCAGGGGAAAACACTCTGCTATTTGCTTACGCCCCATTTAAGTGATTATTTTAACTTTCAACTCCCTATACAAATTAAGATATTTTTGTTCAATGAATACAAGTGTCTAAGAGTGCTAAAACATTAATTACCAGATGGGAGGAGGCAGTCACTAAGAACGTAGCTATCACTTGTGAACAACTATTCTGTCAGGATCTGCATAACTAAATAAAGCCTATTAGTCTGGATGGCTACAAAACCAATTAACAAAACTGACCACTGAAAGTGGTACTAGCAGATCAAACTTCTGAACTTAGATTTTGACTTATGGTCAAATACATGTACTAAATTAGTAACTTCCTGCCTGTAGGTGACACGCATAAGCAAACTGTTACACTCCTAAATATATGACAGCAGATGAAGGAGAAATCCGTGATTAGAGGATCTCCAGACCTGAATTGACCAGTGGACCAGGTTATGACATCTGCCTCAGAGGAACAGCTGGGTCCAAGGAAACTTCAAATGACTGCTTTAAAGACCACTTGACCAGTGCTCACATTTTTTCCACTGAGATTGAGGGGGAACATTGGTGACTGTAGGGTTATATGAATTATTTTCTCCCTCTCCATACATATAGGTAACTGGGCCGGTTGTCAGAAGTCTGTAGCAATAGCTTTTGGAGACACTGCAACTTAAGCAGAAAGGAATGCAGAAAATTAATATTGAAGTGGAATTATTTCTGCAGGAGTTGTACATGGCCTCATTTTAGTGCTCATTTATGGCACGATGCACCGGCTTACACTGGTATCCTCTGAGGTGTACAGTACTATTTAATAACATCAGCCATAAAGTGACTAATCACGTTTCTAGCATGGATAAGAGCTGAAAAGACTGGAGTCTAACCTTAGTGACACCCTTTAAGACCTTGTGATTAAGTGTTTTTGGGTGCAGCGCAAGCAAAGGCTCTGTTCAATGCAATTAAGATTGCAACTGTATCTACTCTGCCTAGAAAGCAGCAACTGAAGAAAAATGTTTGTGCTCTCGTATCCACATCCAGATCGTCAGCAGTACGTTCCAAGTTTTACTAGGTCTTTTATTCCACCCCCACTATGTACTTGAAAGCAATTCAAGCATTCAAACTTCGGCAAACTTCCACTCTAAAAATTAACAGTGATCTCATGTGCCTTATAACAAGTTTTACTGACTGGCTAGCAAATTTGTCTCTTACATTGCCCAGGCATTTAAATGAGGGCACATACTGTTTTCGGGCAGCTACTGGAGAGCGAAATGAACTCATCGTAGCTTTCTACAACCTGAACTGGGCAACTCTTCTGAAAGAAGAAGAGGAGAAGTGGCACCCTTCTTAGGAGAAGAAACTAAACTACTGAAACAGTTCTTGTACAAAGAGATTGCAGCTTACTTTGATAAACTCTCATATTTTATCCTCATGTAAGTTAGGGGAAGAATAGCATGAAGAACCTTTTAGGATTAGTTGTAACAACACATTTTTCACTGCAGATAACCTCCAAGAAGTCTGTTAACTGTTCCTATTGCTCCTGAAACATAACTGTAGTTCCAGAAAAAGAGATATAGATCATAAGTAAATGCAAGGGCACAGTGTATCTCCTCACACTGAGCAGTAGATCTGCAATTTACTTCTCCCTTTCTACTTCCAAGATGAAGCTGGCATCCCAGTCTTCAAACTGATCTATAAATTCATTTGCAAATGTTATAGCAGTCCTTTATATAGGCACATGATATCCAAAATGAAACGCATGATTGCTTGAACTCCACAGAGTAAGCTCTCAAGCTGAGTTTTCACAGCAGGTTGCTATTCTGTTAGATACAGATGGAACAGTACATACTGGCCAGAGGAATTCATAGCAAAATATGAGAGAAATGGGTGGATTGTCCAACATATGAATATTGCTGCGTTGCTTCATTGAAAAAAACCCAACCACTCTAAAGTAAGCACAGTATTTTAAAGCATCGTTTACCAAATGGTAACACCATACTAACAAGTAGATCAACAGCAAGTTTTAAACTCTTTGCAGAGTAATGTCTAGTTACTTTGTAGCTAGAAATTGGAGAAAGGTATAACATCCACTTCATCAGTGGATAACATAGCTACTAATCTGTTAGCTATAAAATAATGGTAATCAGCAGCCCGTTTCTATCACTCACGCAGCACTGCAGTTAACAACAGTGCAATAGTTGAAATGGCTGAAGTGGGCAGAGTGGTGTTCTGGATGTGGCTGGGCCTTGCCACGTTCAAAATGTATGTTCTAGGTTTCTAATAAATGAATCTCATCTCTGTTGCCTCATGTAAAATGATTACGAAAGTATTGAAAGGCTTTTCTCTAAGAGTTTTCTAAGATGCAATTAATAACTATAATAAAATGTAAAAACTCTATGCTGAACTGGAATTTGAAGAGAAGAGATGAGATTGGAATTTCTCAGTTTCCCACCAGTGGTTCAGGCAAGTTTCCCTGGATTACAGAGCATTTCAAAAGCACGTGGCACTGTCGGAAACAAATCAGAGGCTTTGTAGCCATAAACCAGCTCTAAACTCATTAAAACGAATGTCTAAAACTTTAGCTCTGAAGCTCTAAACATGAAAACGTTAGAATTATTTAGTCTTTGCACACAAAGGCCACAGTTACTACCTTCTCAAAGAAGCACTTTATTCCATAGACAATATTACATGCCTAAATAGCATGAATACTCCATGCTTTTCAACAGTAGCAAATGTATTAAACATCACGTTAAAGCTATTCTTAATTTTTTTTAAGGTTTTATGACATCAGATTCTCCTGGGAGTGTGCTCTTCAAGGATGGTATGTCGACTAGTCAGCTGGATTTGTTTTTGTGCTTGGCATTGTCAAGCAGATACTGAAAAATGGTTTCTACTCTAAGAATCCGGGAAATTCTAGGAACCAAAACAGAGCATACTACAATTTATGATGGGCATCAGGGAGTGCTTAAATTAAGTGTTCTAGACAGCCCTTTTCACAGGCATCATCTCTGGAACAACTACCAAACCACTATGCATGGTGGATTTCCTGCCCTTGACAATTCTTATGTGTCAGCAGAAAGCGGATGACATCAGCTACAACTGTTTTATGACGCTACTGTAGAAAAATTTCTAACAGCTCCTTCTGGTCACTTTCTTACTTCTGACTCTAAATTTATGATATTCTTAGTAAAAACATGGAAGCACGTAGGATGAATTCTACAGAAAAAACACAACTAAAAAGACTGATTAGTCAGGAAAAACATAAAAAAAAAAGCCAATCATAACCAAAGATTAACATCTTAACAACTCTGAAGGAGATTAATAACCTTTACAAGTTCTGACGACATCATACTTGGATGGAGTAAACTCATTTAGTCACTAAAGGGCACTTGATTTGTGTACCATCACGAAACAACCCTCCTCTCCGTTTTGAGAGTTTGGCTTGGAAGTTAAATTAATATCTCGCTCTGGTCTTTAAAGCAGATTAATAGCTGCTTTAAGAAGAATGTACCACCTAATTAAAAATTACAAAATAAATCAGGCCTGTGAAAAAAAGTCACCTCTCCCTATTTTTCATGCAAATCCAGTTAAACATTTTCCATGAATTTTCACATCAAGTTATTTGTTTCACAAGACTTATTTCCTACTCTTCTTCAACTGAGTAAAGCGGACATACACGCTAGCAAAATCTTCATTTTTTTTAGGAAAATGTATTCTTTAGGAAAATGCATTAAAACTCAGCACTTCAAAACTACACAATACAAATCTAACAACGATAAAATGATCTACAACTAATACTAATGAAAAAATAGCAATTCTTCAACTTTTCTATGTTTAATTGAATCAGCATTTCAGTATATTGTGGGAATACATTTATCAGAATCAGTAGAGACCCAATGCTAATTATGAAGGCTAAGCACAATTGAATAATCTTACGTATAGACCCTGACACATTAGAACTGCAAAGCACTCTGCAGATCTTATTTTATGAAAATGTACTAAGAGCGCAAATGTATAGGCCCTTAGGAAGTAATTATCCCTAAAAGATTTAGCTATAATTCAATCTGAAATATTATAAGAGATTTTAAAAAACGGTTTCACAAAGAAGAGGATTATTTTACTTTAACTATGGAAATAAGGGCCCACATACTTCTCTGAATGACCTCTACGTAGTTGCGGGCATTACCTGGAGGAAAGATTTGAAATTGGCCTTTGCATTCAATTAATACGATCCCCTATGACCAATAAGAATGTTATAAAAATTAGGAGTATGAGTTTGACATTGTGGGACTGAATGGCTCACATCACTATAAGGAATGTTCTGTACAATAAATAAATCAAATACAGAAATTTTAAATCATGTACTACTAATATGTATGGCAGAGATTAGTTAAGAAGAGCTACCTTACCAAAGACATGCAGGTGTTATATATTGCACAATAAGATGAAATGGCATACTGTAGGTCTATACAGCATGCCTTATGTGTCATATGTTTTATTTGTCACATGATTCTCAGGTGTGACATGGGATTTAAAAGTGTAAAAACAAAAGCATGCAAGACTCCTTACATCATTTTTGTGATTTCCAGATTCTGGATCTGGCCAATTTACTGCCACCGCACTTCTCCCACAGTTACAACCTGTCTCTCTGCTACTGTGCCTCACTTAGGAATGTACCCGATGCTACTGCCTCAAAGAAGGGTGGCAGTAGCCCTGTGAGCTATATAACTGAAAATACAGCTGAAAGCCTGCAGCTTATCTTACCTATTAGACCATACAATCAGTGGAATGAAATAGGTTTCTTGTGGATTGGTTTTATTCCTTTATTCCTTCTGAGCAACTCACTCTTGTGAGATGCATTTAAAAAGAAAGAAAGAAACAACACCCATCGGGTCTTGTTAAGTGCATTTCAGGACCGCATAGAGGTAATGATCTCATCTTTTATCACAATTTTTTATCCCATCCTTAATCTAGCTGATCCTGATTACTGTATTTTTATTCAGTTAAGACTGCAAGTATCCTTGCACCACATCCAATGTTTATACTTCTGTCACTCCTTGAAGAAAACCTGAAGCAGGTAAAATTCCTCATCTGCCTCCTATCACCACAATACATCTTTCGCCAAACTGAATCAGACAATATTAATTAAGTTTAAGAGAGTAGGGAAAATAAAGTATTTTTTATTTTCTTAAAGAAAACTTTCTTAACAGAAATTGTCCTGGATAGACACAGAAGGAATACCTAGACTCCTTCTGTAGGACAGGTGTTTACATTTGAATTAATTGTTCATAGTGCAGTTCCCAGTTTGCATGTGCAGGTGGTTAAAGTAAATGTAGTTCTCTGGATCATGGTGAAAATAAAAATATTTGTGTTGATATTTAACCCTGTACCACAGAGACAAATGGCCTGTCCTATTTCTCTGAAAACGGTCCGGAGAAGAGACAGGAAAGGATTCTTGGGTCTGTACGTGCACTCTGCATGTAGCAATTATAATAGCTGCTGAGGGCATACAAGAGGCAGGAGGCGGCAGCTAAGAACAAGAGGATTTCACTAGGGAGGTGTGTGCGAAGACCTCAGAGTGCGTTACCTGTCAGCAGGCTCCAGATGGGTATTTTTCCAGCAGTGAGTTCTGCTGCTGACGGCAGTAGGAGTGCCCCGGCCAGCCACAGTCAGGCCCAGAGCACTGGTCAAACCCATTTCTAAAGGAGTCGCTGACAAAACTTTCATCCCCATCAGCCAGTTCATATTTTCTAGGCTGAAGCGACACTAAAAAGGGGTGATAAGCTTTTAATTTACATGAAAGCTTAGGTCAGGATGAGTGTTCACATGCTGTATATGAAAGCTAACTACTATTGTCAATAATTCATAAGGGCATTTTAAAGTTTTCAAGGTCAAGAATTCAACCTGACCCATCAGCCTTTCAAAAAGTACTCCAATGGACCTGTCCTCCCTGTAGGCAACAGTAATATGAACTGAGACAAACCCTACAGAACTGTATTAAAAAAAGTTCAACTTCAACAAAAATTGAAAAGCATTCCTTTTTTCCTCCCCAGACTCTCAGCTCTAAAAGACTACGACCAATTAACCTGTAACTTTGAAAAATCAAAAAATGCTTGTGACAGCCAGAAATTAAATTCTTTAAAGATTAGGTGCTCGGAGAGCAATATCAGGCTTAGAATGAAATCCTAGTAACACTCTGACCTATTAAGTCACTTCTTGCTCTGAAAATATAATTATTCTGTAAGCATTATATCAGGAAATATTAAATGTAAAAAGTGCAGTTTCAATAAAACATTTCTGTTTTCCAACAGAAAGACTCTGTGCATAGTATTTTCAATACCACAGAAAAAACAAGTCAGCATGCAATCAATGAAAAACAATACCGTGTTCAGTAAGTAGCACGCTCGGCAAGCACTAACTTTTAGTGATACCAATTCAAAACAATACTATTATTGTGGTCAGAAACAGCCCTGAATGTTTACGATCTCTATTTCTAGGATTTCTGAGGATGGATTACTTTCAGTATTGCACACCTGATTTTGTAATATTCACCACAGATTCTGATAGCAATTATAGATCCATGGAACATACAGCATTTATGTGGCACACAGCCTGTCTCTGTTTATTCATTATACTTTTGTTTTACTGAGAAATGTCAAACTACGCAAGGATTTACCTTAATTCCTATACTTTGCATCGGTCAAGTTGCTGCACGAATAATGATGTTTCCTGAATACAAAAAAAAAAAGGAGGCAGAGGAAAATCTGCCTCTAAATGAGATATGTTTGGATCTTACCGCCTAGATCAAACACAGCTTTAAAACGACAGTACCAACAGAGTAACTTCTGTATTTATATTGTCTCTCCACTAACCATAAAAGAGATNATAATGATGTTTCCTGAATACAAAAAAAAAAAGGAGGCAGAGGAAAATCTGCCTCTAAATGAGATATGTTTGGATCTTACCGCCTAGATCAAACACAGCTTTAAAACGACAGTACCAACAGAGTAACTTCTGTATTTATATTGTCTTTCCACTAACCATAAAAGAGATTTTAAAGAATATAGTTGTTGAATAGGTGTGCACGATGCTTGCACATCTTACCTGGCATAATCTCTTATTCTGGCTAACGGTGAGATTGCTGGTTATGTAGCTATCAATTCCACTGATGTTACAATTTCCCTTTCTCAAAGCAGGAATAACCTGTCACTTTACACTGTCCTTTCTCTGACCCTCTTCCGCCTCTCTGCTCATTTTTATTCTTATTGACAAGACTTATTATTCCTCCTCCCAATTCCAACTAGCTACCCTTTTGCAAATAGTAGTATCAACTATGTGGTCACTAGTAGTATAGGTCAACAATGTTATTAATATAGCACACACTGCTGGGAGCAGATCAAACAGCCATGCTTTAAAATATTAGTTTTGCAAAGGTACCATGAGGCAAATAGTTGCAGTTTTCTTCACCTTATAAAATGTAATATTGCAAGGACAGACCCCGAGAATTTAGCGCTAATTACCAGCCCAATAATTTGGAGGATATGTTATTTTTTTTCTTGTTGTTTTCATACAGAAAATAAAATAAAGCCATAACAGAAGGTTGCTGTATCTGTGTTTAAAGAAGGGGTTGTTGGCAAACACCATAGCTCACTTCTGCCGAAATGTACACAACTGATATATGCAGCCCAGAAAGCTGGCACCAGGGGCTTACAACCTTAATTTGCCTGCAAGAAGAAATGGAGATTTACCTTCAGAGCACGTTCTTGATTGTTTTCAGCAGTCAGATGTCTCGTGTTGTTTGCTGAAGTCTGGTTCTGCTCTTTCAGATGATGAAGCTCCTGCTCCAGCCGTTTGCACTGCAACGAGGAAAGAATCCCATTAAGTAGAGGAGTGTGGGCATATTTTTTTCAACAAGCCAAATGAATTAACGTAAATAACCCCATCACCATTTCTGCAGTAGTGAAAGCATGAGACAAAAGCAACTTACAATCCCAGACCAGTACTAGAGCTATGTTTTTAAAATGTGCATCATTATTCAGTTTTTTCCTGATCCGACTGTATGACAAAAAAAAGCTAAGTTTAGTATCAGATAAAGACATTTTGCAGAATGTTTTAAAAAGTCTTTAAAATGTCATGTTGAATTTCTGCTCCTAGATATGCCAATATAAGGCTAGATTTTGGCTGTTATGTATTAAGTAAGTGGATATAAGGGAAGCAATATATGCTTTTAGAAAAGCAAGCAAATGAAAGACCCTCCTCCCAAATCCAGGACCCAGCCTTTTATTAGAAAATACACATGTAATTTTTATACTTGTATTTTTCATGCTAAGAGATTACTCCAATTCCCAAAAACACACCGCATCTTGAAAGAAATGAAGTCCTACAATTGTTTTGTTTAAAGATTAACTTAATGACAAAGAATGAAAAATTTAACATTTGCTACTATGTGCATAGACATGTATACTTACTGCTGTCAGCTGAACACCTATTTTAAAGATCTGCAAATTGTAAGCTAAACTATATTTCACCGTTTTTTACGGTAATCGTAAGAGGTCTTGCCCAGTTACCTTGGTTTGAAAGGGTAATTAGTTGTAATTAGCAGACAGTTCATTGTCTTATTAAAACCCCCTCGTTTTACAAAAATAGTAAAATAGAATAGATTATATACTTGAAGATATAGGGGAACAACCGTTGGAACTAGGGAAAATCACAATATTAGCAGGAACATTTTAAACCAGTATATTACAAGCAAATACTTTGGATATCACCACCAAAACCCAAAGCCAATAGACCCTGTTGGAACAAAAGACAATTTATTAATAAAAAGTATTTTAATAAATATTTTCTGAAAACACTAGTAAGAAAGGAATGAGGATCGTGATATATTGCCCGTGTAAGCACTGCTGTCTCAAATGAAAGCCTGGGAAACACCCTCTTGTGCTATCTTAGTGACTGTGGAAGACACAGAACTGAGCTTCCTGTCAAGTATATAAAACCCATTTCTCAGCAATTCAGCACGCGGGACAATGAAGTATGGCTCACATCAACTCTAAAAAAGAAAAACTGTGAAACAGCGTGCTGTAGAACTTCAAAAATTATAACTGATATCTAAGTAAAATAAGGATTACTAAAGGATCTGAAATTTTAAAGACATACCAATACAAACACAAACACAAAATAAGTCCTTAATGATGTACTGCACATCAGCTATCCAGCACAGTATATAAAACAGAATGATTCACTCCAATAAATTTTAAATAATTGTATGTGTCCAACAATACTATTAAAAAAATTCAATTCACATATCTGTTGTTGTATTTCATTACTTCTGTTAGAAATCTGGGCTAATTTCTAATAGGATTACTTATTTTAAAGGCAGCAAATGTCTCTGGCCTAGTGCATTCTCTCAGTATCTGTTGTAAAGTTCCTTAAAGCACAGTTTCAAAGCAAAAAGAGAAAAAGATACTTTCCCACAAAATAGGGAGATACAGAAAAAAATGTTGTCACATTTGATTGCAAATATTTTTACAGAGTTGAGACATTTAATGTCTATGTTCATCTCACACACACAAAAAATCACAAATCACAGAATCACAGCTGGAATTCTTTTTCAAATGTCCAGCATGAAAATTACGTGTCTGCAGACATGAAGGTGCTAATAAAACTACTGAAGAACCAAACCCAGATTAGGTAGTTTTTCCCTTTAGTAGCTTTTTTTCTCTAGCACACATCATCTAAACACCATTTAAAAAATAAAATCGATCTACTACATCAGGCATTATTATGACACTTTACACATTACATGATGTAAGATCAGCAGCCTTTCACTTTTCCATTTTGCCAACACTCTTCTTTGACAACTTCACAGGTTTCTTACAGAAAATATTATTAAAACCCCCAAAATCTCAATCTACCTTTAAAACATGGATTTATATTCATGCTATTCTCTTGGTTCCAAAAGAGAAGTGAAAATATGCTAAGAGCAAAACCTAGCTACAGGACCATATGGAAAAAGACCTTGATGTGCAGGACAGGTTGCACAACTCAGGGCACGGGCGCAATTTTATTCTGCTCTCCACTCCTGTGAAGACAGGACAGTGAAATAAACAGCAGCAGTGGGACTCTGGTATCGTGCAGCATATAGAGCACATATGATAATGATGCAACACAAGCAACATACAACAGATGCACCTCCTGATCAAGTCAACCTTGACACGATTACATATACAACAATCTCGGTAGCATTTTATAATTCATCTTTAATTTCGTTTCCACTAAGAATGTTGACATCTGAAAAAAACTAGGCATATTCAATCAGCATACTGCTTGAATCCATTTTGAGGGTATCGCTGAAAGAAATGATGATCTAATTTGACCTTTGCACATAAGTGTCTTAATATGTTGGAAACAACATATTAACAGAAGATGTTCTGAATCATCAATCAAAATGTATTTATTCCTAGCTGGCTAGGAAGTAAAATCTTTAATTACCATGTTTGTGAAAGTACTCTTACATGGCAAGACTGTGTATGTCTTACTATAATTTTATACTCTACAACACACTGATACCTGAACTACTTCTAAAACATTAAAATTCGAAAAGCAAGCGCTCTTTTTCACGAGGACAAGAGCACATGAAATTTCTGTGTAATCTTGCTGTAAAGAAAAGTTTTAAAAATAGAATTTAAAACAATGCAGCCCTATTCATTTCAGCCAACATTTTTTGAATTCTGTGTCATTGGTTTCTAGAAAGGTCCAGTAAAAATAGATGTTCTTTAAAAGAACATGTGTTTTTACTGGTTCACTTCAGGGCTCTAAAATGCCAACAGCTGCAAGTAAGAAACTGGATTTCCTTCTAAAAACATACATAAAAATACTTTTTGGAGCACAATGAAGAGAAGACATCGTCCAATTCAGTACTGGCAAAAAGGAAATGTTAGATGTATCCTTTTAAGAAAGCTGAAAGCTAAAGGAAGTGTTTCATTTTAAATATTATAAATAAGATTGTCTAAATCCTGTTATCCTAAAAATACTCGTGAAAATTTATACTTGGGAAACCTTCAAACAGAATCCTCTTAAAGTCTGAGACAAAATATTTTGTGCAACACCGGTTGCCTAAACATCTGATCTGAGGTGTTATTACGCACTTAAATGGAAGTGCCTGTGAATTTAATGCTTTATGAAAGATAAGGTGTTAATTGAGAAACTGCTTCTTTACCTTGGATACTTCGAGTACATCACGGAATATAACAGCACTGTAGATGGATGTCAAAGAGAATATGCCTCGAACAGAACACTAAAGACTTTGCTAAGTAAAAGATAGTAAAGTCTCACAAATGGTAACATGTAATTTTATAAAGGTTTCACACAAACAATGCATCAAGAACTAGCCTCATCGCGTGGTCTACTGTGTGCACTCAGAGTTCTGTAGCCAGAGAGGCAATACTGAAAATACAACCCCCCTCCCTGCAAAACTCAACCATGTAACAATTTCCTCTGTTCTTTCAAACCTGCATGTTTGCTCTCCTCTCTGAATGTATTTCCCTCAAAAAGTATCCTACCTTAGCCAGCCTCATTCAGGTGATAACGTATTTGTCAGATAGTGAACCTCTTTCAGCCTACTCCAGGTGTTCCCTGGGTAACCATCAGTGCTCAACTGTACAGTTTTCACTACAGCATCATCCATTCCAGCAACAGGCACTCAATCTTCTCTTTAACCATATTTCCACAATGCAACCTGGCTGCGCTCTTCTAAATGCACTCAGACTTTTCAAACAATTACCCCTGTACCCAACGCAGCTAAGACACAAAATAAAAAGCAAAGGAGGTAACGTTCCAAAAGGATAAGAAGAGATTCAGACAGGAAAGAAAGGACAAGACAGCAAATACACTTATTCTTCCCTCCCATCTTCTAATTTAAACCATTAGGCTACTGGTGAGTCTTTTTTAATGAGCATCAACTAACAAGATTCAGCACAACGAAGATGTTCGTAAGAGGCAGCGGTTCGATCCACAGTGGCTGCTGACCCATTTAAGGGACTATCCAGATGGGAGGGTTGAGAACACCACAGGGAAAATCCAGACAAACTGCAAAAAGGAGCACCTGCTAAAGGGGACACTGATGGAAAGGTCAAGAAGTGGACCAGGAGAGTATCACTGAGTAAAATCCTCGAGGCTCGCCCAGAAAGAGACCGTTAAAAGACGGCCCTAGTTCCAGGTACACAAAAGGAGTAAAGATGGTTTACAATGAATTGAGTATTTCAGAAGATAGAAAAATCAATGCAGATAACCACTTAATAGTGTTTGGCCTTTACTAGAAAATGAGGTTGCATTAACATATCAAACATAACTTTAGCACTTGTATAAACAAATCATCTTTAACATGCTGTCAGCTTTTCAGCATTTTCTTCTTCAACTTGTACCTATAACATGTTAACACAGTGTTACGGTGCCTGCCATGTCTACACAGATTGATGAGTTATTTTTTTGATTGTTACCTAACATGATTCTTCAGTGAGGTGTTCTGAAAGTAAAAGGTACAGACATTACACTAAAGTAAAGAAAAAGCTGCAAGAAGCTTTTTTTGGAGAAATATTTGGAGAATATTTGGAGAAATATTTTGGAGAAGCTATTTGGAGAAATAACATTAGTGGGGACAAAGGTGGACTACAGCAAAGTACACCGAGCAGAGCAACCCCCTGCCCTCACCAATTTAGTCCCCATGCAGTTTGTTTATATGAAGACAACACCCATCCCTCACTCTGCGCTACTCACGTCGATCAGACTTCATATGCTTTCAAAGAAACAATTTTTTTTCTGCACTGAGGTGTCTTGCTCTCATCTTACTGAACTAGATAGTAATGTGAGATGCATTACTCATTTTGTATTTCAGTGCAGATTTGAGCCACAGAAAGGGTATTGTGAGACCCTCTGGCTGATGAAGCAGCAGCTAAAGCTGAATATAACAGAAAACTGAACACTTCTTTATTATAAATGCAGTCTCGGTGGCTGTTTAATCCTGTTACATCTATATTTGCTTTTAATATTACTATATAGCATACGATGTTTTCCATCATCTTTCATTAAAAGGAATCCAAACTAACTCCTCCTGAACTTATGGCAATATGCTAGGGGGAAAAAAAGAGTTAACACATTATGCCACTTATATGGTAGGAAAAAAAAAGAATTGATTTGTCTCTGTTAATACAGATATGAGGGTCAAAGTCTAATGAAACAAATGTACTAGGACTAAGATGAGGCCAAATTCTGCACAAAGTTCTTTCCTGAATTCTGAATTACATTTGGTTGTCTCGTCCAATTAGTACATACAGAAGATAGTATTTTATGAAAATATATTTGCTCATCTAGAGTCCTTGTCAAAACCTGCAATGCTTATAATTTTAAGGATCAGCACAGGCATAGACACACAAGACTCCACTGACGAGATTGCTGAGGAACAGTATGTAGATGGAGGTACCACAATCTGCCCACCCTGTTCTTGTACTCTTCCTGAAGCCTAGGCTATTGGCTGAGTGGGTCAGGGTGGTGAGGTAGGAGGATCTTTGGTCTGATCTGATCCCACCCAGTCAGTCTTATGTGGTCTCCCTAGTTTAATAACAGATCTTGTACATAACCACAGTCTCCCACAAATAGCTTCATTCTGTCATTAAATTTAAGGTAACATATTTTTATTCAAGTCAGACAGAAATCAAAAGTGAGTGCTTATTCACTTACTATGGGTCAGCTGGTGCGTAATTACTTGATTGTACATCGGGGTCTTCACTTTAAACAGTGGCTACTCCATCACATTCTGTGGACTTTTATGCATTAGGACCTTGTTGAACTGGGATTTAAATTACTGAAGTAGCGAGAAATAAAAATAACCTAGTTCTTACTGAATAACTTGGGAAAATGGTTTATGTCCTCCAAATTATGGCAAAGTAGGAGTCCATCTGAATGGCAGGTGAACTGTTTTCCAACAAGCATTTTTTTTCCTTTATGCATTTTAAACAAAATGCTCACCAACAAAGTAAATGACACACTGTGCCTTGATGGAAAATGCACAAATACCATTAAAAGATGAGCTTATGGGATACAAAGATCCTGCTACTACACAGCATAATACTTTCAGAAGTGATAAATTGCAGATGCATTTTGAAATCAGTTAACATATATTCACTGCAACAAACAACTGAAGTACAAATAATTATTCTAGACATCAAATGTGAAAAAGATGAAGAAACCTGGCTACTTTTTCACCTGTTATATTCTTTAAGTCATCACATGTGGAAATGAAAATACAATAAACAACGACGTGAAGCAAACAAAAACAATTCAACTGATTCTTCTTTTAGTTTATTCTTTTGTTCACCTTTTCTAACTTTGTTTATAATGATCTGCACTTCAGAGTAGGTCCCAGCTCAAAGATGCCAAATGGAATGCAAGTATTCTCTGTTCAACAGCCCTTCTCTCCCCCTCCCCTAGATATTTTTTTTTTGAACAGTCTGCCCCTTGTCCCAAATTCATCATGATTTCTGGAGAGGCAAACATCTTGCACCACTTGGATGCTGCACAACTCTTTCCTTTGCAGACAAAAATAATAGCAATGTTATCCAGTCAAAACACAAACCAACCTTTGGTGTCACTGTGAATTATGTACTTTGAACTGCAGATGTTTGGAAGCACTTATATTTATATAAATAGATTTTATCCTTTTTCTTCTAAAATAATAATTTTTTAAAAAATAAAGAAATAAATGAGTTTTTACATAGTAATCACTAGAAGAATTTTTCCATTAAATTATAATTTTGAATTAAGGCTTTCTAACCTCTGAAAGAAAAGACTTTTCTTCAAAGTTCTGGCAAACCATCAACAAATGTGTTTAAATGATTATTTATACAATGCCCAGCAGCTTAGAACTACTGGGATTTCAAGAAAGAGAACTGCTTTTGTAGAGCTTAGGCCTCAGAAACATATGCATCTTTAAAAATTTATATTCTATTAGTAAAAGAAACACTTAAAGTAAACACCTTTTTTTTTTTGCAGCAGTTCAATGGTGTCTTGCTCCAGCAGAAGCCACAAAAAGAAATGTATCAAAATACCAGTTGGAACCTGCCGCATTAAGGCAGAACTGTGTACATGACTTGGTTTACTCTTGCCTTTCCTTTCCCTTTCTATTTCTGAGCACTTCAAAATGCAGCAAAACAAGCTTTCATTTATTTTCATTCGAACAGTTAAAGGAACTGAAAGTGCACAGAAAGACATTCAGAAAGTGCAGACAAAGTTTAACTGTTTCTACTCTTAATGTTAACAGTCGTTACAGGTGCAGCTATTCAACAGCACTGAGCAGCCCTAAGATAATCACCAACTCCACTCCATTCTCTACATATTCTTACACTTCCTTCCAGTGATGACATTTCAAAGATCAAGACAAGCTTGATCTACTTCTCAAAGAGCTCAGCACACACAGACTTTCCTAATCAATGACATTCAAGCAGGGTTCCTGTGCTGGCTGTGCCACTGGACTACCACGGCTCCGCTAACAGGGGGTTGCTGACAGACTCCTGATCTGCAGGAGGAAACTTAAGAGCAGGAGCTGCTGAAGCCACATAACTGGGTCACCTTCACGGCTTCCCGTATTCATTGCATGCAAGTTACCACTCTCACCTCACCTCTGATCCATTCTTTATACTCGTTTGTAATCAGAACACAAACCCAGTAACCTGGAGTCAAACATTTTTTCATGAGGTTGTACTGGGTCTGAAATTAAGCAAAAATGCACTCAACTAACCTAAGAGAGATTTTTTCCCCCCTAATTGCCTGTCATATATACAAAAGTGACTTCTGTTTTACAAGAAAGTCACATTATTAATTCATTTTTTTAATTTCATGCCTATAAGTCTAATAAATAATGTATAAACTAAGCATGTAAGCTGATGAGTAGTATGCAAGGTTAGTATGCTTGCTCACACACATGCCCCACTGCAAAGTTGTAGAAACACTAGAAACTGGCACAGTACAATGAACTTCATATAGTTTGCATGTCAGTGTGTTATATTCGAAAGCAAAGGAAATTATCAATAATTCAGCAAATGGAAAATACTAATCAAAATTTTATCATAAGAGGGAAAGGTGCAAGAGTCAAGATTCTCTTTTAAAAGCAATGACAAAAAAATTTTAAGAAGTATATCTTTATTAGCTAAGTTGTAAATCACTGAATAAAAGCCTGTAAGTACAATACTTAAAGTAGGATCAGTTTTACTTTCAGTGCATGGTCGCAATTCCAGCATACATATTCAAGAGACAGAGTAGAAACTTCNGAAATTATCAATAATTCAGCAAATGGAAAATACTAATCAAAATTTTATCATAAGAGGGAAAGGTGCAAGAGTCAAGATTCTCTTTTAAAAGCAATGACAAAAAAATTTTAAGAAGTATATCTTTATTAGCTAAGTTGTAAATCACTGAATAAGTCTGTAAGTACAATACTTAGAATAGGATCAGTTTTACTTTCAATGCATGGTCGCAATTCCAGCATACATATTCAAGAGACAGAGTAGAAACTTCCACATAGAAAATAATTTAGAGTAACTAACCTCATCATCTTTAAAAATATTAAAGAATAAAATCACACAACACCAAGGAAGTAATGGAATAAATTTGCCATTAAAGCAGGGCATGTCTTAGTATACTACTGAGAAGAGAACTGGGACTGAAATACCCTACCGACTACCTGAAATATTTTCTACCCTGGTTGAATATAAGTAGCACTGCAAGAAACGTCTCAAAGAAGCCAGTCGGAGCAGTTGAATATTAAAATACTATGCTGATCTTATTTTACTTAAGGTCCTAGTATCTGTTTTCCAGCTCAATGCAACTCCCACATACTCATGTACACGCTATTTTGCAAGGCAGCTTTGGTCCTTCTAAACTCCAGTGCTAACTACTGTGTGATTCATTAGCACACTGAGCTGTAATATTACAAAACAGGCTACTGCAATCACAATACTTAGTAAATGCAGATAACCTAATATACTACTGATTTTTTGTCTTCAGTTAGATAGGGAAAGATTCCTCAGTAGTCAGGTACCTCTTTATCACGTCGGCTCAAAAAACAATCACATTTTGTTCCTGCAGATTTGTAGATCCCTCACACATTCTTTCTAACATGGAAATATAATCACAGAATCACAGAATGACAGAATGGTTGAGGTTGGAGGAGATCTCTGGAGGTTGTCTTTCCCAATGCTCCTCCTCAAGCAGGGCCACCTAAAGTCAGTTGCCTAGGACCGTGTCTAGATGGTTTTTGAATATCTCTAATGAGGGAGACTACAAAAGGACTATAAAAGACTGTATTCCTAATAAAAGGAAGGAACACAAATTTCAGAAAGCCATGAGCTTTATTTTTTACTAGCTATGTTACTTTTTTGTTTTCTTCATCCCCCTTCATTGCTGAAAGGAGGAAACACAAGTCTTCCCCCTCTAGTTTCTTTAGTCACTCCCTCCTTCAAATGCAGCATCTTTCCTCCTTTCTTTTGCATGGGAGAACGTACACATACACTAATTCTCAATTCCCATCTTGGCCTGTGTGAAGTCCATTCCACTGCACTGCCTCATTTTTGTCTACATTTTTGCTTCATCTTATTCATACAAATATTCTCTTTATTATGCATCTCTTCTCACTAACTCTTCTTTAATCCTACAAGTGATGTTATAACTTTTGATAAACACTGACTAATCACTTTTCCTGACACTTAAATGAAGATGGTAAATATGACTTTCTTGTTTTATGGGATGAGAAATTAGCACAGAAAGTAATCAACAATAAGACCATGTCAGAACTGGGACTACTACACCCAAAACCTTTGCTTTATGACTCAACCAGATGATATGGAGCTATTGCTTCCCGTGGCCACGTGTTTTGCTGGCTTGTCAGAAGAGCAGTCAGTTCCATTACAACCAGATGGCCCATGGCCAAGAGACAGCTTGTCAAACATCTGACACAACACACCATGACAGATAGCTGATAATTGCTTTTGTTTAAAGCCTTTCCCCCACCCCCAGTTAATAATCTGCAGTCTTGATACTCAAAAAATATATAGCAGAATGGACATAGTGAAGGTATGAAAGGTGTATAAAAAAGAGAAATTTTAGAAAGAAACATTCACAGCCTGATTGTCCAACTAGACCTAGAAATTAGGAATCTGATTCTCAGAGATACGCAAGGCACTCAGCTGCAGACAGAGGTATGTTCTTAGAAAGTGTAACCTTGTTTAATTGAACGTAACCAATATTAGTCAACAAGAAAACTAAATTTGGTAAACAATCTGTCGTTCTAATGAGCTGGTTTTCAAATAATCTTCACTGGATTTTCTTAAAATCCATATGCAAACAAGACTATTGCCTAAACGTTAAGTTGCCATTTACTGCACAAAAGGACAGGAATACTTCTGGTCCATTTTTAAATATCATCTCATTATTTGAGAAAACAGTATCGTGGATCTTTGTATAGATGCCACAGTTTTTTAATCTCTTTATTCAGATATTGTAATAACGGGATTGCAGGTGTTCCTCATAGTACACACTATCTGTTTGTCCTGATAAATACTATACTCTCAATTGAGCCATCAGTTGCTTAAGTGGCAGCTCTTCAATTTTTTGTAGTGTAATGTGTTCTCCTGAAACTACTTTAATGTGCAATAAAAGCTACTTTAAACTAGAGGATATAATAAACTAAACCAGCTAACTAGGTAGGTGAAAGCACGAAGCTCTGCAGATATCTCAGGGATGAAAAAACCTTTTTGAATAAATGACCTGAATCAGCAGTATTTGCTATTTCTCCAAGGAAGCAACATGCTTTTTAGGAAACATCGATACTAAAGATCACAACTATCTGAAAGCAATATTAGTATCAGTGTTTTAACAGTCTGAGAATAAGTGTGAAAATGGAGTAACTAACTATAAATATTCAAGTGTTATTGTGAAATCAGTTTCTTTCTCACCAATACAGAGATGCAGCTAATAGCAAATATATAAAATTTATATTTCAGACATCTTTTCAGATTCGCTTACATGCACTGAAAAGTAGGATAAAAATGTTTTTAAAAAATCAAGAAATTATGCAGCTTTTCACGAGCTTAAAATGAATGATACACAGAAGAGAAAGAGACCCCACAAAGAAATGTTTAAGAAAGTAAACAAAAGCTCTGCAAAACTAAACCAAAACTACACATTTAGAAATTATATATTGCTCAGCTTCAGTAACACTGAGAAACCTCTGTATGATTTTGGTACATGAATAAGACTTTTCAAATATTATGTGATGGCTGAATCTGAAGATTTTACCTCTGCAACAAAATTTAGTTTTAGCTTCACTGAAGTGTTTAGTAGGGGACCAATGTGACTAGATACTCAAATAGATGCACACTGCTCAAGAGGACTGACCATGCAGCTTTGAATTAACAGCCACCTAAAAGCTTTCAGATATGTTACTGAAAAGCACAAATGCTTATATCTAAAATCAGATGCCTTTGACCTGTGCAACTACCAACATTGCCCTCATTGAACTCAAAGCTTTGTGGCGATTTCATCCCTCATGTGTAGAGGGTAGGACACCCTAAGCAGAAAAAAAATGAAGAAAAACACAAAGACAGAAGAATGTTATGACAACTTCTGAAAGCAAAGTGATGGGTCTGCCTGCCAAAACAAACAAAACGGATAAATGCATGACTACTGCTGAGAAGTGTCTGGATACCATAGTAGACAACACACATGCCATAAAGAGAACATGTAAGGAGACACACTGCTGCTGGCTACCCCTACAGCAGAAAGCACGCTGATACGACTATGTAGCACAAGGGATTAACGAGGATTTTGCTGTTCCTTCTGGGAGGATGGCACTGGGTAATTTCATTTTTACAGTGAGATTTTCAAGACTAGCTTTGCAGACTAAGATTCAGTTAAAGTCCTCACATTTTGATTGCAAACAGGACCTCAAGTAAATGAGGCTGAAAAAATTCTTGCAGATTGAGAAAAAATAGTTTGTCTCAAAGCTACAGAAGATGAAGGAGGTAAACTCGTAGAGAGGGCTGGTGTTCACTCCTGTCGTGAATACAACCCGGCAGAGTTCTTTCAGACAAAAAAAGAGTGAAATCTATTGTTTCCTAACACTGCTGGGATCTGTAATACAATCTCTGTTTGAGGCATGAAATTCCTCGTCATGATTACAACATGACTTTGAAGGAAATCTTACCTGATGGTGACAAGTTATCTCATGAGACAAGTAGGAGCAAAGGGTTCATAGCCATTCTTCTGATACAGACTTTTACTCTGTTTTTTGGGTTATAGCTAAACTTTGGTAATACGTCTGCAGACAGCAGACAAAGGTGTTACAGCTAATTAAGAAACAAGCAACTCAACATAACTGGAAGATGACCAGTAATTGCAGAAGAACTTTGGTTAATATGCTTAGATTTACATGTTTATAGCTGCTAATTCCTTAAATATAGGTAATGTTAAAACTCCCCTCTCTCTCAAAAGACAGTTATCAATTCTATGTTATCAACAATATAAAGTATGCATTCAGAAGCATTACTGGTGATTATCCTGCATCAGTGCATTACACCAATGAAATATCCTGTAGTTAGCCACTTGCTGTATTCTGTGTTTCTGGTAACAACTCCAGAACTGCAAAAAGTTGTCATACTTTTATGATTTAATACCATTCTTTATCCACAGTTAATTCTGTTTTTGTTATAGCTAAAAGTATGATACTTTTTACACAATCACAGCTGCTTAAGGGGCTTTAAGTATTTCTACATACTTGAATTGTGTCATTTAAAAAAGTATTTTCAATATAAAAGTAAAATATAAATCAGAATATGATATTTTGTGCTTTGTGTAATCCCAAAGCATACTCAACAATAAAAACTTTAAAAACACTACTGAAAAGAATAATAACATTAACATCAGAAAGCATTAACAAGTTCCCTGTCAACAGCATCTTACAATCACATGCAGACCACATGCAACAGGAAAGCCTGCCCTTCGTTTGCAATAGAGGGTAACCGAAGCTAAATTTTTCTTGTTCTCAGGCAACTCAGCTTGAAACATAATTAACAGTGAATAAACAGAACATGGAAAAGAGGGTAAATCCTAGATACTCACCATCTGAAGCACGAAACGGTAAAGCCATACAACAAACAAATGTAGCATACTTGGTGAACGGGACACAGATAAGTTAATGCTATTGTGAAATCTTCCTCTCACGAAGAGAATATTGACAGATTTTCTTGTTCCATGTTTTTTGCCAGGGTTACTACACATTTTAGAACAGAATATGTAAAATAACTTCATCAAGCCTGAGGACTTCCAGGAACTGATTAATGGCTTCAGAACCAAAAAAAGGTCACAATATCCAGACCAAAGGAAGAGGGAAAATTGCTGTTGTGGTAATTGTTCACTTAAAAACAGCTAAAAATCTAGAAAGCAATTGAAGTAACTAAAATGTTTATTAAATCCTACATTTCAGTCACAATTATCTACTATTCTGTTGAAAATGAGTAATCATCTTATCATTATTACAATAATTTTTCCTTACATCCTCTGCTATTGCCAGACCTAAACTTCCTTACTCACCACCTCTCTTTACCACTTAACACACGTGTTGAATGATAAGGATGACAGTGGAGGGTATTGCAATGCAATAGGTCAATATTTCACTTTAGGGACTCTGGGAATAAAAAAAAAAATGAAGTCAACAAAAAGCAGCTCTATTCAATCTTCTTAGCTCCATGTCCCATAATATTCTTAGTCAACTACTGATGTTGTGGTAGTGGCATAATCAGCAATACAGCTTGGCTGCTATCTTTTGAAGGTATCTCCACTACCCAATTAAATCTAAACTTTACATTCTGTGTATCATTTGATTTGTGATCTATGCCCCTAGTTCAAAACCCATTTCTCCTTGAAGGAACCAAGTTCATTTATGTCTTGTGGACAGGTCCAAAATCTTCACTAGAAAAGTCTGTATATAAAGTAGTCTAATAATTTTCAAAGTAAAAAGGCTGAACACAAATGTTATAGAATACTTTCTCCAAGCACACTGATAGCTTTTACTTCCCTTCAGCTGTTTCTTTAATTTTTTTAATAAATCTGATTCTCCTTCTTGAAGTCATCTCATTTTTATCCTTAATTTCATGTAATACACTAGCAGAGCTTTAATGTAACTAATTTTTAACAGATGTTCTTGGATTAAAATAATGTTTTCCATTTGTATACTTATAAATAATTAAACTCTGAATTTTTATCTGAAGTTCTTAATGAGTCTCAGAAATTTTCACTGAAGCAACACAATTTGCATGCTACTTTGCCCTGGGGATGAAATTAGTAATTTCTCTCACCTATCTCTACTTCTTATGCTTTGTTTTGCACCATGAAGTGCTATCTGAGAACATGAACTGGATTCCTTTTTAAAGTAAACTCAAAGATGCGCTCCAGGAATGCACCTAGTGCACTGACACAAATAAGTATTCAGTTCATAGGACTTGACTATAGCTAGTCCAAAGTAAAAAACAAACAAAACAAATGCAACACACACAAACATCCCGAAACACGTTATTGTGGGCATCAGATACTGTGAACTATTTCATACTCCAGATCCATTCCTGTTTGTTCACACTACTTGCTAAGACAGAAATAATCAACCAGAAAGTTTCAACTATGAACAGTCAAGAAGTGGCAAGTGGGTAAAAGCAAGGAGGGAAATGAACACACACGTCAGACATATTAACCTCTTCAGACTCCACATTAAAGATAAACATGAAACACAAAAATGTTCTTTGTCACCTGTCAAAAGAATTTTTATGCAAACTCATCTGAGTATCTAAAATAACAAAGTATTTTTGCAGAAAGATTTCTTTGAAAGTTGCCTAAGAAAACCAGCTTTTAATATGAAATGTACAGATAATTTAAAAGAAAAAAATAAGAAAATCAGAGACATTTTATCCAACAGGTAAGCAAACTGAAATCTGATTCAACACTCAGTACCTAACTTGAAACTGTGAAGTGTTAAGTACCATGGAAAACTTACTTTAGGTACCCCTACAATAGTTCTGGTACCTGTAGAACTCACTGCATGCACAGGCTCCTCCATTGCATGATTTAGTCTCCTCTTCAGAATGAATACTATTTGAATTCTGCTTGTATCACATTGGAAATTTCCTCTATGGGTTGTTGCTACTGAAACAGGTGATCAATAAGCATACAAAACATTTTTCCTCTCTTTCATCCTAGGGTTTTGACATTAAATATTTAAATTAATTCTAGAAATTGCTTTGGAAGTCTAAGCTGTGTGAACCTAGAGCTTAGCACCACGATAGATGAGTCAAATAGCAATTAATCAAACAAGCCTGCATGCAAATTTACTGCCATTTTCAAAGGGGTGAGTAGTTTCTAGGTAGTGAAGAGAAGATTCAACTGGAAATTCATTAAAGTTTACAATTAAAGACACGAAGCTTGCTCATGCCCTCAAATACTACACAGATATGTATTTTCTAAATTCTGCGCAACACACTGTTTGCAGAGGGACAACAGGTGATTTAACAATGCAAACAATGATGTGTCTCAGGGCATCATTCAGCCAAAACCTTACGGCAGTAAAAAGAAAAAATGCAGTATCAATTAAAAATTTGCTTCAAAAGTTCAAAAAGACAAACTGTAATCCCTCTCTTCAAGGAAACATTGTATTAACATTTACATATTTACTCATATTTAGCATTCATGGACTAAATACAAAAGTTTGCTATAAGAGCTCCTTCGGGTAATTTCCTTGGGATTCTCCTCTCCCTCCCACTAATGACCTACCAGCTGACCTGCACTCCCAGCTGTGAGAAGCATTGACTCAATAACTACAAGACCTCATGCAACTGAAGCCTCACTGAAGTAAAACTAAGGAATAAGCTGCAAAATGCTCACCTTCACTAGTGAAATTCTGACTCCAGTGAAATCAAAGGGCGTTTCATGCCCTACTAACAGATACCTGCCTACAGAGGAACTACAACCTCTGCTACATCAATGCAAGAGACCAAGTGACACTTCAGACACAGATGTGTAATGTCCCCAAATCTTCTCCTATCATCATGTCTGAACATCTCACCTCTCCTCAGCCTTCTTAATGCCTTGAGAACTAAAATTTACATACAGTGATCAAAGAAAACCGGGCACCATGACAAATGATTAAACAGGTGTTATTCTTTTGGGGAACAGTCTACACAAATCAGAAAACCCAATGTCAGACATCAAGATGATTCTGGCCAATTTCCTCTCTATTTTAGTCTCCAGTGGACTCAAACTCCTACTTCAGAAGAAAAAAATACTTCACACATCTTCTGAATGTAGCCAAATATTTAACTGAATATTCCCCTGCAAAATATTCCATGCTCCAGCTAGCACAAATATATTCGAGGTAGAGAGTCAGAGCATACCTAATCGTCTCAGAAAGTAAGGAATTATAATTTTTCAAGCTGAGTTTGTTTTTAGAAGAAGTAAGCAGCCAAGTAGGGAAGAACCTGCCCTTCTGTGAGATGCAAAAGATTCCTGATGCTCTCCAACGTCATTCCCAATAGTTTTACTCCATGCCTCCCAACTACAGCAGTCACTGGCTCTGGTGCTTTGAAAATTCTGTAGCCAGTGAGATTTACTTGGTTTATTCTGAAAAGTAGCAAAGAAAACATGGATTTAACCATGTTCAGTATAACATGTACTTCCTAAAACATGGATTTAGTCAAACTTTCAAAGGATTATCTTTATTTAGGTACACAACAAATGAAATGTGAGATTATGAAGCACCATTCCAGTGCAACACAATCAAATGGAAAACCAATATTACTAATCAGAACAATTGCTCGTATAATGGCGTTTTGTGATATTTCTTCAGGATCCCTTTTACTCAGAATTACCTCCAAAGAAGAGGTGTCTGTGAGGTTTATCCAAGGCCACTGATGTGAATACCAATAAAACTGACAACCACTTCTTCAACTCCTGTTCCTTTTCTCCCTGCAGTCACAAAACAACTTTTAACGTTAAATCTCAAATTATCATTATTTTTTAAATTTATTCTATATTTTATTCTATATCCCTATTGCTTTCTCTCAGGACTTGGATTAAATTTGCAGGGCAAAGCATCATCTTGCAGACAGCTCATCTCTCTGTTTAACCATCCTGCTGGCAAGTAATTTCCCCATGTCCATTCATCTGCTACCTCTCAGAGAAAAGCACTTGTGGTTGCCTGTCCAAAGGAAACCAGCCATAAGAGTGAACAAGCATGGTCCTTGGATCCTTAAATTACAATAAACAACCCCTTTACCTTCACTTCCCTTCTTAGATAAGCCTGTGACCAAAATCATCAGTACCCCACAGCAGCTGCCTGGTTCACAAACAACTGTAACACAATGTCCTATCATTTCTTTTCCTGTTCCCAAATACGAGTGGCAAAAGGGAAAAGGCAGTAGGGGAAGTAACCTGGCAGAGGAACTAGGAGGACACTGTCAAATGTGCTCCTGCCAACCAAGAACTTGATCAGTATCCTTAACCAGGAAGTGTCAAAGGGTATTAAAACACAGATCTTAAAACTGAACTGCTAATCCAAATTACTAAAAATAACACCCCAGACTGTGGTTTGGGTTGCAAAGGGATCACCTCTATCCTAAGATACGAGAGTCATGAGGCATTGTAACCTGTCACCTGAGTGAATACTCCAATTAAGGGCCCAAGATCTGCAAGTAATTTTTTTCATTTACATATGCTTTTGTTGTTTTTACACTTCATACAGCTCTTGGATTTATTACTTCAGTAAGACCTGTTCACTTGCATGCTGAGAATGCCTTAATGCTCTGTGAATCACAGATAACACAGAGCTCTACACCTTATTTGGTGTAAAAGTAGTGAAATTGCTTGAGAAGCATGTAAAAAAAAAAAGTCAGCAAGAAGCTGGCTTGTTGCACATACAGACATTTATCAGTTATTAGTCATGAGTCGAAACTGATAACGATGGGCAGTCAAGCATAGCGCTTCTCGTCTTTGTTTTCAATGACGATAAAGTACTGCCTGCTGCCAAACAGTGCCTCAAAATGGAGAAAGGTACTTAAACGTGCTTCAGATGAGCAACTGGGTGCATGCCAATTTTTTACATGAACAGTCATAAGCATGTTCCTGCACAGCAGGATATGATCAAACTATTCAAAGCTGTAAAACCAGGTTTGCTTGCCAGTTATGTTATTGCTTCAAGATCAGTGTATTCCAGACGGTAATTTGCTAGCCATGAAATCATTGTTTTTCCTTAACAACAAATTCTACACCTTTAATATTTAAAACTCTGTATAGAACTGACTGTTCCCAATTTAAAAAAAAAACATTTACAGAATGAAAGTTAGGACTGAAAACATAACAAACATACAATCTCCTGAATTACAAGCCCCCTCTTATTTAGCTTTAAAAAATCACTTCCTTCAAGCTGTACCAATTAAAAGGTCCCTTTCTTCTAAACCAGAAGAGAATTGTAATGACTTATTCAATTCCTCGGCTTCAGCTGCCAACCCTGTAATCATATTAACATTCCTGTCCATAAGGTGTGATGTGGTTAATAGGTGGCTGCTAGTTTGAGACATTGCACTGTACTGCCTCCTGCTGGAAACCACTTCTTTATTTTGTGACGATCATTCAATGTGACTATGCCATATGTGATCTTTATTAAATGTCTGTCACTAATTGGATTACCGAAGCAAGAAAGATTTTTGAAGAAAGGCAGAACTATAGTACAACCAACCAGAAATATAAGTATTTTCCTTGAACGGGTTAAGTAAAAACTGAGCGTTACAGACAAGAAACTGATGTTTTATTTCTCATGACAGTCAGCATCTTTCTCCATTTTCCTTTCAGAAGATCAGTCATAAAACAGACTCAAGCTCCCCAGTATAACACAGTATCTGTTCACTAACAAACATATCTTAGCAAATACAACCAAACAGTTGAGTTTGTTTTTTTAAGGGGGTTGGTACAGGAGAAGATGGATGTCAATGTTTAGCCATGCTCTAGTTGTTTGTTTTTTATTCACTTGAAAATACATACTAAAAGTAGTATCAAATATTTGAGTTTATACCATTTTATTTGTTTTCACACATCCAAAAAGTAGTTTGCATATTTGCTCAGCAATCTAGTGAATGATCTAAGATTACATACACATGCATGGCTCAATACAGTGACAGAAGTGCCTCTATCTGCTTCCCAGTGAGGAGTAACATTCACATTTGACATCTCAAAATAACATGCAGAGGTTCTTGGGTGTTATGGCTCAAAACCCCCACTTTCATGGCTTTTCCAAGCTGTAGACAATGTTCTTCACTTTTTGAAGAATGAAAAAAATTATTCAAGTGAAATTCAAACAGAAGAATCACAACTAGCTAACCATTGTCAAGTATGCTGCAACAGCAGTCCAGTTAAATGCAACTTAGTAGTATAACTACCAGAAAAAGTATTGCAAAACTACATTTCAAAGACTAGATGAAAGGAATCTGTATTTACTTGGTCAAAGGAAACGCACAGTTTATAGAATGTCCATTCTTTAGGAATGTAACCTACTCCTTACTTGAAACCAAAGCAATGTGTTTGAGCTGTGAAGGCTTTTGTGCTACTGTTTCTTACTGAGAAAAATCAAAAACCCTACAAGTAAAACCCAGAAAGCTAGATACTACTTACATTTACTGTGCTCAACTGTCAAATGCCAGGCTATTGTGAAGAAAACCATAAAGAAGGATAACAGATGCAGCTTCATTAAACACAGTCAGTTCAAACCCTTACTATCATATAGGAAGTTCTCTGTCATGTGGAACCGGTTATGGTGGTCACTCAAGTGACGTTGCTGTCAGTGACAGTGTTCACACGATGTGTCACGAAACGTTTAGCTTCCATCGCCCAGTGACCTCTGAACTTTAAAAATGCCTTCTCCAGAGGATAGCCACAGCATACTAAAGGTTTACTCTATTTCTGCTTTGTCTCAACTTGTTCTCATCAATCCCCCCTATTTGATGTCACCTCCACCAAAAAGAAAAAGACTTTAACTTGCAGATGTTATGAATGCCTGAGGTGACCTCAGACCTAAATTCCAATAATTTGCATTTGTTATGCTAAGCATATACATCCTCTGAATTATATCTAGTCCCTTTGTGGTCTACTGTAGGAATCCCTCTCCTATTGTTCTCTCTGTTAGCACTGTAATAACTACTGCTATTGCAATGTTAACAAAAGACTACTAATAATTCAAGTACGGTATGAATTCCCAAGGAATCATCAAGCGAGAAACACAGGTTGAAATGGTAGCTTCAATTCCAAAGGCCTGTCTTCTAGATTCAAGAATTACAGCTGTAAAAGAATCACATACGTGAAAACTCAACACATCATCAACAGAATTCTATTAGTGATTATTAATTTAGAACAATGCTATTATAAATTGCAAATGGTATCACAGTAGTGTATGTATTATTTTATTCACTTATTTTTTCAGCTGCACTATCTACTTAACATCACGTTTTTTTTGTTGACAGGCCTAAAGATGGCTTTGCTAGCTGTGGCACTTGAGCCGTTACTACATAAAATAATTATCTTTATTAATTTCCAAGCTGATTACTTGGAAAAGATTACTCCTTAAACAGGCAGCTTTAAAATCAATTCAATGAAAATGTATATTAAAATGTCCTATAATGACTTTCTTCTGACATTCACAAAAGTTTTATGGTCCAAGTATGCTTGAAAGTTCCAAGTAGCAAAAACTGACGAAACAAAAATAAAAATATCAAAAGATTCTTCTCTTTTGCAGAAAGCTTTTCTCTTATAAGTTGCTCACTTTTCAAATGCCTTGTGCGAAGAAAAAAGAACATAAACTTTTGGCAGGACTGTTGGATGTTTCCCAGTAGCTATGCCGCTCATCATTATTATAAAAGCAAAAGAAAATAGACGGAAAAAAATTCCACCATTAACATCTTCCACCATTAACAACCTTTGCAGTGCATCCTGGATAGACACACAAAATATTTTAAACACCAGACAGATGGGGCTTTCATGGTTAAAGTACAAGAGAATGCAAAAACGACAATTGCAAAAAAGTGAAAAATTACAGGGTGTGTAAAAGGGACTCTTCTACTAGGAGACTTCTCAATACAACATACATTCAATCAACACTATCAATACTACTCAAGATCACAAACCTGAGTTGAAATCTGAAAGAAATTAGTTAGATGTGGGCTAACTTCAGTAACTCACATTAAAAATCTAAGTTTTCAATATTGGAGAGTCAGATGAAATTTCTTGCCTGGGATGAATACATAAGAAGTTTCATCCAGTCTAAAATCTTTTGTTTTCCCAGCAGATATATTCCCTACTCGGACTGCTCCTCCTTATGGCCCGTTCCTATTGAGCTAAGTATAGGTTAAAATCCAGGAAACAAAAATGTGGGGAAAAAAAACCACAACAGAAGAACTCTCCCATGAGATGGGAAAAGCAAGGAGTCTCTCTCTTTGCGGTAAAGAGAATGAAGAAAATATTGTTCTGTGAAAATAGGAAATTGCAGGGAATGAGTGATCTGAGCAGAAAAATGACCTCAGGTTCTTTCAAGTCATGTAGCAGAAGTGTAAGACTTTGAGAGTCAAGGACCACATGCTGGTTTTATCTCCTGAATGTAAAGCAACACTGGGAGAAATTGCTTGCATTGTTGCATGTGGTATCGTTATCTTCCTTTAATGTACATTTCTGCCATTTATAACCATTTACAAACCCTTAAGTCCCAGTCAACTGTCATCCGATGCATTATACCAATACAGCATACTGCAAAACTAAATCCTTAATAGCTTTTTAGATTGGTCAGTACACTGAAAACTATCTTGTTTTAAAAAAAGGAGAGAGCTAGTGACCAGGTGCAAAAAATACAAACCCAACTTTTCTCATGAAACGCATTGATGCCATTTCAATGGCCACTACTACCATGAAGAAAGAGTTGATTATTAATCAACCATTTACTACAAAGGCTCTCTTTGAGATTTTAAACAGAGAAAAGTAAAAGAACAATTTTTCTCCCCCAAAAGTAAGTTAAAAAAAGAAAAAAAATAAATTTGGTATTGAGTGATTATATACTTGTGGAGACTTACTTGAGACAAAGCAGCATCCCGTTGTTCTATTACTGCATTCATTTCCTCAGCTATTATTTTCTTTTTACGTTCTTTGGTCCTGTGTATTCGATTCAGAATTATAGCTCCATTCTTCAGTATATCTATCCCAGTGTCTGCATTGTTTATTCTGTTCAGTAATTCCTGTAATGTCTACCAACAGCATTATATGTTAGTCAGACATGAAGTTTTAATATATTTTATTTAATATAGGGTTTTAATTAATAGGCACATGTGAATTGTAAATTGACTGAGTGAAGTTATTGAATTTTCATATTGCAGCAAAGATGTACATTATTAGTGTGTCAATTCTTCTTTTTCCCACATCTTAGTCCTTGAAACCCACTCAATTGAACTTAAGCCTCTAAGATATAAGACTGACATCAAGAAATCTCCTCAGAGAATGGCTTACCATGTCATTTTCTTCAGGGTTAATATTTTCTAGCCTAGAAAAAAGGGACACAGAAAGCCTGATCAGTAGCATTTCCTTAGTGCAGCAAAATGAGTTCGCTTTTTAAATCTTTAGAACCTCAAGTAATTTCATTCTACTAGTCTTTAGAGTCAACCATGACACTGAACATATTAAAGTGCCACCTGCTCTACTCCATCTTTCAATAATGCTCCATATCTTCAGCACTGACTTCAGACTGTTAAGTTATTAATGTTTACTGCTATATATGACTACAAGGATCAATTGTTCATATGTGCTTAGATGAAGAAAGTTCCCCAGTGATAGAAATGACTGATGCTCTTATTTTATTTATTTCCGGGCTTACAACTTTTACCTGATTTTTTTTTTGTTGGTTTTACTGTACCCCAAATGAAACCGGACAGGATTTTTGTGGAGAATTTTCTTTTTGTTTCATTTTGAAGTAATTCTTTTTCCACGTCTCTTGTCCAAAATGAGGAAAAAAACCTAGTCGAAGTTTCCTTAAAAATATTTTGATTTTGTATCTTGCATAAAATAGCAAGCTAAGCCAATTCTCTGCAAGGCCCTTATTTAACTTGGGAACAAGGTCCCCTGCACTTTTCTCCCTTTCTATTTCAACAGAACATATATTGACCTATCAAATACAAAGATGATACAAGGAATTTAGTCATACAGCACTGAACACTAGCTGTGCAAAACCAGTGACTGATAGCACAAAAATCTAATAGTATTTTACCTAAGGTTAGTATACTACTTAAAACAGTTATGTGTATTTTAAAATGGAAGAGACCTCTTTTCTGGAAAAACGAGAATATTAAAGCTACCTTACCACTCATTGCTAGTTACTTAATGGTGACTTTTACTAAAAGTAGGTCTGTCACTAGCATATGGTATTTTAAAGGACAGATATAGTACCCTTAAACATCTTCTAAACAGCAACACACACACTTTTTCAACAGTACTGTGACAGGGGCTGCTCTGAAGCCAAGATTTTAGCTGGCAAACATCACAGAGCACTTGACAACACACTAGCACCTTTTACATTAAAACATTAGTTTTACCAGATAACAGTACATAAGGCATAGTAAACCAGCCAGTATTTTAAATAAACAGAAATTATTCAGAATGTACTACCGGTGTACCAAAACATAGTCCCATACCAGCTACTATGAAGAAAATTAACTCCATCCCAGCCAAAACCAGCTCAATTTATAAGCAGTAGCTACTCCAACTTATACAGTCAGCACCAGAACTAAACAAAACAAAGTAAAAGGTAACCTTTGCTTGGTTTGACTCGTATACATAAAGTAACACAAATCATAAAATAACGAACATGTTATAACTCCAAATTCTCCGAACTGGCTGCTTGACTTGGCTCCTTGTAGAGTTCCTGCTTTAGGTTTTTACATTGCTCTAAGTGCCACTTCATGTGGGACTTACAAATGGATCTCCAGCTATTTTGTATTCACAATGAAAGGAACAGTATTTGTCAAAGTAAATTGGCAGGGCTGACCTGGCTTCTCCAGAGGACTTCCACCCCGCTAAAAGTGTGGGCCAACAAAATCACCCAGCTGACAAACAGGCTGGGGAAGCAAGACACCTTAGGGAAAAATGGGGGTGGGAGAAAGAACAGGAACTTCTACCGTAAGTGTAGCCCTTCGGCATACTACTGCCACGAGGGATCTGTCTGTAGGTATGCATACACCTCCTTAGGTGACAGCATTTTTCAAAAAGCAGCATCCAGAGCTGTGTAGTTACCCTGTGCACAGGCAATAAGTGACCCTTAGATCTCTCATGATTTTAAACAGCAGCAACCAAGGATTCCTCTTCCCCCTCATTTCCACACACATTCTGCTAACGTAACCCCTAGGGCCAACAGGACTGAAAGAATTTTGGTTGTTATAGTTAAATAATGACAACAGAATTGCTTCAGCTGCTAATTTAAAGAAAGCATTAAAGTGTTTGATAAAGGCTGGCAGGCTGTTCCACATTGCCCTCTTGTAAAGATCTCTGATTGGAGTAAGTTCAAAGCAGATGGAAAGAGTGACCTGTGCTCTAAAACTTAATGAGTGTGGCACAAGTAGCCAATGTTCTTTAAAAAACCCCAAACCTCTATGTGCTCCATGTCTGAGACAGGTAACTTGACTTTTTGAATAACCAGCATCAGGAAGAAAATAAGAAAACAAGAAAATTTAAGGGTCGTAGTTGGAAAAGTTCCAAGATTCCAGAAGAAACTCAAAAATTAAATAAAATAAACCAAGTCCCTCATGGCTCATCCCATCATCTCTGCTCTGTCCACAGGATTAGTGGGGTGGTGAGGTGAACTACAAAAAAAAATTCTGTTCAGCCACAGTAATAAACTAATTAGAATAAATAGGCCAAGAAAAGTAATTTCCTCATGGGGTTGACTCTGCTTCTGAGGATGCAGCACCTCAATTTGACTCTTGTCAGTCACAGTCCTGGCTTGCTTCTCCCATTGCAAAATGCCAGATATCCAGGCAGATATAGAAACGGGTGTCTTGTCACCTAAGCTGAGATGTTACCACAGTTAGTAAAGATGCTCAATGTTCTGAAAAGTGTGACTGCTGGAGCCAGGCTGGTGTTCCAGTAGGAATCTTTGCTCCACTCAACCATTTCTTGTTTGCAAGGTGTATGGCTGCATGAATAAGCATCCTGTAATCTTAGAATAGGCGGACCAGAAGAAAAGCAGCTGAGCCTGATAGAGGCAATCCTGACTTCTTGGTTCTGTAATGTTCAAAGATTTCAAAAACAGTAAAAAACTTTCTTCAAAAAAAGAACACAAAACCCCTCAAATCAATAATCACAACAGGTGACGTCTCCCTGTACCATACCATTGCTCTTTTTGGAAGAAATATCACATCATCTAGAAGGTGCTGTCACATACAGGACTGATATGGGTCACGGAAGAGCTGTGGTTGGGTTGTGCAAATGGATGCAGTCACTGTGGGCTGAGGTAATACTGAAAATACATTGGTGGAACGGAGCAAGACATCTTTGAAGTTTCTTGCATTGTCTGGTATGGCTTAAGACATTCCTATCAAACTTGCAGTTTGGCTGAATGGGTAGCAAGGTAAGAAAAGAGGTAGATATTAAGACATCTCATGCAGTGAACATCATGATTAATGAACATAAAGAATGAGTTTTTCTCCCTTTCAGGGGATTACTTACGGCAATTGATGCCCAGTAACTCATTACCATTAAGTACTTGCTGCATGGATGACTTAACAAACTTTACAGTGGGAACAAATGAAGCTTTTGGGCTCTCTGCCTTCGTGGTTTTTGTCAATTAGGATTTTTCTTTTACTGCTCTGATGACTGATGCTAAAACTATCAATGAAAATAAAAGCATTTTTCAGAACCCTTCAGCAACATCTTTGTGCCCTATGGGAGGCACAAGCCTGCTTCGGACCTGCCTGAGGATTTTGTTTGTGGATGCCCTCGGTGACAGACCACACAGCACCTAGGATGTGAAGGACTTGGGTATGACTCTTCCCAGTGAGCTGCCATTGCCACTGTCAGTCTCTCTAATGCAGAACGAGATACGCTGGAAAATACTGGAACTATGATCTCACAGTACACATGCAGCCTGGCAAGAATAATTCTTTCGAATTACATTGGTTTTGTCCCCAGTCTTGTGTTCTGGCGTTGGCTTTCATGACAGCAAATATCACCCAGAAGCCTGACCTGCATTCCTGCAGAATATACAGGAAGAGATACTAGCTACAGACAATGACTCACTGGTTTAGGAAAAGAGAAATATGTATCAGGTATTGAATCAACAGTAGCTGGTTAGCCCATCGCAATTTTTACCTGTGTTGGGTTGGTGTTCTCCATAAGGAAATCTCCTATGCCAATTCTGAGACTGTGAATGGCACTAGGGTACTAGGCCTCTCTATAAAGCATCAGAAAGAGAACCCAAGTGGATGACAGCAACAGCAATTGCTATTCTCTAAATGATAGCAATAAGGTATAATAGCTTGGCTCCAAGCTATCAGCCAAGGGAGTTACTAACCCTCTCCTTGGAGCAAGCACCTTTTTTGTCATTACCAGTGTATACAGTGCCTTCTGCAATAACATTCTTTGGGGAAGGTAGCATGCATGCTCTCCAAGAAATGGAGTTTCTTCTCTTTTCTCATCTTTTTGCTTAGAACTGAGTTGGTCTTCCAGTACATGAATGAAGCAGACAGCAGGGGTTGAAGGGAAAACAAGTGATGGTGTTCTGAGGGATTCATGTATGTCAAGACCTGCCACAAGTGTGTCTATGGATTCCACTGCAGAAAAAGCAGCAACGTGCCTCTCACACAATAACCTGTGATTTCTTCCAGAAATCCAAAAATCATTGACTAGGTCTGTTGACCAGAATCATTCATTTGCTGCAGGACTTGAGCACTTTAATCCCAAAGATCTTGAGTTTATGCTAACAGTTTATACACAGTTTCATTTGATGTTTGGGACCATACAAAACTTTCTTGCTTTCTTTACTCTTGGAAAACAAAAATTAGAAGGGTGACAGAAGAAACTGGAAAGATTGGAGTAAGGTTCACAGTTATGATGCCTCTTATGGGAATTTAAAGCACATTTTAATTTCCTCAGAGATTGCTTCTCAAAGTAAGATGTTAGATGCACGTACACCTATAATGGGCTCTGTAGAGATATTCACTCCAACAAATTGTGCACTAATTCTTGTGGGAATCTCCTAATCTTGCTATTGAGTCATACTTACAGACTGTGACAAACTCTAGTAACTTGTAAATTCCACAGAGTAATGGTGCACAAACTATGTGCAGATTTTTGAAATTTATTGAGATAACATTCTCTGGCCTTACCTACAAAAACACCTAAAAGAAGACAACTGGCTTTCTGCCATAAAGGTGAAAGAGTGCTCTTAGTAGAATCAATTATTTAAAAGATAATTTCCTGCCATTTAGTTAACTAACAACTGCACGTATTCAGTCTCCTACCATGAAAAACTTCCCTGTTTGCTTCGTATTTCTCTTGGTAAAAAAGTAGTAGAAATTTCTCAGCTACTTTAGACTCTGGGGGACTACCATAGACGGTAACCAAGACGATCAGAACTTGGATGGAGAAGGATTACACACAGAGGCAAACTGTAGCTTCAAAGCTGGCTATATCCCAAAGTGAGAAAATAAACTGTTCTTTATATTCCTCACCTGACTTAATTATGAGATTGTCTATTTCTGTTGTGTTAACGTGGCATACATAAAAGTCTATGAAGTATTAATTATACCCTTATTGCCTTACAAACTGCTCCTACAGTAAAGACAAGAAAAAACCCATATATTTTTACTACGTCACCCACATCATTAGCAGAAATTTTGCTGAAGGAAATGTCTAGTGGGCTTAAAGGCTTGATTGATTTCTTATACATTGCAACTTCTGACTGACATTCTAGTACTCCGTGTCAAAAGATCCCTGTAAAATGTCACATTTGTCTTATTTATCCCTGAATAAATCAATATCAAAGCTTTTAATTATATTTATAATTTTTGTTATCAAAATTATTCACCTTGCTCTGAGTCTTCAGGGAAAAATATGGTCTTATAGGATGGCTGACAAATTAAACAACAGCACAGTAAGACTAGCACTAGACTGGTATTTCATCATAGAAAATTTGTGCTAAGTTTTCCTATATAACCACTGTCAAGCATTTTATGGCAGTCACAGACTGACACAACAACCTCTTGGCACAGGGCAGGAAATGTATACTTACTCTTTGAGAGAATCTTCTAAATGCCGCAGTCGTAGAAATGCTTCATCTCTCTCTTCATTGGCTAACCTAAGCCTTGCCATGACAGCCTCATCACGTTCCCGTTGAGCAGAATAAACTTCTTCCACCAGAGCTGCAAAAGTAACAAGTGTGTTTAACAAACAAGTTTGACAGGGAAAGACACTATTAGATGCACTTACATGGGCCTTTGCCAGCATCTCCTAAAATCATCACTTCTCCGCTGACCTCAGATTACTCTGGATAAGATCCATATTGCTCTTCAGATACAACACTAAATTGCTATTGATTGCTAAAATGAATACTTTATGGAATGAAATAAAGCTATGTGTTTTCAAATTCACCCCTGTATAATCAAACTGGGCAAGGAAGTGATCCGCTTTGCATTCTGAATACTTTCTTAATGGAAACTAATTCTTAAAACTCAGAATCGTATGAGACACTACTAGGTTTCTTCTAGGACATACAGTTCAAAGTAATGATCCAGTAAAACTACTTCTACCATCACAGTACTTCCTATCAGGGTGGCACACATATTAAATATTAAAAATTCTACTATTTTCAAAGTCTTTCTCTGGTATCATGAGAGTGGCACAACTGGCATCTCTCCTTCTCTGCCAAGCCTTTACTTTATTGTGTAATATAGTGTTATATTATCTGTTACAGCATACAAGGACCTTGGAGCATTAGGTGCCAATAAACTAAGATTTACTATCTATCCTTGGGAGCAAACTAACACCTTCAAGTCACCCCTCATCCCGAGCTTACGTTTTCTTCCTGCCTCTCCCCTGTCAATATGTCTACGACCGTCTCTGGCATACCGCCAGAATCCTTACCTCGACCCTGCCTCCACTGAAATCTTTATTCATACTTTCATCATTTCCCTCTGCAATACTGCAAATCTCTCTTTACAGTCATCATAAAACTCCGCACTCAAAATGTCTAGGGACTTTCAGGGTGCCACAGCAAGATTACTGTCTCTCCAAGGCAGAGGTCTATATCCTCTCTGATTGTCACAGGCACCTCCAAAAAACTCAACTGAGGTCTGTAGGTTCCAGAATTCTCCATGTTCCCCTTCTCATCTGCCAAGCTGGTGTTTAGACACAGTCTCCTAACATTATACTACAGTCTCTTGCAAATTTTGGCAATATTTGTTTCAAGAACCTTCTGTATTAAGCTATTGCTGGTGGGCTTCCTGATCCCCTTCAGAACTCTCCGCTCCTCTCTGAACCACTGCTTAAGTCATTAAGTTACGATGCCAAAGAAAGGCTTCCTCCCTCTTCACTTTAGCCTAGAGCTTTTATCCCTCTAGTCATACCTCAACTGACATCAACTTTGTTGCCTTTATACGTTAGTTTACTCCTACTTCACCTTTATACATTATTGTACAAAAACTTCATAGCGTGATATAACATAAACCACTTTATGGTTCTTCACAAAATGGAACAATAGGAACGTAGTAGCACATTTTGGTAGCAGCTATATCGCTGGCACAAAATACAATTTATCAGTACCGAAAAACCCCCAAAACTCCCCAACCAACTGAAACACAAAAAGTGGTAATTTTCCGTACAGTTCACAAGCAGTTCAGATAACCAGGGATGTAAGATGAGAGAGAAGATTAATGGAAAAAAGTCCTGAGAGATGAATTAGGAATTTGTTCAAGGTAGGAAAGTAATCATCTTGTCCTCGACCTGGGGAGAAGAGTGATACTGAGGAGCCAGGAAGCATTTTTTGCAGGTCTAGCAAAAGGTTGCAGAATAACAGCAGACTGGACAAAAGATGAAAGGGAAAGGCTAAATGTTACTTCTGGAAGTGCAGTCCCTCCTCTCACAAAAATCTGCAGAGGAGCTGCACGCCTAGGCACCAGGTCAGAGCTGTAAAAAGTTGCATCCCAACAAAAAAAAAAAAAGAGAAGAAATTCAGCATCAGAAGCACAAATCTTGAAATGTACACAAAATTCAACAAATCCTGATTTAATTCTCTTCTATCTGTTTATTTGTTCCACAAGAATAGTGTCTTTTTTCTTGAAGATCTATTTGCCCTGTTTGCAACAAGAAAGCTTTGCTTGATGTGGAATGGAAAAACTAAGGCACGAGTAAAGCAGCTGCGAAATAGTATGCACTCAGACTGGTAGTCAAGAATAAGCGTGCAGCACTTGCAGAGGATGAGTCTGATATCTGCAAAGGTAGGTGGCTCGACGAGAACAAGAAGAAATTGTATGAGGTGGGCTATGCCTTTCAGCTCACCAGACTTCCACGTAGGTTGCTGAGATCTGTGATGGCAGGGAAACTAGTGCCTCAGCATTGACTGCCTGGGTAAACTACAATGCAACTCTGTGACCTGGTTGGATCTGGAATACACAAGCAGTTTAATCCTGTATGGTAATTATTACCTATCTGTACCTTAATATATTTGTTTACTATAGTTTTTCTAGTAAATCATGTAATGAAAACAATTGCTGGAATGAATAGAAAGCTGTCTAAAATAACTGAAGATTTGGCACTAATTACTGTTCTGGGCATAATTACTTTCCAGATTAGTTAATTTATTTGAGTGCATCCCTTCTTCTGTCAGACCCTAAAATGTCCCCACCTTAGCAAGGAAAACCACAATTTGCTGACTGCTACAACGGATCTTGAGCACAGAACTACACTTAGAGGGACTGTGTTTTGGTATATCTAATTCCCTCTCTGAGGAGCTATAACCAGTGGTAATAATGACTATACAGGCTTTTAAAAACCAGATTATTGCTTACTTGCCCTTAAACCAAAGTAATGTATATATAACAGTACGAAAACACTCAGAAAAAGAGATTTTTAAAGTTACTTAAAATTCCTGCTTATCTCAAATCTTACCATCCCTGATAGCAGCCCAGCGGCTAATTGCCTTGAACAGTGAACTCTCCCCCCACCCAAGGTCCATTACAAAATACTATCTTTAAATGATTTGCTATGGAAAAGTTACTTAAATTACATAACTCTTTCTGTTACTTTCGTATCCTTCCACTAAACTAAGACATTGGAGTAAATATTCCCATGACCAGATCCATCAACTACATTTAAAAAATCATAGTAGCTCCATGCAATTACAAGTCTTTGGTTTTTGCTTCTGTTTCTTAAAACTAATACTGCCAGTCAATTTTCATATTAAAACAGATTATGGAGAGTGTAGAAAATCAGGTAAGGTACCTGCATTGTAATCCAAGTTTAAAAAAAGCAAAAAAGGAAAAAAAGATATACTTATCTGCATGGCATTTCAATATCATGTAGCAATACTGACACTGACCTCAAGAAATTACTAATTTAAAAAATACTTAAAGGTCTCATCTGACTCATTTTAATGGTCTACAGAAGGGTAACTCACCCGATTCCTTTACCAGCCAAAGCTCTTACTGAATTTAGGCTACACATTTCTGTTATCCAACGCCTATACATTTCTGACTCTACTTAATATTTTACAAATTCATTTTTTAAATACTCTAGGGAATATTATAACAGTTACACTACTGCATGTAAGCCAAAGTATGATGTTAACAATAACATTCACCATTCACACTGAGCTACAGATGAGTCACAAGTAAAAGTTCAGGACTATAAGGATCACAAGATTCTTCAAATAAGCCAGCAAAATTCATAGATCTTTGGGTTGCACTACAGGAGCAAATCGAAACATTTTGTGTTATGTTTAGGAAAGTATGTGAAGTATAATCTGTCCAATGAAAAGTCTATGAGAGAGTGACATAAAAATCCTTCATATTAAAAAGAGTCAAAAATATGCAGATTATCATCCCTATGCTTCTTAAAAATGTCAGGTGAAAATTAATTGAGAGTAGCAAGTCAGGCTCCTGAGTCCCATTCAAGATATGGCATATCCAGCAAAATACCAGCCCGATACTGGCACACAGACTTGATGCCTGATCCAATGAAAAAAGTGATCCAGCTACTTAGTCACCAACTGCTCTGGCTGACACCACGAGGTTTTTCTTGGAGACCTTCCAATGGTGCACCAATCTACCCTATCCTGTTTATCTTGAGGCCTGACCAACAAGAAACACAAATTCTTATAGAACTCACATTTCAAGCAAGAAAATGACACACAAAAATGAAATATGAATAGTTAAGTATTAAGCTAAAATTAATTGTGTCATTTACTAATTCATATACATATAATGACATTCAAGAGTTAAAATATTTAAATCCCATAGTGCTAAATTAAGAAAAAAGGATTATTTTCCAATGCTTGCAAACATTGTAATATATACAAATATGACATTACTATTTAGTTACATAAACTTACTTTGCTTTGGAATAATTTAGTGATGTCTTTCTCCTTGTAACTAAACCCCCAGCATACTCTAGAAGAGCTCTTTATTTTAAAAGAATCATTATGCTAAACTCATCAATTCTAAAACATTTTTAGTTTTTTGTAAAGAAAACAATTGTAAACAGAGAGCTTTTGTAAGGTAGATAGCTATTACAAAGTTCACTTAGAAAATCAATATAGCATTTTAGCTGGAATTTGCTCATTAAACACCCACAGCTCTAATGCAAATTATGATGGAATGAATAAAGCAAATACATATGCTTCTTTCTTTTTATTAAATGTAAAATCTACTGTTAATTGCATCTGGTATGTCATATAAACTTTTCTCCTTAACTATTAAATGGAAGCTTTTACAAAAGTCATTAGAGATTCTCTTTCTTTGACTTGTATAAATTTCAATATTTGTTCAGTAAAGGTTCACAGCAGTTAAATTACATTAACAAATATTATTAGCTACTATGTAAGCCAACTAAGTAAAATACTTATATTGCAGGTAAAACAAATCAATGGGTGTTTACAATAATATTTGGATATGTCCATTTTTAAACAAGCTTATCAAATATCATGTAATTCTTAGTCAAATGAGAGAGACTCAAAGTAGATATTTTCTTCCCAAATACTCAAATTTGTTTAGTAAGCTAATTGTTTTCTAATATGGGCAAAAGTAAATATGAAGAAGATGAACCATACCGAGTATGAGTTTACTGAGTCAAAGCAGTGTACATATTTTCTTAGTTGAACCTGATTCTTTTGGCAAACCTATCTTCTACACTTTTTAAACTACTTTTAAAATACAGTAGTAGTGAGAAGGTGCGTTGGAAATAATTCTAGTTTAAACAGTGGTTCATGATTTTCCAAACAACAGAAAACTGGGGGAAGGGAGGGAAACATGGTTCCCAGGAAAAACGTCTGTTTGATGATTTCCTAGAGGTCATCTGTGTAAATAAAAAAACTGAATAAGAGAGGCAAGAAAGAAGAAACTGTTAGGACTTAAAACATCTATGGCATCAGAAATCGCTTCACATTACTCATTAAAAAATGCAGAATCCAGAATACAGGCCAGACCTTGTAAGACAAAGATGAGATAACTACCCACACTGCTATCTCAAAAGATATAGTAAATATTATAACACTGTAACAACTGGCTGTCAAGATAATCAGTTTTACAAAAATAACAACAATATTTTGGACTGTGCAAGGTGTTTGACATTAACAGATGTGATGAAATACTGCTTTTGGCTTTGGACTACATAGAAAAAAGTAATTCAAGAAATAGTACAATTAAAATTTTGTTATTTGTTTTTGTAACAAGCAGCAGTTATAGTGATCAGTTACTTCCAAGAAAAAGACAGGGTGAGAAAGTTTTTCTGTTAATAAAAAAAGTATTGTTGCAGAAGGTCAGAGTTTTGCAGTTTGGTATTTAGCATCCAAGATCAGTGGTTGCTGGACAGTAAGTGACTTGAGATTTTCTTTGGCACTGATTTTGGTACATTCAAAGTAATTTTAATGGTTACTCGCACCATTAGAGCAACAAGAAATACAAATGAGATTATATGTTTTCACAAAAAAGGCTCTGAGAATCTTCAATATTCAAGAATTGACTACAATAATAATAATTAGCGACAAAGTTTTTATGCATGAGTCTACTTCTGTTTTGTACAAGTATACAGCTCTAATGTAGGAGCGAATGTTGAACTCAGGAGAAAAATGAAGCAAAGAATATTTTCTGTTCTGTCCTGTCCTTTTGGAGATGTATATTATTCTGGAGGAAAAGTAGAAACATGAAAGAACTTGCTTGGCTAGGTCATACTCAGAATTCAAGATTCCTGTAATGATCTTCTTGTTTATCCTGCTCATTTGTTTCCACAAAAACACTGTCAGCTGAAATTTATCCTACAGAGAGGTTTAATCGAAGCTTTTTAAGGATTTTTGTTGTGTTTTCACTTTGGATTTCTGAGTAGCAGCTACAAGAATGTGAGACATTAGGGAAGTATACTGGCAAAAGAGGTGCAGTGACTACCTGCCTTTTCATTTTCATCAGTCCTCTCATCCCTGTCCACCATTGCTGGGTCTCTGTTTATCTAATCACAGGAGGACTTGGAAACTATTCTTGCCATTTCCAGATGGGCCGCTATTATTAAATTTTACTTAAGCATATGGATATATGCTTGTTCTCCTTACAGAAATACAAACGTGTATGTATTTGCTATCCAGTCAGTTTAGAAATCAAATCTGAGACTTCTTTCTACTAGATTTAAAGAGAAGTCAATCTTATCATAGCCAAATAAATATAAAAGCAGACTTACTGCATTGCTATGGAAGTCTTTCAAATGTGTTATTAATTGGTCTGTGTGCATACATGTTACAAAATGCAGACAATCCCTAGAAATGTTCAAAGGCTAAGGCCCTTACACAGATCTCATTCAGGTTAATGGCAAACTACCATGAGCTCCAGGGCTGGCTGTCGACTTAAAAATAGTGCTGAAATGTTCTATTACGAAACAGACAGCTTAAGTTCCTAGCTCCTTTTTTTGAAAGCTACTATTCATTTACTTTCAGTTATGACCTATAACTGAAAAATAAAAGCAAAATAGTGATAAGAAGATCACAGGAAAACGACTTAAGAGTTTTCACCGGTCTATACCAGGAATTATAGACTACAAGTCATTTACACCTAAATGTGACTTTATAGATAAAGCAATCTGAACAAACACTGATAGAACACACTGACTTCTTTATTGCTTTGTGCTTGTTGTATGTATTTAGTGCATAGCATTCATCTGCTCCTACATTTCCAACGCTATAAACAAAATGTTCTTAATAAAAAGCTTAAGTTGCTTAGTGGTAGCTCTGCATAGGTTTTTCTTTGTGTACTCAGATCTCAATTAAATTAAAAAAAAATAAAGTGGGAAAGAATAGGAGAGAGTATTATACACAGACCTCAAGGCATTCTTGTGAAAGCCAATCCCTGTACAATACTTAAGCCTCTGCTTCTAATACACTAAACAAAGCTGACTTCAAAATTCAAACCATAATGCTGTTAAACTTTTTTTCAGTGAGTAACTGCTGGTGCCTGAGTATTTACTTTAGGAGGAAAAAATATACATGTTGCATTAACATTTGCAAGTTATAACTTGACAGGTTAAAGAAAAGGTTTTGCAGTTCCCCAAGAAGTAGATTATTGGCAGACCTTTTTATTCCTGAATAAAACCCAATTATTTATGTTTATCTAACACCGTAGCAGGGAAGAGAGAAGGGTCAGACTAATCATAAAAATATTCAGAAGATACTGGCTTGCTTTTTTACATACAAACTCCACCCATCCCTTAAATAGCTTAGTAATTTACCTATGCCAGCTCATCGTATATTGTACTTCAAAGAGCTCCATGCAACTTTTTGACAATCAACAATTCTGAGAATCTGAAGGTAAAATTACATTGCTTCAAATTAAGTTGTTAAAAATTAAGCCAAGATGTTCTCAGTCACAACACCCCCACCTTGCAGGGGTTTTTTCTGTGCTTTAGGCAGATTGTCTACGTTCACATGCAGAGGATTCAAATCCTACAGCTATTTTCAAAATTCTGTTATTTACCAGGAAATATTTTGAAAAAATATTCAGGAAATAGTTTTGTATAATGAAGCATTAATAGGAAAAAAACCCTAAGAACTATATAGACTATATATACAAATGAATTATCCACAGAAAGCTGAATTAGGGAAGTATATGCATTACCTACTTAAACTGTAAAATATTATTCATATTTAGGTTTACAAACACAAAGGTTGGGAACTATTGAGTTCTTTCGGCTAAAGCCTAATATTGGCCTTATTTCAGTTTAATTGGAAGAGGATCTTGAATTCATCTTCTCCATGAGATATCAGGAACCTGGATTTCTGTTTGTACCAAAGGTTAATAAGAAATGTGTCTGCAAAAGTCAAACAGCATTAAATACCAAAAACTGATTATTATTCTGCAGGAGTTGTTCTGTCATTCATAATCTCTCCATGCTCCAACCTTCCACAGCTAATCTTTAATGGATGACATGCAAGAAAGAAAAATAACGTCTAAAAAGGGACTCTAAAGTGAGCTTTGAAGAAATGGAAAATACTTTTCTTCTGTGCTGGAAGTTATTGCCACCCAAAGTTTATTACTGGCAAGATTACTTATTTCCTGTTACTTCATGGGATATTAAATCAAACTAACTCTAAGCTAATAGCCACTTGGATATTTGTTTTCACTTTTGCTATTAAAACTATTGCAGATGCATTCAGTAATTACTTTTCAAGTTAATTTAAGAAACTTCAAATAATGTTCATGAACATTTCCATACCATATTCAAAAATTCCAAAATACCACACATGTTAGTTCTCAACATTTTTTGTAAAAACAAACCGGAAAAAAGGACTTCATTGTAGGTATACTGCTGTAGTTTCCAAGGGACTGAAAGCTGTATAACATATACAACAGTATTAGAAGTACTGCTTTCCCCTTTTTCCACATTATATTTCCTGTTATTAGCCTGGTCTTTCAGAAAGCATCTGCAGAATGATAACGCAGTCTTCAGGCATTAAAGGTGGTGCGCAACTCCTAACAGGCCTAGCAGGGCTGGACTCAATCAGCTGACTCTGATTTTTAAAAGTATTAAATTTTGGTAACATTACTACTCAATATTTGAAAAAAAAAACCCTTGCTACAGAAGGATTTAATGAGAAATATTTTTTATTACATTTTCCTTTAGAATTATTTTTAGCCCCAATATACAGCACTGTGACAGCAACAAAAATATTCCAAGAGCCAATGCTCTGATGCCAAATATGGTATATCTTGTAGTAATGGTGGGAGGTACTGTGAGATGACCAAGGCTTTGATATTTTTTCCAGTTTAGAGGCTACTACCATACTCTATGATGCTCACTTACACTCAAACCAGCTCTTCCCTCTTAAAGTTCCTATATAGCCCATGTATAATTCTTCTGTTAGGCAAAAATGAAGTCACTTATTATGCCCATCCAAAGTGAGACCTGTTCTCTCTGCCAGTTCTTTTGAAGACTTACTCCTTTGCCATGCCTCCATCCTCGTCTTCCAGTTTGTCCTCAGAAGATGCGTGCTGCTCCCTTTCCCCTCCCACAGAGTGTACCCATTCCCTTTTCTGTTCAACATATGAAAGTTCTGCAGTACCACATTTCAAGATTTGTCTATTCTTCATGCCCAGTTCACATGTGGTGTTCCCCTTCTTCCTTATAGTACCCTAGTCTCAGTTTTATTATGATGTGCTCTTCCCTTGATTTTCCCGATGTTGCCTCCACATCTATTCTTCTCGTCATGCTGGGGAGTGAAACTAACTGTATCTTCTGACGTTGGCTTATAAGGAGAGGAAATCCAACAGAATAATAACAAAGAAATACCAAGAATTTGTGGCAACTATGACCACCAGAAACAATACTCTCTAATGCTTAAATGCCTACAAACAAAACTCTGAATTCCCTAATTTTCCTTAGCCATAGCCACCCGACACAGATAGGGACCCAAGGAATTTCTAAAGTCTATTTTCCAGGCTAGTAAAATTTTAAAATAAGCACCTTCTGAAACTAAGTTTTTTACTGCACACAATATTAAACATTCTCTTCCATCATGTATATCTTCTGCCTTAACTCTACTTTTTCTTATTCTCCCATGAAACATTTCACAAATTTACACTTTTCTTCTTCACTTCTTTCTCTCAACTAAGTAAAAATCATAAAGGGAAAAGCTTTTGGCTATTTGTTTCTGAAGACTTTTGTAGCTTCATTTTTAAACGGCCTTTGTCTTCAGGTTTTCTGTTCTTTCTGTGGGACTCGTTTAGGTAAAACTCCTTAATTCGAGGGTTACATTTTAAAATAGAATTGTAATATTCCTCAAAGGAGATAACATTTTTATGGTATACCTTTCTGATGTTTTTTACAATATAATTTTGTGGAGTCATTTTCTTATCATAAAGTCAGTACCAAGTAATAATAAAAATGCAAACACCCATATTTACAAGCTTCGCTCTACCATGTGTTATACACTGCAGTAATTAAACATTAACTAGCAACATGAAATCACAGCAACATGTGTTCTCCTTTCTTCAAAGGACTTAACACGAAGGGAATATTGTTTTCCTGAAACACACTGAGTCTTCTTTATTAGGTTCTGCTTGTCCATTAGAACTGTCCTCAACTCTTTTATGAGAGACACATAGAACTCCACAAATTCAGTTTCATCATTCCAGATTTCAAAACGTTTATTCAAACTTCATAGCATTCTTAGCACTGTAAGACAGGAAGTAAAAAACCCATGAAATATTAATGATGCTTCCTTTTAGCAAACAGCTTAAGTAGGAAGGAGCTTCTTGCCCTCTCTCTCAGCATTTAAAGGATTTTATACTTCCTGAACTCATAAAAGGTAAAAAAAAGGGCATTTTTTTAAAGGTCATCCTTATTACACATTGTAGCTCTCATTAAAATTTGGCTAGTTCCTCCTTTCAAAATGGAATAACTATGTTAATTATTATATCCATATTCATGGCATACAGTTTTGAAGGGAATATTATGCTTAGGACATAATTAGAAAGTTTAAACAGTAATGTAGAAAAAAACAACTTACTAACAAATATTTCAACTGTATCCATAAAAATGAAACTAAACATGTTTTTGACACCCCTTTTGATACACATTTCTTTCCAGGTTTTAATGAGCAATGAACACCTGTATCAAAGAGAATATTTCTCTATTATAGGTACAGAGGTAAAACACTGTACAAATATCCAGGAATAAACACAAAACTTGGAATTCAACCCAAACAATTTGCATTAGCTTTCAGCTGCTGGATATAACTGTGACATGTAGTGTGGACTTTTTTTCCTCTGAAAATAAACAAGCAGTTTATTTAAAATGAAATAAGATTAAAATTATGCGTGTATTTCAATTTGTTTCCTAATATGTTGATTAGATTTGCCTTTCTGTTCCTTCACCACAGAAAATCTACAAACTCTCTCTTCCATCTATAATATACACAGAATACTGTATTCTCAGGAGTTTGACATTAAGTGGAAAGTCAATCATCTGTTTTTTCAGCTAGAAAGTTTATTTTCTGCTTCATTCTCCTGAAGACAGTTATTCCTCTCTTCTGTACCAATATTTTGGGGACAGGTATTAGCACTTTTAATACTATATGAAGCATGCATGGTCTATGAGGACACAATTTTACCTAACTTACACTTCATTTATGAACAAATGATGTGATGAATTTATAAAAGCACTCCCATCAATTTCTTTGAAACACTTGGATAAAAACCTCACAGTATTTTTCATTCACTGGGTACATGGTACACACAGTCAATTTTCAATAATAAAAACACTCAGCTTCATTACTTTAGAAATTTCCAAAATTGTAGAATACAAACTCTCTCCGTCCTTGTATGTCTATCCAAAGAACAAGTAACAACAATTATAAGCATGCATTCACTTTAAACTATAAACTGAAAACCCTTTCATATTGGAAATTTCACTGGGGACATACCATCATCAGACAAAAATTCATTAAGTACCAAAAGAACAGATTTTTCAAGAAAAGTGTAGGCCTCTAGTTGAGGTGAATGTGCGACTATCTCCCTACACGGGGAGGGGGTAGTATTGCTCTGAACAAGCTAAAACAATAAGTGGTATTTGAACTGCTGGTTGAAAGGTAGAGGCACTGGTAATCATTATTTCCCCTTGTTTGTTCAGGACCTTCCAACAAAACAAACAACCTTTTTGTGATTGGATTGACATGGTGTTAACAATGCATTTAATGCCCAAATCAGTATGAATACAGGTAAAGCTCCTGCTAATACCAGTACCAGGATGTTAAAGCCACCTATTTTCTAAGCAACTCTAAACAGCCACACATAAAAAAAAAAAAGTCAAATCTTCCCTCCTTTAGCAAATAAAGCTAACATTCACTAGGCCACGTCATATAGCAACCGCGGGTACCGTATGAGACATACAGCCATCTGTTAAACGCTTGCCTACTGTACCTGCAATCTTTTCTGCAATCTTAGCTTCTGTAGCTCTCTCTTGCAGTTCTAAGTCCAGTTTTATTGTCTTCAGCTCCTTGTCCTTTTCAGACAGCTTATCTTGAAGCTGGATTGAACAAATGGACAGTAAGATTCTTATCTAGCTGAAACAGTCAACCAGCTCTTTTAACCACAACAAAATTTTAAATAATAGTTTCTTTCTCCCAAAATATAAACACCAAGCAATACAACAGAAGTTCAATTAATTATATTTATTTATTTAAAGGACAAATGTTAAAAATGTATTTTTTATCATCTGCCCTATCTTGCTCTGCAAGACAAGCAGCAATGCATGTGCCATTATTTTTATTTGGGATTCTCTTCTTCAGCTGTCACCAGCTGTGTGGTCCTTCTTGCTAAGGAAGCTCAGAACTATACTGAATATGATGCAGGTGGTATCTGCATGAATAGCCTATTTCCTACCAAGAAACCTACTGACATCACAGTCTGAAGAGACTGTGGTGTAAATACGTAATTTTTCATGTGCATTGCCAGATAGAAAACTGTTATTCTTTCACATGCTGAGGCCTTTATTTTAACTGAAAATTCACAAAATCTGTTCTTGTACAGATATCTGAGCTTGCCATTGAATATTCAATGACGCTTCATGGAAAGACTACAGACTTTTCTGTTGTTTAGGTGCATGCAACTGCTACTAATGTTAGAAGCAACACAGTGTTCAAGTAGGATGGAATTTTCTTCTCCTCAACAAAGAGGAGGTATCAGGGCACATTTATTATCTGGACCACACGTACAGAAACACAAGCTCCAGATTCTATTCAATGAAATCCTGGCCTTGGTTTTGGTCTTCCTTGGTTGTCATCCATGATGAAAGAACCTATGTCACTAATCAAAAAGGTCAAGGATAGGAGGAAAGATTTTTTTAATTCGAGAGAAGCAGTTAAGCAGATACTAAGAATTCAAAATGACAAGATAAGCTATTGATTGGTGCACTAAAATAAATAACAAAACTAAATTAGGAACAGTTTAAATGTATGTTTTGTAACACAACCATAAAAGAGCAAATCTGAATATCTCAATTGTACCTTTTTATTTTTGGCCCTCAGAGTGTCCAACTCTTTTAAAAGGAATGCAGTTTCTGTTTTTCCACCTAAATCTGCAGCATCCTTCCATGATGATAAAAATTCAGGAAGCATTCTGTTAGCCTTTCTTTCTACGGTGCTTTGTTGAGGAAGGAAAAAAAAAGAAAGAAAAATAATGCAAAACCAGTTCCTTCCCCCACCCTGAAACAAAATACTAAGAAATAAATTATCAAAACTTGTTAACTATTGCAAATGTATTAAATAGCCAGTAAAAGGGATGTCCTATCACTTCATAAATCTGTAATTCTGAAAAAATCTGTAAATCTGAAATAGTAAATAAATATGCTACAGTTCTAAAGGCATAAAGCAGATGAATATAAATTGGCTATGAAGCCTATAAACAGAAAATGCAGGGAAGCAAATATGATAACCCTGTGCTTAACACAGAGTGACAAAGTAATGAAACATTTGGGGATCAAATTGATGCTCAAGTTAAAAGAAACCAAATTCTTCGGTAGGATTGACAATTCCACATGAAATTAAATTAGAATATCCAGAAGACAAGTTCTAGGAGTTCATCTTGAAGAAATCTGTAAAATGACGGTGTTATTCTAAACATTATAACTGACAACAGGAATTCCATACTGCATTCCACTCAGAGTTTTAAGATAACTTATTTAGCCACAGACAGGGAAAAATAAGGCAAGATTCAATGGCTACAAAAATTCTGTCTCAAGGTAAGACTTTTATAAAACTCCTTCGCTATCTGTTGATACTCACAGATAACTCAGATATCACTTGTAAGATGGCAGCAAAATCAGTAGATGAATGGATTAGAAGGGGGATTAGCAAGTATTTTTAACATCGACTTCCCTTAAGCGTTTTCTGTTTACAGACTTCATAGCCAATGAGTCATAAGAAGTAGCCACAGAAAAGCTATACCTTCTGAACTTCTATTTCTATTGTATACGTTACTTCCATTATGTGTAATTCACATCCTAGAAAGAAAAGGAAAGCTATCTATTTCTCCAAAGAGTCATTCTCTTAAGCAGACAGTTGTTTGCACCCAGCCACCCCTTTCTTCACCTGCTTCCATTGGATTTGTTTTCTCTATGGTTTTTTAAGAAGGAAGTTAAAATCTGTACTCTGTGGGCAAACTATGGTCAACCTAAAGCACATGAAACATAGACAGCAGGGAGATACACATCAAAAAAGTACTTTGTGTATTACACTATATATGGGGTGGAAGAGTGCTTAAACTGCTTGTCTTCACTTTCAAGAGCCTTCAAAGCCTATTTCTTCTTTGCTCTGTCTAGCAAATTTCATTTCGTATTGTTTCAGATTGCACATGATAGATGCCTCTGAATACTATTGCCCAGACATTACAAACTTCAAGCTTTTTTTCTGCATTTTCTATGTTCAGAACACGATTCCCATGAACACATCTGAAAATACCTCTCATCACCTTTCAATCCCTCAAATGTTTTCTTCCTGAAGTCTAAAGGAAAACTTGCCAAGTCACATTAATGGTACACTAAGACCATCATCTATAATGCAAATCAATGCTGACTCAACATTGCCTGGGTCATTCTATATCAGGGTATTTTCTCATTTTATGTCCTAATAGCAACCTACTTTGGGAAGGACAGATTTTGTGCAGTTTATATAGTAGCTACCACAATGAGGTTTTGCCCTATAGCTTTATGATCTTACATGCAATGTATTTGCAGACAAGATAGTTCAACATGCTGACTGCGGCAGGAGGTTAATCTCAGTGTTTAAGACCAGTCTGACTGCCAGTGTGAGTGGCACTGGTGAAAGGTGAGAGTAACAATCTTAGGCCAACTCTGTGCTGGGCTGTACTTAAGCACTAAGGATTATATTTGGCTTTTAGTGCAGGATGCATTGCCCTAAGAGTGTATCTCGGGCCCTAATGCAAAAAAAGGCAGCAAGACAATTGGAAACATACTATGGACTGGTTTTGGCCCCATGGATCACCACTAGATCATACTAAAGATAACAAAAGCAGGTGTAGGATCTGCTGACAGGTGAAGAATTAGAGTGTATTTTTAAAAAGTACGTCATAGGGCTCTGAAGCCTCAATCTCAGCTTCAAAAGAACTCTGTCGCTCTCAGTTCAGACTTGGGCTTCAGAATGAAGGAACTTCTTCACTGTGAGGGTAACAGAGCACTGGAACAGGCTGCCCAGAGAGGTTGTGGAGTCTCCTTCTCTGGAGATATTCAAAACCCGCCTGGATGCATTCCTGTGCAACCTGCTCTAGGCTAACCTGCTTTAGCAGGGGGGTTGGACTAGATGGTCTCTAGAGGTCCCTTCCAACCCCTACCATTCTATGATTCTATGATTCTATGCCTAAGTTGCTCAAAACTGGTAGCATGTTCCTAGTCAGCTGGGTATACCTTCAAATACTATGTCACACATAGCACGAGTGTATGTGTTTCTTAAGACTGCAGTAGAGAAATTAATGACAATAAATGACCAAAATTTAAGACAGAATACAATCTTCAGAGTTTGTATTACACTTTTCAATCATATTTGCCCTTCTCCAGATTCTTGTCACACATTGACTACAAGGTATTACAGCTCCTCATCTTCACTCTTCCAGCTTCATCTGAACTTTACCCTACTTTACTCCTGCTTCCTAGCTGCTCTATTCCTGCTTCCTACTCACTTCCACCCTGTTCATTCCTGCTTCCTACTCACTCATCATACACAGGGAACACTGTGCTTGTTGTGTAAAGTCACATATTTTAGGATCATCTTTTCTAAGTTTGTTCAGCATGCATTTTTAAATTTTTTTTGAGAGATCACAATCATTGAAATACATGCTCTGTGTCACATAAGCCATTGCCATGATCACATTTTCTATCAGTGCTAGAGAATACAGTGGTGAAATGGTGCATTCCACAAGGAAAGAAGGGCAGATATGGTGAGTCTGAGTAAAAAGCTGACTTACTGATTCTCAGGAAGTAAACTTCCCTATCTTTATCCAAAATCCATATGTACATTGTCTATAACTTGAATGCAGAAAAACTATATACAGGGTTATTTGTTCCTACCTTGATTTTTCAGGACCGGAAGTACAATCACGTGGGGCTCCTCCTCTTTGACTGTTTACCGGCAAATCTGAAAATTTCAGTGCTTCATCTTCTGCCTGGATGAAAAATTCGGGGTTTTTTTGAGAATTCTGATGAAACTGAAACTCAACACAAAAGTCTTCTTTTTGCTGTTCCAGGATGAGTGTTTCTAATTGGAAATAGAAGCAAATACATTTTTTCACTTGGAGAAAGAAGCACAAACTTGAGATTACTCATTTGAAAATGGCTTGCTATATTCTTATTTGTAGCAGAAAGGGGAAAGTACTCTGGTTTCAGATTCACAGCTTCCTCATCCCACTAAGGAACGAGAGCTGTGTTACCTAGAGCAAGGACGTAGGAGTCACGACCTATTTACCGTATTGTTCTCACGTGTCCTGGTTTGGGCCAGGACAGAACCAATTTTCTTTTCGTAACTTTACTTTTTAGTTAAGTCTCTTCTGAGAAGCTGCACTCTATGAAATTAACTGCATGTTTTTCCAGACAGGAGCTGCTTCTAGCAGTGATAATGCTCGGTGCTTATAGTTAGTGCTGGAACATCAGTAGGAATGGTATGCAGAAAGGCTCTTGCTTATAGTTATCCCTATGGAGACCAAGGTCGATGCTTGCTTGTGCTAACTTTCTTGTGGGCTGGAACTGAAAGAGTAGTGTTCACAGCTGCGACCCTGCGGTAGGGAGGAGCGGGTCAGACAGGTGACTCAAAACTGATCAAAGGGAGTATTCCATC
>VZSC01016116.1:915516-959293 GCA_013398225.1 Steatornis caripensis | reverse complement strand
TGCCCCACAGCGTCCGGGTGACATATTCGTCATCAGGGTGGGGGGGAGCTCTATATTGGTTTTGTACATATTTGTATATTGTATATATTTCATTATTATTTTTCCTATTATTATTATTATACATTATTATTGTACTTAGATTAAAGCTGTTTTAACTTTTCCAACCCGTAAGTCTCTTTCCCTTTTCTCTTCCCCCCCCACTTTGGGGAGGGAGGGGGTTAACAAAGAGCGTCTGTCATCCATTTAATAGCCAGCCCAGCTTTAAACCATGACATCATGGAAACCTGAAAAATTCATCACCATTTCCTAATCCTTCTTTCCCTTAAATGGCTGCTTAAAATAATGTGACCCTAGGAAATTATCTACCTATCTTTTGTAAAAATCAGCTCTACCCTAGTGAGACATGATGAATTTCTGCTGTACAGAGGGAAATCTGCAGGTTGTGAACCAGAGTCTTATACTGAGGTCTTTTTCAAACCCATTTTGGCTGAAAAAGGAGTATCAGCAAGCTGTAATTAGCAACAACAAATTTAAGGCCCCATTATTCACTCCTGGAGAGTGTAAGGTACAGGCTCATACAACTAAAGAACTTGGAGAATGCAAAGCACAAATTGTGCCAAAAGGAAAAATTATCTGATTAAAATGTTGAGTGTGATGATTCTCTTAAGTTTGGCTACTAAATATTTTCAGGACATATTTCTGCTATCAAGGTATTTAAATGAAAGAACGATCTACATACCATGAATATTCTTTCATAAAGTAAGAACAAGTAAGTTTTAATTATAGAACTATACTAAAAAATGAGGAGAAAGAAACCTAAAAATGCTGCAAATGGGAAAAAAGTGCATATATTCTTCATCCTCTCATTTAGATTAGTAGAGAACAAACACTGGAGCTTTTGCTTATTTAATAAAGTATTTCCAAATATTTTGGGTAAATTATATGGTATATATTCTTTGATCCAACTTATTTTCTCCTCCAAAATCATAAGAAACTGTCTATAAAGTTGCAATCACCTGCAAACAGCCCCAAAACAGACATCAATCAGATTCCAAGTCAAAAAAGTTCTGAAGATTGTCTCTAAAATCTATTGCAATAGATTACTCTTTCTATGAAGAAGGAAAGACACAGCCAATAGCACAGAAAACATTACAAGGGCACAGAGAGATTACTTGTGGATTGCCTGGAGTCAGTCAACAAGTTTCCATATAAAGCCATGTGTTACCACCTTGAGTCATTGTACTCACTACTCATCTGTATTCTCTTTATCTACTTCGCACAAATTTCACTTGAATCCACTCTCACCATTCCTCTAAACTATAATCACTGATTTTTGTACCAGAGGAACAACAGTCAGCAGTTTATCAGAATCTTGTTTCTGAGCAGTAAAAAACATGTAGGGACCATAACTTCATAAAAAATTTGTTAACACCTAACACCACTTTCAGTACTGTGATTGAAATGTGTTCCTCAGATCACTTCATAGCTAGTGCAGAAACTGAACACAGCCCACAGCCACCTGGATTCTTTGAGCGAACGCACACTGTTGTTCACTGGCTCAAAATCCTGTAGGGTTTTGAGCAGAGATTTCCCTTTAAGTACTGGTACATTTTATAACTGGATTCAACCTCTTGCTCCTCCTTACAGTAAGTAGCAAGGATCTCTAAAGAAACAGGCATTAAAAAATTCACTATGTATACTTTAAGACTCTGACCCAGCTAGGGAGTGGCAACACGTAAGGGCAAAATTCGGAATCCTCTTCAGTTAGTACTATTAGAAAACTTACCTAGTCTGAATTTTGAAAGTTGCAAAGCTTTTTATAGGGAGACATACGCTTGGTTGAGATGTGTTTCCCATTTGATTTATATTATAAAGAAGTACCTATCAAACATCATCCTGCCTACTTCTCCCATTTCAGATGTAGTGATCTGTATATATATAGCTGCACATTGTGTTTTCACACACTGAAGGGAAGTGCAACAATTCACTTCCCGTAACAACTTTCCCTCCTCTTCTTCTCTAGGGCATCAACATTTTCTGTAAGCCATCTATATTTGAATTGCCTCAGGTGAAATGTGTTGCATTCTGTAGAAGAATTCAAGCAGAACATACCTGTTGCAATAACTAGTGACGGTTGTGCCACGAACCTTTGTTCCTTGTTTAGCATTACTGCACTCTCCTTTGGCTCACACTGTATGAAAGTTTGAGTAGAAAAACCTTCTCGCTCCAGAATGCTAAGATCAGATGACATTAGTTACCACAGTTACACTGGGACAAATCAAAAAAGGGATTCTATTCCTTCAGCATGAGAGTAATCAACTGAGTAAGTTTTTCTTCTTTTCACAGTTCCTGTTTTTTGAATTTGCTGCTTTTAGTGCCAGGACTTTTTTGGAGACTCCTTGCCGTTAGAAGGGACCACTGGAAATCATCTAGTCCAGCTCCACTGCTCAAGCAGGATCACCTAGAGCAGGTTGCCCAGGATGGCTTTTGAACAGCTCCACAAGCAGAGACTTGACAACCTCTCTAGGCAGTCTGGGCCAGTGTTTGATCACCCTCATAGTAAAAAATTGTTTCCTTGAATTCATATGGAATTTCATGTGTTTTAATTTGTGCTCATTGACTCTTGTCTTGTCAATGGGTACTACTGAAAACAGTCTGGCTTCTTCATTTCCCTCCATCAAGTATTATTCGTATTGATAAGATCCTCTCCTTTGAGTCTTCCCTTCCTGAGGCTCAGTCTCAGCTCTCATACATGAGATGCTACAGTACCTTTGTGGCTCTTTGCTGGACTTGCTCCAGTAAGCCCATCTCTTCCTTGTACTAAGGAGCTCAGAACTGGACTTGACACTCTAGATACGACCTTACCAGTGCTGAGCAGAGAGGATGGATCACCTCCCTCCTTCTGCTGGCAATGCTCTTCCTAATGCAGCTCAGGATGCTGTTGGGCATCCTTGCCATGAGGGATGATCCTGTCCACTAGAATCCCGATCCCTTTCTGTAGAGTTGCTTTCTAGCCAGTTTGCACTCAGCATGTACAGTTACATAGGATTATTCCCGGCCAGGTGCAGGACTTCACATTTCCCCTTGGTGAACTTTATGTGGTTCCTCTCTGCCTAATTCTCCAGCCTGTTGAGGTCCCTCTGAATGGCAGCACAATCCTCTGGTGTATCCACTACTCCTCACAGTTTTGTATCATCAGCAAACTTGCTGAGGGTATACTCTGCACCCCTATCCAGATGATTAATGAAGACACTGACCAGGATTGGATCCATTTTTGACTCTGGGAGTACACCACTAGTGACTTGTCTCCTACTGGACTTTGTGCAACTGATCACCACCATCTCAGTGCAGACATTCAGTCAGTTTTCAATCGAACCCCACTGTTTATTTATTTAACCCATACTTTGCTTCTCTATTAGGATGTTACGGCACATAGAGTCCAAAGCCTTACCAAAGTCAAGGAAAACAACGTCCTGCTTGATCCATGCTTTACTTCCTGCTTGTCAGGACAGACCATTTGTGAGCTTACACAAGATGAACCTTGAATATCAATCTTGAATATCTCTTGGATCCCTCTTCTCCCCAGTACTGTGTCTTATGGGATTCTTCCAAGCAGATCTCTGAGGCCAAAGTCTATTCTCCTGAAGTCCACAGCTGAGGTCCTGCTTTTTGTCCTGCTCCCTCCTCTCAGGATCCTGACCTCCACTACCTCCTGGTAACCGCAGTCAAGGCTGCCCCCTGGCTTTGACATCCACAACCAGTTATTCCTTGTTTGTAAGCATCAGGTCCAGCAGAGCACCTCTCCTTATTGGCAGCTGAATCATCTGTGTCAGGAAGTTGTCAGCAGTGGACTCCAGAAATCTCCTAGATCACATGTGCCCTGCTGTTGCCCTTCCAGCAGATTATCAGCATCACTGTAGTAGCCCATGAGGACCAGAATCTGTGAACATGAGGCTTCTTTCAGTTGTCTGAAGGCGGCCTCATCTACTTCACTGAATCCTCCTCCATGCCCTTCCCTCTTACTGGCAGGATCAAGGATAACAGCACCTGGGTCCCCACGACCTTGACCACTACCCCCAGAGCCATATAGTCACATGTAATACTTCTCAGGTCACCCCAACAGCATCATAGTGCCTACGTGGAAGAGTAGCAGGGGGTAAGAGAGGGTCAGATGAGCCTCAGCAGCCTCTCTATAGCATCCTGAATATGAGCTCCCAAAAAGCCGCAAAGCTCCCTGGATGACAGGTCAAGCCAGCAGACAGACTTTCTTTTTTTCTTTTTTTAACAACATGAAGTAAACATGTCTGCATGATGAGGCAAACATCTGTATTAACAGCTGAACTTCAGGCTAAATCCTTAGGCCATGTCAAGATATGCATTTTTATGCCTTTAACTGTAAGTTACAGAAGCTGGAAAAAAAAAAGAATTTAGAATGGGACTAGACTCATGTTGGCATTTATTAATGCTAATGCTACTTCTTTAAGCAACTTACATTTGCAGCACACCTTTTCATTCAGATTCAATTCCCTCAAGCACATGGGTAAGACTAAGCAGCATCGCAGCAAGCCTATAAGTGGCATTTCCAGAAATGTTAGGCAAAACACAGAGGATCTGGTTTTTTTTTCCCTACTGGCTTTGTAAGAGAGAAGATGATGGCAGTCTCCTCCACTCAGAATTGGAAGGAGTCTGCCCAAGGGCAGTAAGGTTAGAAGTTTTTACTTGCTTAATAAAGCTGTAATGCACTTTTTTGGTCAACATGCTAAATCTGTCAGTCGAATGCTTTGGGGAAGATGTTTTGAACACTGACTGATCAATGGGCATAGTGATTTTTTTATTTTTAAACCCACTTTATTCTCCATATAACCCATGACACCCCCACCAAGTAATTTAGGCCTTGGTACATAGCAGCTTGTCTTGCTGTTAAACTAAGTAGCAATATTAATCAATGCACTTTAGCGCTTTTCCTCATGCCTCCTGCAAATTGTATTGTGCACTAATTACCAATGCTGCAGAGACACACTAGGGAGTAAGTAGCATTTGCAATAATCAGGCTGCACAAGGAACATCCGAGAAAGGGTAAAATGGCCTTGCAAGCTTTGGAAAAAATGCTGTAGTTTTCATTAAGCTGTATCACCACCAGTGATTCTGGTTCTGGAGTATACTAAACAACTTATTTTCCTTATAAAATAGAACAAGTTCAGTAGCCCAGATTAATATTTCACTATAGGGAGAAGCTGAACAGCTGATCTTCTGTATGTATTTATCTTGAATGAATAGCTTGTTCACATTGAGGGAAAGAAAAGCAAATGTTAGGAAGAAGGAATATAAAGACACTAGAATTAAAGATGGGAATTGATTGTGAGGGACGTAAGGGGAAGATAATGCTGTCATGGCTTGAAATAGTAAAGGCAGAACAGAATTCAATGTTGTTAAGCTGGGAGTGGTTAAAAAGTCAAGTAAAAACATTGAACCTAACACATTTTGCAGGCAGCCACTCTTTCTCATAGCTTCTTCTTAGAAGTAGGGGATTGGCACCGAGATCAGGAAAAGCACAGCATTGGAGGATCCTGTACTGACCCTGATAATGTGGAAAGAAGTGTTGAAAACCTAAGTGAATCAAAGGTGCAGATTCACCTGGAAGGCTAAGGAGGCAGTAGCTTCCCTTGTTATACCACTCAGCATATTCAGCTGTTCCATTATCCAGCAGAAGCTGGGTGGGCACCTCCTTCCCCTGTTTGTAGTCTTTAAGAACCCCACTAGCCAAATTGCGCAGATCAGCTCACAGGTTTGCAGGGGATCTCCGTGGAATAACAATAAGGGAATACAAACAAATAATAACGGAACACGTACACAGCACCACAAAATACATGGTTGGCTACAGATCACAGATGACTACGGGGATATTGGAAGCCCTTGGTGCTCCAAACCAGCTTCAAGTGTAATAGTACTTGCCAGTTACTACCTATAGCTTCTAGTATTTGTTTTAAGCTGGTCTGTATTACAGACAACGCAAGTTCTCAACTGCCCACAAAAGTCTGCATGAATGAACCCCTAGAGGGACGGCAGTAAGAGGCAGAATAGGAAGAAGAGCAAAACCAGGAAGAGAATGAGCCATATGCATGCCGGGAGCATGAGCAAGGCTGACTGCAAACTCAGTAGCTTACTCTTCCTACGTGACACTGTCAGATTAGAAACATTTGAAAAAATTGCAGAACAAAACATTGTGCTACATTTGAGAACCTGACTACAACCTCAATTACTAAAAGCCCACAAAATTCAGTGATTGACAAACAGCAATGCAGCTTCAACTTCTATGGGTCTTTTTTTGTGTTTGTACAATAACAAAAACTTTGAATTTCAAACACCAACATGGAATATTTACTATCCAACAAAACTGTCAAAGCAAAGAGCAACCCCACCCCTATACCAAACTAACCTATACCCACCAGCATAAAAGGACACATTTAATGCAGTTTAAAAATACTTGCCTACCTACAAATGACACATCTACCTCAACTTGCTGCCATAACTGTCAAGTGCGTAAGAGCATTACTTGAGAACTTCGCCTTCTCTTTATTTTCACTAGACTAATTGCGATTCTTTATCAAGAGCTTTCAAGTTATCTAGATTTTTTTGTACATTAATATTACAAACATTTCTGAAAAGGTAATTTTTGGGCACGCGTGTATGACTGCACGCACATCTGCAAGTGTTCTAACAAGCTGTTAGGACAAGACAGTTGCTGCATTAATAAAAAGCAGTTCTAATAGCTTCATGTGAATAATGGCTTATAACACCTAATGCCACTGGACTTGAATTCTTAGCTATATATAATAAACAAACAGAAATTAAATATTTAAGTCTAATACTTATTTATTTAAGTCAAGAATATAATACTTATATAATACTTATATATTTAAGTCAAGAAAACTTGAACGTAATAGCCACTAACTTTTCAAGTTAAGCAAATGAGATCAGTACTATGGCTGAATATTCCTCCATGAGCTGAAAATGATGAGTCAGCCTTTTGGTCAAAGACAAACATTCATTCACTCTGCTATATAACTACTGGAACTTCTACCAAATGGAACGACCGTGAAAGACTCAGATTGCTCAACAGTTCACTCCTTACTGAATGATTAAAAAGCATAAATCCTGAAAATGAGTGGAAAATCAAAATTAAAGGATTTTACAGGCATAAATACGCAACGAAAGAAAATGAGGTTGGTGGAAGAAATCTGATCCTATTGCCTGGCTAAGTGGAAAGAAAAGAGTTGGTTTAGATTTTATGCCTGTTACTTCCTTTTTCATTCATATTTGAGTTGACACAGATACAACACACCTGATTTACATGCACATCTCAAAGGGTGTTCATTGTTTTTGACTTTCTCCTCAATGTTTTATCTTTCTCATAATCTGCAAATAAGTTTTCAGAGTAAATCCAAATAAAGATGCTGTACTTAATTTTAAAGAAGAAAGTAATTTCTGTTTCTGGAAAACAATTACAAAAGCTCAGTACAAGAAGTACAAGGTCAATATACATTTTCTCCAAAACAAACAAACAAACAAGAAAAAGGTGCAGCTTCATTCACCTTTAGACGTACTACAGATTTACTTATGTTAGCGATTATTTAGGCCCCTTCAGTGCAGCATAGTACAGTGAGAACCAATAACTTGCAACTAACAGCAAATGGTTGCCCCATCACGACACACTTTTTCTAATGCTTACAGAAAACTGGGAAAACTTTAATATGACTATTCAGTAGGACTCCAAGATCTCACTAAATCACTTCTGCAGCATAGCAGAATAGCAGTCACAGGAACCTGATAACAAGTGAAGACTGAGCTCAGAGGAGTTTCGTAACACAAAGCTAACTCCTTTTATTTCTCAGCGCTCTGCCCAGCCAAAATGCCGCATACAACCAGCCGAGCCCTTGGCAGTAACAAAGAGGATATCACCATGTCGATGCATCGTATGCTCAGCGTCCTGACAATACATAACTGTGGGCCCTGCTGAGAGCACCATGGGTCAACTCAGAAGAATGAGGACTATCAACTTATGTAAGTAATGCTTACTCAGAAAGGTCCCAGATTTTAGGATACTAGCTCTTATTATAAAAAACAAATTATGGAGGTTCACTAAAATAAGCCTTGAAAACAAAGTTTTCTGGAAACTCTCATAGATATTTTGTAAGGGATGTATAAACACGGTGAACTGAAGAAGTCTCTTCAGTGGTGACTCTTCCTGCTCCTGTCTCCTCCTCAGAGATCTCAAATTCTCCTCTCTTCCGTCACAGAGACTAATCAACTCATTTCAATTCGACTTCAAGAAAAAAAATACCATTTTTACTTACGAATGTTAAAGTAACATTTACACAATCAAAAAATTAAGAAAAATTTCAAATAACTAGATTTTTATCCTTCCACACTCCTTTATGATGATAATTTTCATTCACATGACAGACTATGGTATTTCTACATTGTAAGACAGATGTGCAGTGTACAGTGTATACAAACTTCCTGTAATTTCAACAGAATGTAGAATAAATGAAATAACTTTTTTTTTTTTTTTTACATTGACTATTATTCTCACACAGAAAACATTCGAACAATTAAAACTGTTTTAGAAGTCTGTCAGGTTAACAGAAGAATACAATTCAAATGCTTGATCTCTGGCTACAGCTAAACATGTAAGTTGTCCAAAATCATGACCAAAGAGAACAATGTACTCTTACTGGCATTTCATCGAGAAAGTTCTCTGCAAATTAAGTAAGAATAACCTAAGTTGTAATTTGCATTAACGTCTCAGTTTGCTCCAGATCCCACGACACATACAAAAAAAAGAAAAAAAGGATTGAAAATATTTTGTCTGCTAAAATACAGACAAAACTCAGAAGTTTAATGGTTCAATTTTTTATTCCTTAAAGGAATCTAAAGAGAACAGAGAATTCTTTCTGTGCTAGCAATTCAAGCGGTGGGACATCTGTGTTACTTTGAATGCTTCTTTATTCACCTGTACTTGTGTGGAACCCTGGCAAGACCCTTCATAAAGAAATAAATCGTGAAGGAGATTAAGAACAGTTGGGAGTTTTTCTGGCAAAGGCAATTTTTTACAATTCTCTGAGGATTCTGATTATTTTAGTAATGATGTTTCCCTCGCCTGTCTCTCTCACTAAGTCTTTTGCCTTCCTATTTTGCATCTAAACAGCAATTGTGTAGAAACTGGTGAATATTTAATATAGAAAAATGCTTCTAAGTGTTTAAAATACACAGCAAATCATTATTTTGGCATTCACTGCAGTTAATCGTGATGCATTTATTAATGTGTAAATATCAGACATTTCCTTTGGCATTCCACTCTCCGTTTGCGATTCATTAACGTATTGTTATTTTAAAATATTAGCCTCTGAGAAGACACCAGATTTTCATTGGATTGGTCTCACACTTGAAAAAGCATTTTTATATTCTGAATGCATCAAAACAGCAGAATCTCTAGGCAGATACTAAGTGGGATTCACTGAAACACAATGTTAGTTCTAATGGACGGATGATTGTGTTTGGTCTTTTGAAACTTTGAAGTATAGGTAAGTCTTGATCACACAAATTAATAAATCCTAAAGCTGGAGTTAACAATAACCATTACACCCAAATTCTGCAGCTTAGCCCAGCCAATTTTTCAAAAGGTCAGGTTGTGAACTGGAGAAGATCAGGGAGGTCCACCGCATAGCTTTGTTGCCAGGCATCTCTCGTCTGGATTGTTGCAGGCATTTATTAGTATTCGTCAGCAGACTCAACAAAGCAAACAAGAAATTCAAGCACGAATAATAAAATGAAATGCTGCTATATAACCCTTTGTCATTCAGCAAATATGGGACTTTTTAGCTACATTGTTCCTAAACCTGGGTTACTACTTTAATTTTTCTCCACAGTGCTGACTGAATGAGTATGCATGTGTGTTAAATGCAGAGCTCCCTTAACAACTGCAGGACTGCCATTTAATCTGTTGGTAGATGGACCATTTCCTGTGGGAACTCTAGCTATGATTTCCAGATCCACCAAATAAATCTCAGATTAAGATTCCAAATGAAACCTGCCTTTGGCAGATAAAAAATGTCAAGATGGATATAAACAGTAAAATTATAAATTATCTAGGTGTTGCACGATGACTTGATGTGTGCTTTTTGTTTACACTTTCCCCGATATCACAACTATACAAGGCATTCATCAAATGTCACACTTTCATAATATTGGAGGCATCATTAAAACTGTTTGGCTAAGGACCTTGAAGTGTTTAAGCAGTAGCTCAAAAGTATATTTGTGCAAAGTAGAAGAATAAATTTACATATCAGCAGCAGCTCATAAGGGATGGGTAAATATTCTGTTTATCTCTCATTGTAATTCAGGTTAGTTTAAATACAGGGTTTCAGGATATCATTACAGCCTATATGGAGTTATTACATAATTTCCAAACATAGTGTCTACTAGAGTTTTACTAAGCATGCTATGTTTATGTTTTCTAAACCAGCTAAAAACAAAGTAAACCCTCCCATACNTAGTTTAAATACAGGGTTTCAGGATATCATTACAGCCTATATGGAGTTATTACATAATTTCCAAACATAGTGTCTACTAGAGTTTTACTAAGCATGCTATGTTTATGTTTTCTAAACCAGCTAAAACCAAAGTAAACCCTCCCATACCATTTTTCTTTTGCTATTGTCATACCAGACAATTGCTTTTCACATATAACCCCTTCCATTATCTAAATCTTAATGATCCAGAACTCCCTTTTATCTAGGCAGGTCATGTTTCCTGATGCCCATTAATTACAGTGAAAATTCTCTTATCCAAACGTACTCAACCTCCCCTACTGCAAACAAGCAACTAAGGCTTTGCTGAATTAGAGTTCTAAACAAAATCCTGAAAAACTACAGCTTTAGAAGTGAAGAAAAATACTGCAATTTTAAGTGTCCAACATTAAAGAAAGGTCACTCTGCGTAAAGTGCCAGTAAGACACCTTGCTCATGCACGCTCTTCTCCGAGTAAACGGTCTACCAAAGATGCAGATGAACTCTCAGATAAGAGCCTCCAATGCACTCCTCCGAGAACTTTTTTTTAATAAATGTTTTTGTTATGTCTTTGCTCTGAACTTAAGCTTCACTCTAGTTGTTATTAAAATAGAAGCAATGAAGATTTCTAAAGAAGAAAATCACCAAATTCCTCTTGCACTCGTGCTAGGTCTTCTAAAGCTCCTTCTGAAGCACTATATAAAAATTACTGTGGTAATAAGGGCTGCTCTCCCTGAAACACATTTCAAGACATTCTGAAGTTAACTGCACTCATACTTTAAACACTTAAGCGATTCAAAGTGCAGTACTTCAAGGTGTGCATTCTCCCCATCTGTAGTGCTTGCAGTACTCAGTGCAGATAAGGCACTGCACATTTTCAGCATACTGTAAAGGGTCTAGCAAAATCATATTCACAATACTCCAATGAGTCAGGTAGATCCTGGATACTTAATTGTGCTTCTGATGAGGAGTCTTTCTGCATGCAGCCTGGCCAGAAATGCACTGTATTTAACCATTCAACATGTATAGGGAAAGAAATGGGATGGAAAAAAGAGACATGAGAATTTATACACATGAAAGGGTGATTATATTTACAGGAACGAACAGACAGTATTTGATGATTTTTTTCGGTTATCATTAGCTCCTTTTTATCTTGCAAGTCATGGCACGCTATTCCCTCTTTCTCCATGAACAGTTTTCTTCATCTTCCATACTTAGTGTTGCTCAACAGTTACTAGCCACTCTTCCTGTATTTGACTCATGCAAGATTATCCCCTCAACCTCTCTTCTGTCTCCTACACTGTGCAGAGAAACCTGCAGCTACGCTTGCCACTTTGCAAGGGCATCTCTGACAACTAAAACACAGCGAGTTTGATGCTGAAAGCACAGCACACATGGAAGAAACAAATCAGTTGAGCCACATGTGTGAAGAGGACCCTGCCTCTCTGCATATCATGTAGATTCTTCTGCATACACATCCATGCAATATCCAAGTCTTTCTTTCCCAGGTAAACAGCACTCCTTATTGCTAAAAGGAGGGAAGGAGAGGAAGAACAGGTTCACAGTATCTCCTGTTTAGGCATGTAAAAAGAAGAAACAGACTTCAGTATGACAAGTATGGTTTATTCTGTCTTTACTACAGCCTTGGAAGAAGGGCTTCAGATTTACTTTAGAGGGTTTACAGCTATAATGGGCGTACTCTGGAGAAAGGGGAAGCAGCACCTTTACAACCAGTTGCTTTTTGACCCAACTAGAGTGTGCTAGTGTGTGTGTTAGTCACACAACAGTAATCCCAGACAGAAAGTCCCTGTAATTACTATTACAAAACAAAATGAATGAAAACACAAAACAAAATGAATGAAAAAGTACATTAAAATTATTACACAACTAGAAAAACTTACTACTTCTGATAAGGCAGTCTACAAATACATGCCGAGGAACAGGAATTTCATCTCTAGGAAGTCAGGGAAAAAAGATGATTCATTTTACTTAACCTATGCACATGACTGTACGTTGCCTCAATTATCATGAATGCAAAAGGGATGGCTGACAATTAATGGAATTTATAAACGGGAGTAAAATGCAAAAATATTTCTAGAGAGGTTTTATTTCCTTAATATTATTCACTACACAGCAAAAGAACTAAAAAAATATTTTTGTAAGCAACAGACTGGCAATACATGCCGTGACCTTGACAATACAAGGAAAGTGATGGCCGGATTCTTAACGGTAAGTACCACGCATTCATGCAAGACAACTGCACTCTGTGTTTGCACATGCATTGAAGACAATCATGTATGTGTAAGCTTACCACATGCGTATGTGTCTGAGCAGATATATATACGTAACTTGTTCATTAGGTTTGCATATCTGTTTTCCTCTTATTTTTCCTGAAGGGAGCAAGACTGGAAAACAAAAGCTCACCACCAGATGAAACACTAGAAATTTCCCCTCAGAAGCTGATTCTGCAGTTCTGTTCCAACTTACATTATCACATCTCTTTAAAGGTCGAGTCTCCTCTGAACTACAGTTTCCAAACATGCAATTTTGAAGTATTTTTACAAGCCGCACAAACATTCTTTTGAAGGCTAACAAGCTACAATGAAAGAGTCTATATGGATCATAACTAAGAGTTGACATCAAATTCTTACAGGTGAAATTGGTTCGATGACTTACATTTCAATACGTGCTTTAAGTAGTGGTGGTTTAGAAATATATATATATATTTATTTTATGCTTGAAAAATACAATAACCACAATTTAAGGAAGCCATTAAAAATAAACCAATGTATTGTCTTGTTTTAGGAAATTCCAAATAATAATTACACAATGTTTTTCACTTTGGAGTCAGCAAAAGTATAATTCTGTTGTCAAAACAGACCAAAGAGTACTTGATATTCTAAGACTTCACCTAATTTCTGCCCTGTCCTTAAAAAATCATAGATGTTCAGAAATATGACACAAGTGAAAACATTATAATAGTGAAAGACTATATAATACAGAACAAATATAGCTGCACCCATTCAAATACAGTACATGATACGAGTCAAATGAGATACAAATTTGCCTTCAGTATTTGCACACTCACTGCTTTGCTATCCTGCTAACTCTTTTGGAAAATTGACATATCGAGTCCTCAATGTATATGTAAAGTATGAAAAGCACCCAATTTCAGGTTTCCTCTTGCATTTACACAGTATTAATATTTGTGTAGTTTTTGTCATTCATGTAAACCCTGCTAAAGCAACAACTCCACCCAGATGCAATGTGCTTCCCCCTGTCTACCACCACCGCAATGCAAACATATGCATCTATTTGCCAATATAAGTTTATTTTTATAATGGACTACCATCTTAGGCTTTCTAGCTTGGATCCTGAATATTTTTCATTTGGAAATTAAACAGTCTTCCCTGGCCTGCTGCCAGTGCTTGTGATACATTCTCTCAAGTATTAGATAGAAATGAAAAAAGTCACTATCCTCCTATTAAAAACTAGGTGCTGTGGAGATAAACAGTACATTTAAATGAGGTACAAATCCAAAATAATAAGCCTTGCACATAGACTGTTTTTTAACTCTTCCTAATATACCAGAACAGAGACGGACAAACATCTTCAGTTCACACAGGCATATTACATTCCAAACAACACGGAAAGTTAACAAGAAAATCTCAACTATCAAACACTTCAGATATACTCTTCTTAAACACTACCTTTCTTTCAAGTATTTTATTTTATAACATCTGTTAACAGGTTACATATTATCCCACATAACCGCCATAAACCTAGCACTTTTCTGTACCTAACATTTTTGCTGTTTTTTTTTTTAAATTCTCGTTGCTTGACTGAATTTTCATCTACTCAGCTAAATTTAATCTCAGATGTGCTTTACCATCCTTACTTTTTAAGAAATCATTTAATCTCCAACATTTCAGTAAGTTATAAAAAAATTTGAGTAAAACATTATAGAGTTATTCTAAAAACAGCTTTAAATTTCCAAGTTACAAGCAAAGAACAAATAGATACAGCACAGTACCAGCTACAAAAAGGAAAGATATCACAGATGACAACGCAAGTGGAACACAAAATGGTACACGCTTCAACATAAACATTTAAACAGAAGATTAAAAGTTGCTTTGATTTTAAAGTAGTTCAAGGAGAAAATGTACCAGAATGTCTACCAAGAGTACATATTGAACATTGTGTTGGTGTAATTTATCTATTATCTTTATGATAAGAAAATGTAATTTGTTAATACCTAAACAATATTCTAAGGAAAAAAATTCCTCATCCAAACAAGTATGACGACATGAGATTTATCCATAATCTCTTTTTTCAACCTCCCTATGAGTAAAAGCACGAAGAACTATGTGACTTATTAATGACTGATCTAAAGAAAATGTATCAATTTCACTTTTCTCTATATAACAACTTCCATTGGATATACAAATACGTGTCAGTTTGGAAGAAATAGCTTTCTAAACAGCACAGAATACTAACTTAATGCATCAGAAAAATAAAACACATGAAACTCAGTAACTACCGAGGTTTTAAAGTATCTGTGAGCAGCAACAGAACGCCATTTCTTGCAATTAGACAGAAAATACATCACAGCGAATCAGTTTATGGCATTCACTTGCCTACTTGGTAAAAGTTAACCTTTTGAACCATTCTTAGGGTATGCTGACCCCTAAAGGTCTAAAAATACTAACTCTGATTAAGCCATTTTATACATTTAAAGTATAAATTGTTGGAATACAATTCTCCACAAAGTTATTCCATGATGACTGTTTTTGTTTTCAGATTACATGATCCAAAAACATTTTAAACTTCACTCAGTAATAGCTCAAAATTCCCTGAATTAAAGGGGGTCTACAAGTAGTATATTTTACACAATAATATACATAGAAATTCCTTTACATATCTAAGAAAGGTATCATCTCCAAGACGAAGTATTTCTTCTTTTTTCTAAACATGAGACTCTTCATGAGAAATTTGACATATCTTTTCAAAAAGTTAACATAGCATAAAATTCAAGAAAAGGAAACACACAAGACGCTGTCAGGCTCTGATATAGGAGGCATCTTTGATGTTGACACATCTATTACTTTTTTTTTTTTTTAACCTACACACAGCCACTTACTGGAAAAAAAATCCACCCTTTTATGATGTACTGAAGGTCTCCTTCCCGTGTCTTCCCCTTTCTTCAATCTACACATTATTATCTAGTCACAAGCCACTTTATGACAATTTCCTTCTGTAAAGTCAGTCACATAATGTGCTCTCAAACTCAGTGCTTTTTTTCTCCCCTTTCTTTTTCTTTCAAGTTTCTGCCATGAAACATAGAAGAATGTATCTGAGAGTAAAATTTTGGTCATCCGAATACAAGATCTTCCATCCTGGTGGAGATTAAAAATCCAAGAACTATGGAAGTTCCTCATTAACCAAGGCCTCCTTTACCTCCAACCCCACCTTCCTGTCTATATTCAGTTGAAGTAATAATGAGAAACTCATTAATATTAGTAGATAGCTTAATCATACTCTAGCCAGGCATGAAGAGCCAAGAAAGTTGCTTTAAGAAGATTTCTTGTTAACCCATTTAGAAAAAAAGTTTGGAAAGTAAAGTGCAATGTACAGACTAACAATTTAAATAAGACATCTCAAAATTTTACAAAAACATTTACTAGAACCCAGAAAATAAAAACAAAGTTGATGATTTACATTCCTGTAGCTGCTCTACTGTTACCCTAAATACTTTTAAGAGGCAGTGTGTGGTTGTGGCTTCTTTCTATTTTCTTTTCTTCCAAAGTCAGTCATACATCGGCAAGAACAAATACATTCCAGTCACTGCCTAGCACTGGTACAACACCTGAGGTTCCTTATTAATATCTTAAAAGTCCTTACCTTTTGACCAGTCCTCCATTTGTTCTTCAAAACTTGTTTGATCTGGCAGTGAGTCCAGTTTTTGCTTGAAGATTTCAGAGCTAAAATAAAGCAAACTCTAGATAAATAAACTTGAAACAATCTATTATAACACACCTATACTTTGCCTCCATTTGACAGAAAATTTACAAGACAAATGATTTAAAAATATTTATAACAGGACAATAAAGTCTGTGTACTTCAACAGTCAGTGCTAAATTATATTTCTAAGTAAAATATTTTTTCTTCACACATTGAATTTTTATAATGGTTTCGTTCAGCTTTCTGTTGCGCCTTCATTGAAAAATCTATTAGTCTGCCTTCTTGTTCTAGAGTCTGGTCTTGGAAGTACATGCTACCGAGCACAGCTCAAATCACATGGAGTGGTCTGGCTAGAGGCAATGAGACTGCTCACTTTGGTAATTATTACAAATGGTGGTATGCACTGCACTTTACAACATTCTTTCTCCTGCTTTAATTTCCTGGATAAAAGACAGGTAAAGTGGCCCATGACCACTGCAACTCTGAATTTGCAAGTTTTTCTAAACAGTTAAATAACCCACCCTAATATTGCGTACATATTGTTTCACACTATACAGTTAATTACACAGTTGCAGTATTTCATACGATCAAAGATCTTCAAGAAACAACCTTCAACACTGAAAAATAAGACCTCCAGTAAAAGATTATGGTTATCAGGTAAGATTCTGAGTGTTAAAATACGTGCTCTCTTGTATGGTAAAATTCAACTACATTCTACATCTGGAGGAAATCTAAATAAATTTGTAATCTTGCTCATACAGTAAGCTTACCACAAATGTTTTTACTTACTCAAGTACCGCTTTTAAAATGTATTGTACCAAGGAACATATTTCATCTTTAACTACATAGTTGTGCTTATTTTGTATGTTTTCCCCTGCTGTATTTTCCCCAGATTTATTAAAAAGATACAATATACACCTTGAAGGTGCAGTGGCTGAATCATGAAAACACTCAGTTGTTATTGTGCTGATAAACTAAGAGTTAAAAAAAAAAAGTACATAACAAAGTATGTACTTAATAGATATTACTTCTTACATAAACAATAAATTCTAAAATTTAAGCATATTATACCAAGACATATGTTCTAACTAATAAAGCAGCTGAAGAAATAATTTTCTTATACAACACCAAAAAGGCAGATGTTTTCATTATCAAGATTATAAAAAAGTATAATAATTGTGCAAACACTTAAGAGTCAACACTAATATTTACATGAAGCACTCAAGAAATACATATTTAGCTCATATTTGTTGTTAACTATAAATGTGCATGATTAAAAAAATATGTACGATTTGAAGTGCTTAGGTCTTAACAAAAAGTAACTTCACCTCATATCGCAGAACACTGAGTTCCTTACAAGAATGCCTCAAATGAAGCTGTACGTTTCTTTTTCAATTCTGTGTAACTGTGTTGATTTGGAGTTGGCAATCTTTTCCTAAGTTCCTCATTTACTTTTGGATTAGCTGAAAATATAGAAGGTTATTAATATCAAGAAATAGGTTTCTGTCAATGAAGCAATTTCCCTACATATTGCACAAAAAGGTTCATAATAATTGCAGTATTTTAATAAGATATTCATATAGCAAGACATGAAGAAAATACGGTATTTAATAACCTCTGGAGTATTTTAAAACATGTCTTAGAGCCTTAATGTGCCTAGTAATATACTATTTAAAACCATAATTTTATCCCTCCACAATATACAGTCATTCTTCCTCGCCATTTACCCAGCTAATGAATGCCAGCAATTAGTAAAATGTAATCCCATTGCACAATCATTTTAATGCTTTTAGCACTCAGAAAAGTAAACACCAAATTAATACTGCTCAAGCCATATCAGATCCTAGTTGGAAGCAAGCAATTATAGTTCAGCTCCTCAGGTGTAATTAAATGATTGGAATGATTTAGTTCCATAAATGCAAGTTAATTCATAAGCAAGCAACAAATATACTGGGAGTAATTACAAGAAACATTGACAGGCTGAGCAGGGCATGTGCCTCCATGTACCTGATGTAGGAAAACGCTGCCCTCTCCTGGAAATAATAGACTATGACATAGGAATAATTGGAAGTCAAGAGGCTCATTTTACAGACTTTGTCTTCATAGGTGAAACACGTTCTGCTAATTAACAGGAATTTTCTGGTTACACGTACAGAAAACAAAAGCATTGTTGATATTCGATTAAGGCAACCTATCGATCAAAGTCAAACAGAAACACCTTTTGTGAGTCCCTAGGGTTTGCAGTATACTTTCTCTATTATTTGAAATAAAAATGGTAGTAAACAGAACAAAATATTCCATACGCTAAGTATGTAAATCGGTTGCTCTGAACAGAAGCATAGCAATTGGTATCTAACTTATGCACAACACTTGCATATCATTCAAGATGTACCTTTGCAGTAGGTACTTCTAACGTCAGGTATTTTTAGAATCAAAACTCATTGAATCATCATTATTTAGACAGTGTTAAACTTTGTCACATCAACAACGGCCAGAAGCCGACCATAAAGTTTTCCTATGAGGAACTGTCAGAAAAATTAAATACAATTATTTTAAAGCCTGTCTTTACTTACATTTCAAGGCACTCTGTTAATGATTTCTTTTGATTATTAGACAGATTAAAGGCGGAGATTAAAATAAAGTATACTGGTAGACCGAGACAAAACTGAAAATACAAAAATGAAACTGTAACTCAAAATCTAGAGCTAATTTTAAATCTGGAGTTAATTTCTTGTTCACTATCCATTTATTCAACCTGTGTTAGTGTTAAGACTACTATTTGAACATCATGCAAAAGAAGCTAAAAAACCCCTGTCCTTATCTGTTGAATATAATATGCAATAGTCATATAAAATTCACACTTAATATTTAAGTCCAAAACTACCTACAAATATGAATATAAATTAACCGGTATCTTCCTACTAATTAAAGAAATCCCATCTCTACCTATTTTCCCCTCTACAGAAATCCAGTGCGGCATATATAGCAGCACAGGAAAAAATAATATGCTATGGTCAGTGTATGACTATTTTCCACACAGAGAAACTGACTGTAAGAAAGCTCTATTCAAAAGCACCTTATCACTGTAAAAGCCTGAAACTGTTCTTTACCAATAGCACTTTGACGTAAAAATATTTCTTTGTTCCAGATCTTGGTGTATATCGAGACAAGCCCAAGCTGTACACAAATACCTTTGCTGTTACTTTACCTACTGTGGAAATGAAATAAATTATTTTAAGACTACATATTATTAAAAGTTTAAAATGTACAGCGCATTTGCTTTGCCCTTTGATGTCACAATCCTATTTTTCTATTCAAATCTTGTACACTGTAAGTTAATTGCTTTTGGAAACTACTTATTATTCATGTAAAAATTAATGTGCCAATGTGTTTAAATCCTTTTAAATGACCATTCATGCATCTTTCTTCTTTAAGTACCAATGAAATCTGTCAAAGATATCAATGCAAGATGGTCTTAGAGAAAGTTCTAATAAAGATTTTTTTCTGCTAACATAAGGTTTTCATTTTCGTCAACTTTACTTAAATTCCATTAATTTTTTAAGCTGCTTTTAATAAATTCACAAGTAAAAAATTTTAGGCTCCATAGTCTGTCATTTGTGTTCCAGCTGACTTTATGAATATTAATAACAGTGTTATCCTGATTAAATAGGCTTCATATAAAATCCCTGTGAATCCTATAGCTCAGACATCTCATTTTTCCAACTCTTTATGAATTTGGATTCAGACATTAAACTGCAAAAAACCTTAAAAACAGATTCAATGGTACATTCGCATACCCTTAAGCAAAAAATTAGATGTTCTAATGATTCAAATAATTAAAATTTATAGGACTACATATTGAGATTTCAGGCTTTCTGTAAACATGCAACATATTTTAACTCTAATGAAAACATCAACACTTCACAGAACAAAGGATTATGAATGTATTATAAAATAATAATGATGTCTGTCCTTATCCTTACCCTAAACAACAGATGATATGATCTTAACTCTTAATATATGGAGTGCTGATTTGCAGAACTATTTCCCCAAGAGAAAGAAATTAGTGGATGCTTAATTACATAAGCATACACATGAAATACATGAACATTCTAGTTCAGCATGGGTGCCCAGTGAAAAACAACATTAACTTTTAACTGGTTTATACTTCAACAAAACCAACCTTTTTCAAAAGAACGTCAAATCAAAGCACACAGGAAATGTTAACGTTATTCTACGAGACTCATGCAGTCACAGTTTCAAATTGTCAACTTCTTTCCATGCTTATATGTTTGAATTATTTATATCTATGACAGATAAAAATGGAAAACTGAGCTCACCGCATAGCCCTTGCTGTTCTGTTTTTTTTTTTTATATAGTCCTAACTAAAATCACTACTTCGTCCGTCATTCAGGGATATGTTCTGCAAAGATGGCCATGAAAATATTTTGACTTCTAGTACCTTGAAATATGAATGCATTTTAGGAGAAAAAAACCCAAACAAAATAATGGGTTATTCAAAAGAATAGCATTCCAGTCCCGGTTCTAATTACTCATCAACACAAACCCTTAATAAAAATTAAATAAAAACAAGAGGTATATAAAAATAACATACATCTGCAGGTAGAAAGCATACAGTGCTTTACCTGTGCAGTTCTGAATAGCTTTTATTACAGCTGCAGCGGTATTTCCGCTTTCAGAAGAAAAAACCTCTCTAGAGTGCCTGCAGAATATATATAATACAAGAGAGCACCCCACAGTAACACCAATTTTCAACCATCTGAACAGTGATGCTGACCCAACGTATTTAGTGTAGTGACGGTCTGCCGTAGCTGCCAATGCTTTCTCTCCCTGGGCAGGAGATTGGGAAGTCCATCTTCTAAGTTGGAGTTCAGTTACTGACTCCCCTCCTCCTCGCGAACCAAACAGCTGTTGAGACCCTTCCATACGGAGCCCCGATGACTGCAAACCCTCATTCCTTGGTCTCGCCTTGATAGGTTTTGAAGACAATTACTGAATCATGGCCTTAGCCGCTGCTACAGGAAGCAAATGCTTGCTGGTGTCGACCAAATTCAACTCTTCTTCACAACAAGTCCTCAAGTCTTGGGAGAGTTCTTCCACAGGGAGTGCTACCCCACCTGCCCTAGCTCCAGTGGAACAACAGACCAGTTCCCATCACCCCTTGGAATGGCACCGAGCCAGTCTTTGCTCCCCTTAAGTTGACAGTTGCCATTGACAGTGCAGGGATGGAGCTATGTAAGGGAGTGAACACCGTACACTTTATGGGTAGAGAAATAAAGAATGAATTTCAGTATTATTTTCATAAGATTAATTAGATCACCAGAATCTCCTAAAATATCCTGAAACGTTTTGCCTCAGGGCAAGCTAAACTGAAAAACTTAATTTAGGAGCGTACACCACATAAAAACCAGTTACCTTCTAGAAGCATTTCCCTAGGGAACAAAGAGACAGTTTTCTTAGCCCAGGTGGATGCCAAGTTTTGATGCAATGACACACTCCTCCACAAAAGAGTCACATTTCCTCTCTAGTTTAAGAAACTTTATGGCAAATCAGAAATCTAAGGCAACCCAAAAATAAGTTATAATTAGCTTTAGGTATAAAAATCTGAGTCAAAAGTGAAAGAGACACTTCAAATATTTGTCAAATGTGGAATAACACCCATCTATACCATAGTTGAAAGCTGTAATATTTGATTACAAAGGTACTTATTTTGTTGTATTCTGTTACTGTTATATGCTTTTAAATACAAATACTTCATGCAAAATATTCTGTTTCTTTTTAAAATAATATAAGGCAAATGGATTAACCCCATAAGTGGATAAATGCAGCATGAGTAGTACTTCAAATTTAAAACTCCAGCACTGCTACAAAGACTTCCAAGATTTTGGTTTCTAGAAGTAACTGCATTATCTGGAAGCTTGATAAAAACATTTTCTCAGAGGGCAGAGTCACATAATAATCTCTGGCTTTTCTCGCCTACTGATTCTTTGCCCAAAAGGAGATGATGCATTGGCAGTTGTTTCCAATTAACCTGCATAAATCACAAAAGACTGGGAGAACCAGGGATCGGGTATTTTTACTCCGTTGCTGCAGCAGCTTCTTCACATTTACATTAAAGAATTTGCATCTGATGATGCTTTTAATGATGCATACACTAAGTCAAAGAACACTCATTCTCTATGTCATGCTTTTGACAAAGGCAAGAGAGAAGGCATAAAAATGCAGTTTCAACTAGTTTACAATAGGTTTTACCTATCCCTGAATTAAACTTAAAGAGAAAAGTGCTTGTCCTTTATCCGTTATTTTTTTCTCCATAATTTCTGCTATTAGTTCAGTGTCTTCAAGGCTCAGTTTTCTCTTTATGCATACCAGAAAGTGTTTTATGTGCATATTAGATCACCGACAGCCCCATATCTCTTCCCCGCTCATTATATTCTCTCTCCCCCATTAATAACCAAAATAATGATATTCGTTTGTATTTTATTTATTAAACAATCTTCAGCCTGCTCTGTTGCCTTCTTCCCCAGTTTTCAACTGTCCTTTGTCCCGCATTTCTTTTCTTTTTCCTTAGTTTTGTCTTCTATTTCACAATACAGGCCTTTTCCTTCCCCCCTGCCCACCACCTCTTTGAAATGTAAAGAAAACTTCAGAGGATCTTATCAAAGGCTGTGTCTCTTTTTCACAGCTTTTCTCATCTTGGTGTGCATTCTGTGAAGCAGCTTTCTTCTGTGACACCTCCAATAACATTATTTTCACTACAATAATGAAACTATGATATGCTTTGGCCAAGTGTGGAACAGCCAATTCATTTAGCCATCCTTCAGCTTTGTTGTAAACACTTCACTGGTCTTATAACTCAATTATTATGTATCATGTAGGCAACCAGATATCCATTTTTAAACACTTTACAACCAGACGGTGATTTCAATAGCCTTTAAGGATAAGGATAAATATGTATATTTTAAACTAGCTCTTGTCTTATCTGGAGCCAAAAGAATATTTAATAGAATATTGAAGTAGAATCAGCACCATGTGATGACTACCTGCATATTACGCTCTGTTGACAGGATCATAGCCAGTAGACAAAGGGAAGTGATTAATCCCTTCTATGTAGCACTTGTGAGACCACATCTGAAGTGCTGCATCCAGTCTGACCCTCTCACAGATATCCTGAAGCAACTCCAGCAGAGAGCCATCAAGATGATCAGGGGTCTGCAGCACATAACATGAGGCATCTGAAAGTATTGAGTTAGTTGGTTTTAAGGAGAGAAGGCTTGTAAGCAAATATAGGAAGACACAAACAGATTCTTCCCTTGGAGACAAGATGTAATACAGAAAACTCTGAGAGTTATGGGTAAGAGATTTTTCACAGTGAGGAAGGTCACTGGAACAAGTTGCTGAGAGATGTTATGTAAACTCCATTGCTGGAGATGTGCAAAACTCATCTGGATCTAGCAACCTGATCTAACTTTGGACATGGCCCTGTGCTGAGCAGAGGTGTGAACTGGATGATATTCACAGGTCACTTCCTGCCTACCTATTTTACTGTTCTAAGGATTGCAATAAAACAAAACTGCCACAACTAGCATTCCTACAATGCACTAAATTCTGGGTTGCTTTCTGCTTTACAGGGTAAGACAGCAGAACAGGGGAAAGAAAAACCCAAACAAAACAGCAGCGAGGCATAATCAAAGATAACCCATGTGGCAGACAAGCAGAATGCCAACAGGGAGGAAACGGTGCAATGGCAGTATCTGCACAGCATTTGTCTTGAGCACCCCATTTTTTCAAGTTTGAGATGTGACTGGACGATGCCGAATGCTGGTTTGCACGCTAACCTTCAATAAAACCAAAACTGGATCACCGTTACAGATATTTCACCTGCTTTTCTGAAAGAATCTGCCTCACGCCCCACAAAATCCACACCCCTCCCAAACTTAAGAAAAAGTCAGTGTGACTAAAGAGCTCCAAAGCTAACTATGGAAATGATTCAAGAAACATTTGAGTCTACAGGGTTTATGTTTGCAAAATTCACTGTATAGTATATTCAGTATCTTGAAATTCCCATATCCCCAAATCACAATTTTTTTATCTTAGAAATAAGTTGCTAGCCTAGATTTTACCATAAAAGCAAAAATAAAGTCACAGACTATTATATGCCCATAAAAATGAGAAGTGGTAACTTGGTGCCAGATTCATAAACCACTAGTATAAGTAACAGCTTAAGCAGAATTTACATTTCTCCTGCCAAAAGCATTCCAATTTAATTGTCTGGCTGCCTTCACAGAAGAAAGGAAGATCAAACAGGGGCTCACCGAAGAAAAGGAGGCAACAAACCACACCGAAGCAGAGAAACTCAGTTTATCTGTCCAACTTGCATTTCTCGAAGTGCCTTCAAACAGCACCATTTTTCCTGATGGCAAACACACTAAAAATAAAAAGCATAAAGGCTACAAACAGTGTGGATATTGGAACCTGACCAAGAGCTATCACAAGCACTGAACGTGCAGAGGCCTGTCAGAAATGTGCCAACCTTTCGAGGCCCAGTCCTGTGTGCGGAAACTGGGAGGGGTCTGTTGGTCTCTTGCAGGGAAACACAGCCACACAAGTTACGTACCTGTCAGACTGTTTTGGACAACATGAAAACACAAATGCAGCTCCACTACTGTCATAAACCAACATATCCAGTGCACAGGTTCTACCCCAAATTATTTATCCACTCAAATTCAACAACATACACTTCAGCTGCTGAAGAGAATCATGTCACCTAAAATTTCACAGGCTAAAAAGAGCAGAGAAATAAAACAACGCTGACTCCAGATCAGCCAGATTTGTTCTTATAAGAGAACTAAGCTATCATTTTCTTAGATGACTATCTGAGGAGAAAGCTATCCTTTATCCCAAAGCATAAATGCTCCCTAATCTATGCTTGCACAGCATATATGCTGCACAGTAAGAGCACTGGAACATACAGTGTTGCTCAGGTGTGAACACAGACATACATTTTGGCTCAACAAACATATAGTCTCTCCTCGACTTCTGATTTTTTTTTAAATCCAGCAACTAGAACCAGTACATAGTGCCTTCATTACCTATGAGTAGTAACTTCATCCTTGTAAGTGAGAAGTGGATGGAGTTACAAAGGAAGGGCACACTTCAAGACATGCGTCCGAAGAAGAGCAACAAAGCTGGTGAAGGGTCTACAGCACGAGTCTTACGAGGAGTGGCTGAAGGAACTGGGGCTGTTTAGCCTGGAGAAAAGGAAGCTGAGGGGAGACCTTATTGCTCTCTACAACTACCTGGAAGGACATTGTAGTGAGGTGGATGTCACTACCCCTGAAGGTATTTAAAAGACGTGTAGGTGTGGCACTTAGGGACATGGTTTAGTGGTGGACTTGGCAGTGCTATGTTTACAGTTGGACTCAACAATCTTAAAAGGTCCTTTCCAACCTTAACGATTCTATAGTTCTACGTTTGTTACACTCTAACACTACCATTTCAGAGCATTTTCAGCACCTACGCATTGGCTGTGTGCTTTACAACATGTTTAATATGTATGATATATAAAATGCCCTATCGTGTGCTGTTGCTTATTTAGTGCAGGCTAGTGTTTTTGGAAACTTAGTCCAGATGCTTCCCTGAAATTTACTGCAATATCTAAGCAACCAGTACAGTACCATTTAAAATAGCAAGCTACAAATCCAGAAATGGTCTTGGACCATCAGAGAAGAATGAGAAGAATCAGATATTCTGAGGTGGGCCAGAACTCAATGAGAACTGGAGATGAGTCAGTGACATTAAGTTCTGTTGAGAATGTCCAGAATTCAAATGGAAGCTAAGAATCAGAGGCTAAACCTGCAAACATTCAGCACCATGGAGCTGTGGCACTGCTTCCTGTTCTTGCACCAACAAAGAAAGGTACAAGATCAAAAAGCAGTTGCCACTGACTCCGAATCAGTGCCAGGCAGCTGGGAAGAGAAACTACAAACAAATAAACAACAACAACAAGAAAACGCAAAAAGGAAAAAAAGAGGTATTAGCTAAAGAAGTTTAGATCATCAGTCACATTATTGCAGACATTTCTGACAGTGAATAGATTTCCCCGACAAATTTTAAGCAATACAAAATGACCACATACCACTTTCCCAATCAAACTGCTGTAATATTTTTGTTTGCCTACTGTGAAAAAAAAAATCTCAATCTAAAGTGTTAAAGTTACAAACAATGGAAAACTCAGAGAAAAAAGGTCTTCCATAGAGAGGTGCAGGACAACTTTAAGCACAGGCAGAACTGTCAGATGGCCCATAACAAAAGCTCTGCCATTTCTGTTCTTGTTCAGTCAATGAAACAGTCCAGCTTTTTTTTTAAATATGCATTTGAATAAATAGATCATTCTCATTCCTCATTCTTTCCATCATTTATAACGATATACAACACAGAACAAAGAAGCTGGACAGACTTAATTTTTAAAACCATTTCTTGACTGGGTTTTGAAGAAATCTCACTGAAACCCTTAATAAGCACATTATTCAGCCAAAGCAACAAAAATAATTTACAGTGAAGAAGGCTTAAGGAATTCCTCTGAGAACATAAACTACCAAGAGGTTCATATACGTTGAGAGTTATGCAACTGTCAGAAAAAGTGCATATAAGGGGTTCTCAGCCTTAAAATCAGATTCTTTCCACATAGACAAATGGAAAAAAAAATTCCTGGAAAAATTCAAGACCTAGGATTATCTAGCCAGTTTCAGTAAGATTATTCTCTCATTTTTTTGTAAAAAACCACAGATGGATGTTCTCTTATTTCTTGCTACCTCATCATAAATTCAGATATCTTGCATTCATTATTCCTTGATTCATCAAGCTACATTCATGTTTTCACTGCCAAAACGCTTGACACCAGAGGTGAAAAGAAGAAATTATGTGAAGTTGCAGAGAGCTGAGGCAGCAGCTGAATCTTGGCGCCACACCAGTTACTCCTGGGCAGAGCAAAGGAACTCTAAATCTACTTACTAGACGAAGGAGGAAAAATCCTTCCTTAGCACTTCTGAAGCCCAGGCTTATTTTGATGACTGCTCTCTCTTGCACATAATCGTACTGAACAGTTTGAGGCTTGTTTGTCAGATGTTCTGAGCATTACAAGTTGCACTGCTTGGCGTCACTAAAAAAATAAAAATAACCAAGACTTTATAGCTACAGAAGTACAGATAAACCACAAAATTTTAAAAAGGGTAAATCTGGTCAACAGTTCAAACGCTCAAAACAACTCTGAAAATATTCTTGGACATTGTGAAACCTGCAAGACTTGTAGACTCCAGAGTTTTACCACCCCTTCCATGTTGAAGGAGCATCTGACAAAGTTAGGTATGTGCTAGAATGGCTTCTGTGCTTAATCGTAGCACTAGTAAAACTCCTACATAGCTTCCTATTTCACATAAAAATTGAGAGGGAAGAAGGGAGAAATTCTTCTGGAGTATTTCTTAAAACATATTATGAATGAAGGCAACTTTGTTTTAATGTTGTGCTTTCATGACTCCTTGCTGTCAAAGGTAAATCTTAACATGTTCAGACTTTAATGTAAAAAAAACCCCATAATTTTTCTGATAAAGTTATGCCACCTTAACACTGCCTTCAAAGTGGTCTTCCATATTCTTCTTTTACTTTCTTCAAGACTTTAAAGCCAAAACATCTAACCAATCATTTCCATTAGTGAAAACTTATGCCAGTAAGTCACAGCTCTCTTGTGTTTTCTTCATATCTAAAGGAAGTATTTCACTGTACTCAGTTCATCAGCCAGATGGTTCATCTGCTGAGCAGACTGGTTTGGGAAAAGCCGTACGATGGAAAGGTCGCGGTTTTTGCCACAGCTTAGCTTATCACAGTATGTTGTTCCTGCCTGAAGAGAGTTGTGAGTTTAATTTACTCATCACACCAAACTTCACTGAGGTGTAAGACTATGGTTTTTTTTAATCAAAGATAGCCACTAAAAAAAAGCTAAACCTAAAGAAAAGGTAGTTTAGTATAAAGGTTTTCCACAGTGCTTTCAGGACAGGCTGGAAAACCACACCTACTCTCAGACATCCATTAGTAGACACCTCCCTAGAAACCTGTTTCTCAAGACATTTGAGAAGTCCAGAGACCCTACAACTAGCAAACTCATGCTCTGATCACTCTTTTTTTTAATCAGATGAGATACAGTTTTGTTTCAAAACATTTTGGATAACATAAGACAATTTTTATGAAATTCTTTATAACTGGGGTTTAAGATTAGTCTGAATGAATTTCTACAGCAACTGGAACAAAATGTTGCTTTTATTTACAGTACCACATTCCTGTATTAGTAAACAGAGATACTTTTACATAGAATTGTATTACACAGGATTACAGTTTTTTATACAAAAAAGTCCATCACAGGGGGTTTTGTATTGCATGTAGGATTTTTTAAGAGTGGCAGATGTACAGACAATTCTTAATTTCCCTGATCTCTCTAATGGACTGAATTGCTATATTATTGGAAAGAAAGTGTAATAAGTAATACCAAATGGGTTCTCAATAAAGTATCTAGTTTGATTTTTTTTTAATAACTTTTAAGATAAATTTGGAAGTGTATATTACACCAAGTAGAAAACAAGCTACTGGCCAGCTACAGTTGGAGGGGAACTCCAGTATGATAGCAGCATATGCTATTTTTAGTAAGTTTTCTCTCATCAGCGCAAGAAAGCGAATGTTTGCCGAAAGAATTCTACATGCAGGAGGGTTTTTGAAATATGAAAGATACTTTTAAACTATGAAGAGAATTATAATTTTTGCCTAATATTTAGTAACCTTCAGATACTGTAATTCCACTTCAGATCCTGGAAAAACATTCTGGAGACAAATATTAGTCTACCAGTGGATAGTGAAGAGGAGGAACAAAATTACATTTCAAGGGGAAACTGTTTTAATTAGAGTTACCTTGTACACCTGCACAGCAGTCACCTTCAGTGCAGTGTGAGAAAAAGTGTTACACCCCACAACTGCATTTACTCTTGCTGCCATCAAATTCTGAGTCCATAAAGCAAAAAGCTGAAGTTTGCTCACAGGCATATTTGTATCACCCTACCTTTATGCTACTTTAGCGCAGGAAACTAACTTAAACACCCTTAGCTGGTTGACTATACATCCCAGGATAACACAGTCTCTTGATACATCCATTGCACCCTAATGCATAACATTTATGACAAAGAAATCCTTTGTGGGTGCTCCATTCTCTTATACTGACAGTGTGCCATGAACAAACTAGTGTACTGGGTCCACTAGTGCCTTTTCACACTTGAACTGCATCAGAAACGGCCTCATGATGATCCCAAAAGAAATGCCATTGTATCAAAAATCAGAAGGTGAATCTATTCTCATGGGAAGCTGTATTTCCGTATCTGTCCTTCTGCAGTCTAATCAATCTTTGCCAGTTGGAAAGAAAGCCCAGTCGCACGAGAGGCAGACCTCAGCAATCTGATTATCAGCCCAGCAAATGAAAGCTGCTGAGCAATACTGCCTGTGCAGAAGCTTACCAAGCACTATACTAGAACTTCATACTTGTTAAACCATTTGGTACACAAAACCCTTTACCTTGAAGCCTACCTGACAAACTAAAGATCAGTTCCTGACCCTGCTGCAGGGGCCCTTCCTTTGCTGAAGTGGAACAAGCTACAAGCTTACAAACAAACTACAACTTCTGAAGAAAACAATAGACCATTTGTAATCCCAGCACTTACCTAGAAGAGCTGTTCAGTGACACCAGATCAGCAGCCTAGGGCTGTTGAGTCACTACTCATCATCACTACTCTCTGACGTGATCTAACTCAGGTAACAGTGGCAAATTCCTGACCTCAGTGACACTGGTACTTTGACAAGAGCCCAGAAAACCTGGAGTCTGTAACATGCAACAGATGTAGAGCTCACTGTTTCTGTATAATAAGGGCAGCTGATCAAGATATGTTTTGGAAGCCAACATTTCTGAAAAATGGCCAGCTTGACAAAATACCTGTCAGGTCTAGTAACACTTTTTGTGAAGTGGATGCCATGTCAAGTAGTCTATTTCTTATCGCCCTAGGACTCAAAAGCTCTAATACACTACATATGGAAAAACCTGTCACCGAATGTTACAGCTTGTTTATTAAATATTTGTGGTAAGGTGAGTGGCAGTCATTTCAGTTAGCTACCTACATGTTTGAAATTTTGGCTTACAATTTGGTTACTTAGATGTTGTCTCCTTCTTTAGTTCAAACTGATGCAGACTGTCCGATGAGGTACCTGAGACTGAGCCACCTACTTACAGGATAAAATCATCAATAGTGTATGTTCTCTGTGAGGACCTAGAATCCATTTTATTGTCCTGCCAAATCTGAAAAACAGTTAAATTTCCTTTTGTTCAAGACATACCAGAGATGCAATTCTGGATAAAATAAGCCTTCCTGATAGAAGATGCTCTTGATAGGAATTAATTTATTACGGAAATGTATTCTTAAATTATGGGCTCCATCATCTATATAGTGTTTGGATGCCATCAAGTACATCTCCAACACACACAAGGATATTTGAACAGGGCAATCTAATTCTTCAATGTTATTCCAGCAACAGCTCCATTCTCACCCACAGACCTCAAGCAAGTTCTGCATTAATGTCTTCTTAACAAAGACATGTCAATTTGGCTACAGGTAATACACGGGAGGATGCTGAGAGCATTAACAACTGTTCACTCCTCTGAAAACCAAAAATACTCACAGCTCTAACATTATAATGCAAGTAAAGAACGTATTAGTAGGAAACACGGTGCTTATCGGTGTCATTTTATTCACTTGGTATTTTCCGCAGTAGTAATGTATTTTTGCAAGTGAAGGGGTTTCCATTTACTGACCTTGGCATTCATCAGGACCATACTGTGATTTATACTGAGAATTCCAAGCCTTTATCTGATCTTATAAATAAATGTAAAATACATAAAACAATTATCCTAGTGTAAAATTGAATTTTATCTCTCTGTAACCAGCTTTAGTCTATGCTACATATTTCTATGTTTGAATACAATTCAAAATTAATAACAGGTATAATTTATTTTCTGACTTTTCATTATCTTGACATTTTAACAATCTTTTTTTATATACTCAGGCTTTAATTTTATCTAGGGTTTCAACCCCACAGTTCCTTTTTAGACACGTACAATGTGTCTTTTGGAATACCCGTTCAAGGAATAAGCCTGCTAAAAGAACATACTGGCCATTTAGAAGACCAAAAAACAGTATGAAGAAATAACAGGATTTTCTAACAAAGAAAACCACCAGATTAGGAAAGAAAATGTAGCACTGCATGTAAATGACAGAAAAACACGTATTAGAAGAAATCACAAGTTACAGTGAAGCATCAGAAGTAGAAAGTAGAGTTCTGAAGTTGGTGGGCTTAGATTTTTTTTTTTTAAACAGCGGAAAAAGATAATCAAGTAAGTCTTTTTCCTATTAAAACAACTTTATATTGAATATCATAGCATTAGCAGTTTAATACAGAGATTAGTACAACCTGGACACGAACCTTTCAATGGTTCATGAAAAATCACTTCACAGAGCGATTTTTTGGGCTTAAATATAAATTATACAAATGCACCAACCTAACAGTTTATTTCTTTTCTTAGTGCAATTAATTAACATCACTTCAACTAACCATCCCCAGTTTCACTACCTCAGACACATCTATGTTGACTTCAGAGAAAGCCAACTTCGTCTCAAGTCAAGTTCTCACTATAGTGCAGGCTCAAGCATACTTTGTATGCAAGTGCTATGGTTTACACAGAAACTTTCTATTAAGGAAAGCAAAAGGCTCAGAATTAGAGAAGGTCAGAAAGGAAAAAAAAAAAAGACACAAGAAAAATTTCTTTTCTCCAACTTGGCAGATGTGCAACAAAAGCAAGGAGCCCAATTCAGCCATGCTACTTGTACAGAAACATACACAGTAAAGCATGAAAACAATCCCAAAATATTTTGGTGATTAAATATGAAGAATGGCACAGCTATACGGGCTGATAGCAAAATTGCCACTTTCCGTACAGGGTAAACACAAGACCATGGCCACTCTGCAGAAAGCCAGACCGGTCACACCAGTGCCACACGTGCACCAGCAGTGGGATTCCTTCACGTCTGCAGCAAACGAAGCTGCTCACTGGGCCTTTGTGATTAGAGGAGAAATGTCATAACCATGGTGGTCTAGACAGCTACAAGTAAAAACAACACATCCTAAAATGAGTGGCCCTTGGTCTGAAGTGGCTGTGATCAGGATGAGGCATGTTTAGGAAGTAGACCCTCGAATACCTTGTGATAAACACATGTGGAGAAAATAAGATGAAAGAACGCTGTAGTTAACCGAATAAAAGGTTAAAGAAAATAAACAATACTTTTGCAGCTTAGCATTTATTTGTGAACTGCTGGTGCAACTCTACGCTTGACAGAAAAGCTATGAGGCTTTTGGTAGCTTGACAAGACAATCTACAAGCTTGAATGAAATGTTCAGCTTAAGGAATTAGAATAAATCTGATGACTGATGTGCTACTGAATGTGACAGACTGTTTTAAACAGGATCTCTGTAGGATGTACTGAAAGCAATTTTTTTTCCATTACCTTAAACATACTAAGACTTTTTCCAATGAATTCTGGCTAATCTATTAAGACAAAAGATCTTCTCAAACTCTTGCCATTTCAATAAAATAATGAAATGGCCACTCGGCTTACTTGCATAATTAATTTATGCTGACACCGTATGTCTGTGATTAATTTACATCCAGTCCACATAAGCATACAACAAAAATGATTACTCTTGCTTCCCAAATTAAGTATAAAATTATAAGATAGGAGCAATAAATGATTAAAGCAGCTTATCTAAGTCCTATTCATATATAGAGTCTCATATATAGAAACAACAAATTGTTCATCTGTTATCAAAGCAATTAAATACATTTTTAATTGAGTCAGGAAAATATTATAGTAGTATCTTTTTCATATTATCAGTAAGTTTTATACAAAAATAGGTAGGTGTTCTTCAATAGCTTTTTATAATCAAGAAAAACTGATCAACAGAAGTCCTATAGTGAAACGGTACTGCAACAGATAGCTAGGGACAGATTAAAAAACACCACCTCTAGTTTTAGCCTGGCCAAATCCTAGACAACCGTTTAAAATTCCGACATATTACTTTAGATCTATACATAGACACACTTACACAAACAATGTAAAATAAGATTAAAATCTTTGGAAGGCAATTTGTGCTATTTTAAAAATCATACAAATACTAAAAACTTTGGCAAGATCTAAGCTCAAATAGGAATATCCTTCCTCTATCAGACTGTAAATAGTTCCTGTAGGAAATACTGAGGTGCTTTACCATCTCCTTATCCTTATCCTCACTCAAACCTGTCCTACAAACAGAAAATAAGGAAAAAAAGATTTTGGAATCTGTTGGAATCTGTGCCTTAGATACAGGGAACAGGCAAAACTGCTCACTGGTGGATAAAGAGCAGTTATGTCAGTTTGAACAACACTGCTTTTACAAAGCTGAACAGGGAAGCCAGCACAACTCCCCAGCTTGCACAATCTGCTTCCCAAACGGGAATAAGAATCAAACCACCACCAAAGCTGTTCAACTTTCAGAACAGGGTATGTGTCACAGCTAGAAGGCCTTAAATAGTGTGCATCTATTGAGTGAACTTCCCTCTTAGTTGGCTGATTTATGTTCAACTAAAATTTCATACCACGCATTTCTAAGAACAGAACAGTCCATATTGTTTAGCTCATGAATGTCAGTGTTAGACCAACCTACGTTGCTAGTTTCCCTTATTGCTATTCAGGAATACCACAACTAGCAGTAATTAGCCCAGCAGGAAACCTGTTTCTAGCCATGGGCCAGACTGGAAGTATATACCACATGCATTTTACTGCCAAAATTAGCATTTTGGAAGACGCTCTGCATTGGAGCTAGTGAGCTTATGTGTCTGAATGAACGTTAAACTCAGAATAGTAAAGCTTTGCCCAGTCCTGCTGCTAAGATGCAAGTTTAAACCACATAAAGTTCAAGGACTTCAGTCAAAATAGTTCTGCATGTAAGACTGCAGTTGTCTAGGTGTCCTGTCTCCCTCCTCCATTTTCACTCAGAAACCACTCAGACATCAGAAGACCAATAGATCTTTTTCAATCAGTTGCTGTGTTATAGCAGATCAATACAGAAGATCCCAAGCCTCTGCACAACCTGACTATTTGTTCTATGTTTTGCTGGAGTTCTTTAATTGGTTCAGTTCCCATAATCTCCTTCCCCACTCAATGTAACCTGTTAGCAAAAAAACCTATAGCAATGTTGAAATCTCATGCTACAGGCAACTATCAATAGGTCTTTGAGGTACCCTATACTGTCAGGAGAAAAATATATTACTTCTGCTTATATCAGAATTAGAAATTAATCTGCTTCAGTTACCAGCTGAGATCTTTTGGATCAAGAGAAATGGAACCAGTGCCTAGAAGCTCTGATTCTTCCCAAAGCTTTTCACAATTGCTAGCTCTACATTTCTATCATCCTCCCTGGGTCAAAACATTAGACTCACTACAAACTCCGCTGTTCAACATGTGTTGTACTTCCCTGCTAAATGCTTCAGGCACTACATAAAATCTCCCAAAAGAATCAGGTGCTGATACATGAGGAATGCTGAACACACACAGAGATGCTCTCCACTTTCTTCAGGGCAACTGCCAAATTCAACTGATGCATCAAGCACAGAAAAACATTTGTTATCAGTCATCTTTTCGTCATGTTCTCCATGCACCAGCAGGTGCAAGACTTGGTGTTTCTGTGTTTTGTTTTTTAAAAACATTTTAAGGTCAAGCTTAATGAAGGCTTGTCTTCCCCCCCCCCCACTTTTAATGACCAGTAAACCCACTCTGTTGATTCTACCACTCATTTCACATTTCATACAAAATTATTAAGCTCCTCTTTTGCTTCTAAGGGCAAACATTCATTGAAATGTCACTTTGTGGGCATTTTGTCTTTTCAGTTCTACCCTGTATTTCACTGAAAGTTTTACTGTTAAACTTTTCCTGAAAAAGCCACCTTCTCTCCAAAGAAAGTGTTCCTTTAACAAGGGTATGACTTAAAACTTTATAACCATTCCCTTGAGGGGGGGAAAGCTTATTTTTAGAAACACTTATGCCAAATATTTATATTCTTCCCCAGCTTCCCTTTTGTGCTAATATCACTGCCTCTGGTAGTAACTAAATAAAAATTCAAAGAACACAAAAACATGACCACTCTAAAGATGGCTCAAAATAAAAGTGCACGATGACTCTCAAACAAACCAAAGATGGCTTAAGATACATTGTTAACGCCAAATCTACATGCTGAAACTTTGTTCCTATGTGAAGTCACTGTAGCAACCAATTGCTGCATAGAAACCAAATTTCTTCCAATTATAAAAAAGCTAAAAAAATGACACTTACTGAAACAGATGATATTCAGATAAATTTATATGTTCCTCCCCCCAAAATTTAAGATGTATATCCAGCTACGCTTCTAACATCAACATACGCTTCTATGAATTTACAAAACGCTTTTCATAACACAATCTAGTACAAATGAAGTATTTTTACTATTGAAAAAATATGTCACCACTTATACTGGGTCTGGTTTGCATGGAGTTAACTTTCTTCATAACAGCCCACATGGTACTGTGTTTTGGATTTTTGGCTAAAACTGTACTAACAATACAACAGTGTTTTGACTGTTGCAAACAGTGCTTGCACAGCATTAAGGCTTTCACTTCCCACCGACTCTGTCATTCCAGAGAGTAGCCTGGGGGTGGGCAAGAAGTCGGAAGGGGACAGAGCGGACCCAAACTGGCTATAGGGATATTCTATACCATATGAAGTCATGCTTAGGAATAGAAACTGGGGTAAAGCAAGAATCAACAGAATGGTAGGGGTTGGAAGGGCCCTCTGGAGATCACCCAGTCCAACCCCCCTGCTAAAGCAGGTTTGCCTAGAGCAGGATGCACAGGAATGCGTCCAGGCGGGTTTTGAATATCTCCAGAGAAGGAGACTCCACAGCCTCCCTGGGCAGCCTGTGCCAGTGCTCTGTCACCCTCACAGTAAAGAAGTTCTTCCTCATGTTCAGGTGGAACTTCCTGTGCTCCACTTTGTGCCCATTGCCCCTTGTCCTGTCGCTGGGCACCACTGAGAAGAGTCTGGCCCTGTACTCTGGACACCCGCCCTTCAGATATTTGTAAGCGTTGATCAGATCCCCTCTCAGCCTTCTCTTCTCCAGGCCAAACAGACCCAGGTCTCTCATCCTTTCCTCATAAGAGAGATGCTCCAGCCCCCTCATCATCTTTGTAGCCCTCCACTGGACTTTCTCCAGTTGTTCCCCGTCTCTCTTGAACTGGGGAGCCCAGAACTGGATGCAGTACTCCAGATGTGGCCTCACCAGGGCAGAGCAGAGGGGGAGGATCACATCCCTCAACCTGCTGGCCACACTCTTCTTGCTGCACCCTAGGAAGGGGGTGTGGAGTTTGTCTCCTGAAGCAGCTGTTGCTCAGAGACCAGCTGGGCATTCGTATGCTTGTGGGTGGGAAGTAGTGGGTGACTATTTGCATAATTTATTTTTTTTTCTTTCTTCTTTTTTCTTTGCTTATTAAACTGTCTCTGTCTTGAACCATGAATGTTCTCACTTCCACTCTTCTTATTCTCTCCCCCATTCTGCTGGAGGTGGTGGTGAGCAAACAGCTGTGCAGGTGCTTAGCTGCTGGCTGGGGTCAACTTACTATGCGACTGTTTTCCTTTTCTCCCTCCAAAGCACAAGGATGTTCATAGCTGTGGTTTGTGTTTTTTTAAATGCAGTGAAACAGTAACAAGTTGGAATACTGTCTAGAGCTCCCTCTCCAAAGTGCAACACACAGTTGGGATTGAACGACCCCAGCGCTGTACTACAGTTTTCTATGTGCCATCTTAAAGAAAATCTAATTTCAGTTTTGCAAACCAAAAGCAAAAGTGACTACTAACCATAAAACAAATAAAGTCAGCCAAACTATACCATTCCAGCAGAATTCTAACTAATTTATTTTTGACAAATGCTTTCACCGTCTCACTTTTAATCCCGTTCCCTGACATCTGAATGCCAGTTTCACATGCATAATGAACAGCAGGCAGAAACACATTTCCTGAGATTATTTCAGATTACAATTTAGCTCAGTATTCATATAGTCATTGGAGAAATCTGCAGGCTTTGAGAATGATTTTTTTCTTTTAGGATATAAGGCACTGCACAGTAGTATTACTGCACAGAAATATTAGTCAGTAATAGTCAGAGCAAGAACACTGGGACCCACACCCTTCCCATTGTTTTGAAATGTAAACAGTAAGTCATCTAGAATTTCAAATAAAAAATGCAGAGTATATATTGTACAAATTGTGTACCTGTTACAATCACAGAATAATCCTAATCTGGCAGATTTTTCAAGTATATACTTATTGGCACAAACACAACAAAAACTCGCACAACAAGAACAAAACCTTACTACCTCTTAGTATCTCTAAAACATTATCCTCCTTTCTTCCTTTAAAATTAAGAACCATATCTCACATTTTCAAATAAAATAAGCACCTTGCTATTTAGGAACTGTTTTCAACCTAGAGTAACTTGTCTACATACAAAATCACATCAGGTAAACTTATTTCTAAAGGATGTTGTTTGCATCTTGCACATTTTTCACAGTTTTACAAGTGGCCCACACAGATGTCAACAAACCAAGTCCACTGTATCAGTTAGTAGAACTGCGTAACACAGCACCGGGCTGAGGGTGTGGACGCACACCGTGCAAAACAGAGAATATGCAAGATTAGTTATGGCTGATCTTAAATTTATGAACGGCACTATTCAACAAATTTCAGTACTCAAAAATATAGCTTCAAAAGCATCAGCAGTTAGCATTAAGTTAGAAACAAAAATACAAAACCAAATCCCGAAACTTAAATTTTAAAAGCAAATCCTTCTGCTCTGTAAGTTTCTTAAGAGCTTTCCACAGGCCCCATTTTCAATGCTCTCGACCAAGATCTGCAGTTGACTCGGAAATCAACTGAAAATGGAAAACGCGTGGTGCACCAGACGAGCTCTCTTACTTGCAGCGCTCTAGAACAGATCAGGGCATCTCACCCGGACACCTGCCCCCCGCGAACACCGCAAAACTGTGTCCCTAAGCCTCTCGGCACACGGTCACTGCCTCGACTCGCACAGCTCGTACCACACGTTTAATTTTAAGTCCACGACCATGTGTTACGTATGAACAAAGCGCACCCCAAAGGCACGCCCGAGAAGGCTCTCCGGCCGGCCGGGCTCTCCGGGCAGCGGCCCCCGCCCGCGGTTCGAGGCCGGCTGCCGGCGCAGGGCTCCCCCTACCGGTTCGCGATCCCGCACGCCCGCGGGAACACGTGGTGTCGGGGAAAGAAGTAAAATTTCAAGTTACTTCACATCTCCGTTTGCTAATGGGGTCAGGATGTTCAGAAAACACTACTGGGTCAGAAGAAAACAGTCAAATACATACACTCACACAAGCCAGGCAGAAACAGTTGTACATACATGAAATCTCCATCACCCCTTAACATTTGTAAAATACATCTCAAAACCTGTTCTAAAGAACCACCATTTTTCTACTCCCAGTCCAGATGTACGGCTTTATTGTTCCTTCTTAAAGCAAGCAAATAAGCAAACACAGATAACTCAGAAAAATTACTCGAAATTAATTGCATAATATCTGCACAATTTAAGGCATTAGAGGTGATCTTCTTTTCCTTTAAAAACAGTGGATTCCTCAAACGTACAGAAGCAAATTAAGTTGCGGCAGGAGACTGACATCAGTTTTTATCAAGGGTATTACTGCACTGCAGCAACTGCGGCTCATGCAGTTATAACATGCTTAGCTTTAAAGATTAATTTGGCCGCTGCTGTCATATACAGCATTTGTCAACTTGAGCCATTAAACCCTCACCTTACTAACGCCCCCACTCTGCCTTCAACTGACATTTGGAAGTGAAAACGAGCAGTATGTTTTCCTCCCCAGGACTTTCTGTGCCCACCAGCCAAGCCTGTTGAGCTCAGGCTGCAGAAGAGAAGCCGGAACACAATGCAGCAGCAGTGCTACTGGTTTCGTGCGGCAGTTCAGGTGAGCAATTTGCCTGAGCTCGTTTTGAACAAGCAACAGCTGAGAAATTACATAGCACCTTCGCAAGCAGTGGTCACATCTCGGAGGCAAGGGCCAACAAATGGCTGACCAGTCACCCTAATTCTGTTCTCCAAGGCACATCTAGCAAGATCAGCAGCTAACTTAAGGCCTGGTCCAAGATAAGAGACAGTGCAGGAAAAGGACAGTGAGCTCCACAACTCCTCCTCACCTCTTTTCTTTAAACACCCTGCCCCATACTCAACATCAAGTTGAAGGCAGCTAAGTGGGGTTCAGTATTGCCGGAGGCACAAAAGAAACGGGGTCAGGGTAAGGGAATCATGGAAATACCCACATCCCTCACACTGTACCTATAAGTAGGAAAAGATGAGAACAATTGAGCCAGGAACACCTGGAAACAACCAACAGATTGTCACAGCAAGAAGGCAGGAATGGAGCAAGAAGCAATAAAATCCAGACACTACGGGATACCCTATAAGGCAGGGAGGACTAGTGAACAAGGACACACGGGAATTTACGCAGTTCCTCCTGGGACTCAGTTTTCCCAGTTTAGCTTGTCCCTGAAAATGACAGCTGAAGAGACTAATGGACAAAATATCTTACAATGAACTTGCATAACGCCATAGAATGAGAACAGAATGCTGCCTTTTTTGTGTTTTATTTTAACTTGAAGGAAAAGCAAAATTCAAGCTTTGAAGGTGGCTTTTCACTTGCTAAATTCAAATTTTAAAAAATGTTTTTGAAAATACAACTGAGCAAAACGACGGGGTTGCTGATGTCTCTTTAAGGAACAATGACATCAATTCAGGCTACACGTGAGAAGGATATAGGTGTGGAACTACATCCTTTTTCATCATACATAGTCAAGTGCAAAGTGAAAAGTTTAACTTCAGGATTCCTGTGGTCTCCTGAAAATAAATACTATTACAAACAGATCCAAGAATACAGACTTATTAAATACTGTTTGTTTTTCTTCAGATAGAGATAAGGAAAACCACATCCTAATACTCTGCCTGAAAAAACTGCCTGTATCAGTGCACACATAAAAGCACGCTACAGAAAAACATAATGAAAAATACTGCTTCGTTTCTCATGCTTGTATCTAAAAATTTACACAACCAAGTTAACATATACTCACCTACCAAGCACCTGATGTTACAAAATCCTAATGAACCTGAAATTTTATTTACTTGAATGTGAACCACAAGGACAACACATTGAGAAAAAGAATCTTAAAGCAAGTCTGACTGTAAATTCAATAAATTTGAAATTAAGAACTGTACTTGAGAAAATTGGCTGTGCCTTTCTAAAAGTAATACTAATAACTTTAATAAACTATGATACCAATACAAATAACTTTATCAATACTAACAACTGTATTATAGGGTGGGTATAATTTATGCAACTACAACAAGCATAAATAACAACATCCAGACAGGACACTGCATGAGATACGTATCTTCTTCACATTTCACCATCTAATCTCTCTCAAACAGGACTAGCTGCTTTTAAAGAAACATATAACTGTGTATGATACCATTACTGACATAAATGAATGCTTAAAAAAGAACGTATTTATTTTTGCATAAATTCTTTCAATAGCATTGAAGTGGCCTGCGGAATGTCTTAGAATAATTTTCTAGTTATGCTCAGTTAGTATTCTCAGTTCTCTAACCACACTCAGCTACAACCTGAGTTACCATTTTTCTTGGTTACTAGGCTTATCTTTCTGCCAGTCAATTAAGCTTCTAAAATAAAGTTAAATGTATACTACATAGGAAATAAAATACAGATTTGTACTATGTTTTTGTTGATTTTTTCCTATCAGATGTATTATGTAAGCATTAAGAATGGTTCCACTTCCTGACCTGCTGACACATTAGAATTAACAAAGAGAGGAAGGGTCAGAAACATAAATTTGAAAATAGTGTAATGACAGAAAGCTAAAGCAGAGCTGATTACTCCCAAAGGAAACAAGCCAAGGACATGCGAAAAAAAACCCCAAACCCAAACTAACAATGTTCACAAGACAAAGATTTATACATGTATTTAACTCCGTGCATTAAAAACTGAAAAAATGCACAGTAATAATTTTAATTGTGTAAATGCTCCGCAAACAAAGAAATACTTTAATACTTTTCATTTCCATACATATCAACTGCCATGCCTCAACCCTATTCCCTCTCCCCCAGTCAGTCTAAGCTCAGTACCATTCATTTGTTAAATTAGCAACTAACGACAATTTCTAGCTCTGGTCCTACCAAGTGTACTTCTTACACACACACAACCATGAAACAATTCTTCAGCAGTAAAGACTCTCTTTCCAAGCAGACATTGTTATTTATAAGATAAAGCACAAATCAACATAAATTACTAGTTTTGTACATTAAAAACTGAGTCTGTTTGCTTCAAGTACAGCAATCTTTGATCCCACGTTAAATTATCTCACAGTGGAGCATCATACAGCATTTTCAGAACAGTTTTGATTCAGACACAAACCCAGTCTCATTCCACAAATCCTAATGGGAACTGCCATCCCCTCCCTCCAATCAATAATCAAATATTTTAATCCTTCTTTGTCCTAATACTACATTCCTGAAGAAGATTAGATTTTTCTAATTTATTTCACACTTAACATTTAAATTAGTGCATAACTAGCTGGAATATTGCTATTTAAATGAACACATAACTTAAAGATCAAATTCTGTCTTCAATAGATTTACATAAAAGGACAGAAAGGATAACATTTGTCTACCAGCATGTCATGTGCATCTCCTTAACTCAATTTACAATGGATTTCATGGTGCAAAAATTAACGCCCTCCAGGAGCTGAGCTCATTACCAATTACTTCTTCCAAACTTGCAGCGTAATCCCATGCTGCTGTGACCAACAGAAGTTTTGCCATTCACTTAGAGGGAAGTTGGACCTGTTCATCAGTTTGCTACTCTAGCAAGTGATACTGAGCAAAATAATAGCACAGATACTGTCTTGGACTTCTTCCTAATAAGGAAAAGATACTATGAACCGGTCTCATCTATTTTATTCCCTGCTAAAACTGAGAGCAATATATTCATGATAATTTTAACTACACATAAAGTCACTAAAAGAATTAAATGCCCTTTTCAACATGAATTTCCAGAGGATTTCAGCAATAAAAATGGCAAACAGCCTGTAGAGTCGCTCACGGACCCTACTCTGCCCTTCATCCCCTTCCCTACTCCAGAACCCACAGAAGCATCCCTGCAAGTCATCTGGCACACATGTATCACACCAAAGTCACAGCACACGTACAAAGAGCCTCCCACTAGGCAGCTGAACGAACATACTTCTTTTACGTGCCTGTAATAGAAAAGCACTGGTAAACACAAAAAAGAAAATAAAACAAGCCGTATATGTATTCTAGCAGCCAACATAAGTTGCCCGTGGATCACACATGTCACAACTCTAGCTTTCAAAACAAAAACCACATTCAAAATAATTAACTGAATCACTGAGTTTTAATTCCTCTGAAAAGCCAGAAATAAATCTGATGTCTTTGGTAAGGCTCAGCCAAGGGTAATGGTGCACAGTAAATACAATGAGCTGTTTTCACGAGTACTTGATGTGCAGTAACATACAGAGGAAACCTATAAACAATACATACTGCATTATGACAGCTATCCACTAGGCATTCAATTTAAGTGATATGTCTCTGTTACTTGTACTCGGGACACATAGGCAGTGCCTGTTTCACACTCGAGAAATCCCGTTTATTTTAAAGAATGGTAACTAACACATATGAACATTTGAAAAAAATATTTGATTCACTGATACCATGAAAACCAAAAACCAATCCCAGCAATCATAGAATCATAGAATCATAGAATGGTAGGGGTTGGAAGGGACCTCTAGAGATCATCTAGTCCAACACCCTTGCTAAAGCAGGTTTGCCTAGAGCAGGATGCACAGGAATGCGTCCAGGTGGGTTTTGAATATCTCCAGAGAAGGAGACTC
>VZSC01016116.1:894353-904958 GCA_013398225.1 Steatornis caripensis | reverse complement strand
CTGCAGTGTAGGGAGTGTTTGCACAATAGCCTGCTTTTTCAGTGTGTATATGTAAATCCTGTTAGCATTTCAACCAGGTCGTGTGTTCTTTAGAGTCTTTTTTGGGGTCAAAATATTGTTTACCATGTTATGTTTTAATTGAAAGGGGAAAGCTACATGGTAATGCTGCCATGTCTTACATAACGCTTTGGCACAAGCAAAATTCTCCTGTGGCCATGACACTGCATGTGAGCTGGTGCTCCATTCTTTCTAATTCCCCTGCTGCCCCTAAATCCACTTTTATGCATTCCTGCCACCGACACACATTTGAGCGCTTCCTTTTCAGGCTCGTGACTCTGCATGTCCTTTGTTTTTAGCCTTCTGCTTTTACACAGAGAAATGTCACAGCAGAGCGGAGAGGTCTGCTGTCCTGGTCCTTCCAGTGTGTTCTATGACTGTATTTATGTAGCTCTTCTGCAGCCCTGGAAATCCTAAAGCTTGTTTTAGATTCTGCTTGGTACCACCCCCTTCTTCTCTTAGGACAGAAAGGAAAGGCTTAATCTGTACTGCCCTGCTGAAGGCCATTCATACCTCAAGGGATACTGAGGTGTTTTGCCACCAGATGTTTCGCAAGATGACAGATTTATCTGCCCGTAACAGTGGGCCTGTGCCTTAGTGTTTCAGACTGATCTTAGTATCTTCCCATCCTCTGGCAGTAGCCTGTTTTCTTTACAGGCTCTCTTTGTTCATTGAAGTTTGGCTAACACACTGGAAAGAAAATTGTCATTTAGATAAAGGCAGAGTTTTATAGAAGGACTAGAATTGGAAAACAAGTGTGTTTGAGGGTGGTGTGGGGAAAAGACAGCATGATCTAGTAGGCATAAATTTTAAGGTGAGAGAATTCTCAGTTCAAAGAGACAACTGATTGGCACATAACACTTTTTATGGTATAATATGGGAAGCCTGTTGAATCTATTCTGGAGGTGTACTGTTAAAAGATCCTGTTCTAGTTTAAACTCCAGCCAGCAACTAAGCCCCACACAGCCACTTGCTCACTCCCCCCCAGTGGGATGGGGAAGAGAATCAGAAGGGTAAAAGTAAGAAAACTCATGGGTTGAGCTAAAGATGGTTCAATAGGGAAAGCAAAAGCTGTGCATGCAAGCAAAGTCAAACAAGGAATTCATTCACTCCTTCCCATCGGCAGGCAGGTGTTCAGCCATCTCCAGGAAAGCAGGGCCCCATTGTGCGTAACGGTTACTTGGGAAGACAAACGCCATCACTCCTCCTTCTTCGCCCCCCTTTTATTGCTGAGCGCGACATCAAATGCTATGGAATATCTNTCCTCTGGCAGTAGCCTGTTTTCTTTACAGGCTCTCTTTGTTCATTGAAGTTTGGCTAACACACTGGAAAGAAAATTGTCATTTAGATAAAGGCAGAGTTTTATAGAAGGACTAGAATTGGAAAACAAGTGTGTTTGAGGGTGGTGTGGGGAAAAGACAGCATGATCTAGTAGGCATAAATTTTAAGGTGAGAGAATTCTCAGTTCAAAGAGACAACTGATTGGCACATAACACTTTTTATGGTATAATATGGGAAGCCTGTTGAATCTATTCTGGAGGTGTACTGTTAAAAGATCCTGTTCTAGTTTAAACTCCAGCCAGCAACTAAGCCCCACACAGCCACTTGCTCACTCCCCCCCAGTGGGATGGGGAAGAGAATCAGAAGGGTAAAAGTAAGAAAACTCATGGGTTGAGCTAAAGATGGTTCAATAGGGAAAGCAAAAGCTGTGCATGCAAGCAAAGTCAAACAAGGAATTCATTCACTCCTTCCCATCGGCAGGCAGGTGTTCAGCCATCTCCAGGAAAGCAGGGCCCCATTGTGCGTAACGGTTACTTGGGAAGACAAACGCCATCACTCCTCCTTCTTCGCCCCCCTTTTATTGCTGAGCGCGACATCAAATGCTATGGAATATCTCTTTGGTCAGTTAGGGTCAGCTGTCCTGGCTGTGTCCCCTCCCAGCTTCTTGTGCACCGCCAGCCTGCTTGCTGGAAGGGTGGTGTGAGGAGCAGAAAAGGCCTTGACTCTGTGGAAGCACTGCCCAGCAATAATGAAAATATCTCTGCATTATCAACACTGTTTTCAGCACAGATCCATAGCATAGCCCCATACCAGCTACTATGAAGCAAACTAACTCTATCCCAGGCAACACCGGCATGGAAGCTTGCATCCTTTTTCTTAGCCTTCTGTGAGGCAGGCGGGTAGGTTCCTTAGCTCCATCAATAGCCTTAAATCTGTACTGAAATTTCTAGTCGTTGATTTTGAAATAAACTGGTAAGGACTGTTCTCTAGGTCTGAACAACACTAAAATTGTACCAGAGGGATGGGTAGGCGTATGGCTCNGAATCAGAAGGGTAAAAGTAAGAAAACTCATGGGTTGAGCTAAAGATGGTTCAATAGGGAAAGCAAAAGCTGTGCATGCAAGCAAAGTCAAACAAGGAATTCATTCACTCCTTCCCATCGGCAGGCAGGTGTTCAGCCATCTCCAGGAAAGCAGGGCCCCATTGTGCGTAACGGTTACTTGGGAAGACAAACGCCATCACTCCTCCTTCTTCGCCCCCCTTTTATTGCTGAGCGCGACATCAAATGCTATGGAATATCTCTTTGGTCAGTTAGGGTCAGCTGTCCTGGCTGTGTCCCCTCCCAGCTTCTTGTGCACCGCCAGCCTGCTTGCTGGAAGGGTGGTGTGAGGAGCAGAAAAGGCCTTGACTCTGTGGAAGCACTGCCCAGCAATAATGAAAATATCTCTGCATTATCAACACTGTTTTCAGCACAGATCCATAGCATAGCCCCATACCAGCTACTATGAAGCAAACTAACTCTATCCCAGGCAACACCGGCATGGAAGCTTGCATCCTTTTTCTTAGCCTTCTGTGAGGCAGGCGGGTAGGTTCCTTAGCTCCATCAATAGCCTTAAATCTGTACTGAAATTTCTAGTCGTTGATTTTGAAATAAACTGGTAAGGACTGTTCTCTAGGTCTGAACAACACTAAAATTGTACCAGAGGGATGGGTAGGCGTATGGCTCAAAGTGGGAGTTCTAAGGTTTCAAAGGGAAATGGATCAAACTTGAAAACTTGCTTGACAGACGCTTAAAACTCAGTGGTGTTTTTCTTGGTGATTTATAGAGACGATAGAAGAGGAAGGCTGTACCTTTGAGGTCTTCAGTCTAAAGGTTAAATTTCTGAGGCAACCATGGATACAACACGGAAAAGGTGGAAGCAGGAAGGAAAGGATGGAGGGCATGAATTATTGAGAGTGTACTTAGTATTTCATTCTAGTGAGGGATTTGGTTGCTTGAACTTGGTTTCCCAGTATCGCTTTAGACACTATATTGCTTTTGGTTGCCTCTGCAGAAGGACATAGGAGTGTTGTAGGTGCTTTGTCATGTTTACTGGCCTCATGTGAATGTCACAGATATCCTAGTGTGTCTTTGCTACCTGTACCACAGCCTGGTATGTAGAAGGAAACTGAAAAAAAAAATTGTGGTGAACTAATATTTAGATTTTTAAGAAGTTCTGATCATCTTAACTCATACAGTTAAGCACAAGAAATGTGTGAAGCTGTTGGTAAGAAAGATCCTCTAAGTTTGTCTTTGTCAAAACAATGATAGGAAAGTAGTGAGGTACTCAGGGAATAAACTTCATAGCAGAATAGGTGTAATTGAAGGGCCAGAAATATTGTCTGCGTAACTAAAATGCATCTGCTAAATCTGATGCAAAAGGATCTGATAAGAAGTGATTCTGCTAGGTCGAGTGGAAAATGATTAGAGATAAGCCTAAGCTGTCAGAACAGAAAGAAAGGGATTTTTGAAGCTTTATGGAAGATGACAGGACTTGTTCATGGACTTAATAAAGACAGGGGGAGGGGAGGGAAAGAAATCAAGCATGACCCCCTGGTCTACAGGACTGATAACATGGAAAGATACTGGCATGCTGAAGGAAGGAGAAATAAAAGTATTCAATGTTGTAAAGGAGAAGATTTAAACATACCATTGGCTGGCTGAGGCGTGTCTAAGTTAGAGGTAAACTGGAATGTCTCTCCTCTGTAATTGAACTGTAAAACTCAAGCATGACAGGATCTCATGCCTACCTCATGTCTGCGGCAAGGTGTGTATCTGCGTCTGGGTCGTAATTTGACTTCATATTAAATTGAAAGCTCTGCTTCCTGAGGGTGAGCTCAATCTTAAATATGAACAAAGTTTTAGTCTTGGTTTATGTTCTTTCTGCTGGCATTCAGTTTGCTCCCATCTTTCAGATTCCTGAATGGAGGTTAACAGCATAATTGAAAATACTTGGTTTTGTTTGCTTGCCTGGGTGTAACAGCGAGCAACAGGACCTTGATTGAAACGTAGTTGGGACACTTCATAATAAGTTTGGTCCCTTCTAGTGCAATGAACTGCAGGCTACTCCTTTTCTCTAGTGGTTAATTAGTAAACTAAGGCATGTGTGGCAAAAATAAAAGAGAAAAACTCTCTAAACTGTAAGAATCACTGAAATGAACAACTTGGGAATCACTAATTTTTTTTTCCCTTAGATTTATAGCAATTCTTCAAAAGGCTGTCTGAGAAGTCCAGTCAATGCAGGGTTCAAGTCACAGGAAGAATTGTTTTTCTAATTCACAGGGATCAAAAAAATCCTTGTTTTGTCTGCCTGTATGGAAAAGACAGAAATTAAAATACAGTGTTACATATGAAGTTGATAGAGATTTCTTTCCTCATAGAGAGAAACTGAATACTGCAAAGTATGTTGTGTGATATCCAGATCAATTTGCCAAGACATCTTTGTAACAGAGTCTTGACTCAGTTTGACTGATGAAGTGCAAATGTCATCACAAACAATTGCACAGATGACCCTTGACTGAGTGAAGGAAAGTGTCTGAAAGTAGTTACCCTGAAGTTTTTAGGATGCTGCTACTTGGTATAGGTGTGGTTTTGTTTTTAATAACAAAAGGCTGCAGATGGAGACAATTAGCTAAAACCACAGGTAACATACATGTGACTTCATTTATATTTAGTTTGTACGTTCACCTTTCTTGTTTCCATACACTTGCCAATAAATAACTTACAAACATTTTTTATTTTGAAATTAAATTTTTGAGGAATTTATTTATGTAGTGGGTGATAAATACAAAGATGACATGTTTTTCAAATCTGTAATATTGAACTGATCTTTAAGTACTTTTCTGCTGTAATTCAGTGTGTTTCTTTTCCTAATTCCATTTAATAAATAAACATGAACTATTGGCTTTCTGTTATTGCAAAATGAATATGGGAAAGTCAGAATAAAATGAGCTTTTTTTAAAAAAATTACTTTGTAAGAATAACTGGAGCTTGTCTTTTTTCCCCATTCTTTGTATTTTCATGAGATGGCAGAGTTTCTGCCTGTATGAACCTCTTGTCTTCAAATTTTTTGGAAAGAGTTAGGTTTCCAGCTGCGTTGAAATCTAATAGGATTTGTGAGTCTAATTCTCTTAAGCTCCTTTGAAAGTCCAAACCTTTTCTTTTGAGGTGTTTTATTTCAGGAGTAGACAAAGTTGATTATCCTGGATAGCAGCAACTCCTTTGAACTGGATCTATAAGCAGGAAAGCCAATCATCAGAGTAAGTTGCAAATACAGTATTAAAACCAATGTTTGGTCTTCCTATCACTAGAGGCATTAGGCAGACAAACATCAATACAAGGTATGCTAGGCTGCATAGGCTGTGAAACACCTCAAGTTATTTGGCCCATATGAATGGGAGAGGGTGTGTGATAGATGTACAGGAAGCACTTTAAACAGCAGGAAAACTGGCTAATTCTCCCTGTTTCTTTTTCCTCCCCTAGGTGTTTAACTAATTTGTTTTGATTATTTTGCTGACATTTTTCTGGGAATTAGAATGACTGTTCTGTGTCCTCTTAGCTGCTTTGTTCTTGCTTTTAAGCCATGTGATTGACATTCACGTTACTAAAATAATCACTTAATGCTCAGAGGTAATTTCAACTAGCTAAGTACTTAGCTAAACCTTTTAACTATCTTGACTTGTAACCGTAATATTTTAAAGTGCTTAAACCTTCTTTCTGAAGTCTCTTAAGACTGAAATATTATCTAAGACCACAGTGCATGCTCATTGTCTTTCACTGCCTGTATTTGACATTTTGGATGCTAACAAAGACTGTTTATATTAAAAAGCTAAGAGTGGGAAGCAGCCAAATAGTATTAGTTTCAAGGAAACATCCTACAAGTTAAAGTACTCCAAGGGAATGTACTTGCTCCTACCAGTGAAGCTAATCTTTTCTGCTAGACTGAGAAATTGATAGCGTGCTACCTGGTGTTGGCCTTACTGCTTTGGAGAGGAGTTGCTTGGTTGGCAATATGAGCTGAAATATCAGATATCCTGAGCATCCTCAAGTATACTCCTAGGAATCTGGAGGACATAGGAACAGTCAGGAAGATAATACTTGGAAAGATTTCTATCTGTTGCTCAACAGAAACCTGTGCTGTGTTTTATGAAACATGCTGAAAAGAAAATGTGAAGTACCTTTGCAAAGTCTATGCAACCCATATTGCTTTCACCTTTATACAGTTCAGAGAGGGAATACAGTGTACAGGATAGTCTGTGCCTTCATTGGGTTCCTGGGAATAAGGAAGAGCCACCAGGGAAGATCACAGAAACTTCTGCTAATTTTGAAGTCATTATGGTTGTGTTGGTGACTTCGGTCTCATGGGCACTTGAAAAGTAACATTTTACCTGTTTTTTTATCCCGTGAGAATGTACCTCCATGCTGCAGACCAGTGCAGCAACCGGATAGCTGAGAGTATGCAGAATAACATGTAATGAACCAGTTGCAATTACCTTGTGAACTTTCCCCAGTGGAAATTTCCACTGTATCTCCCCATCTACTACAGCATTTCAAACTTTAATTCTTTAAGTAACATTCTTCCGTGTCCGAGCCTCTCCTTTTCTACCAGCTCCAATATAAACCCCAAATATAAAAGACAGATTGGACTGTTTGCTTTGTGGCCATCTTCCTTAATGAAATGTTGTGGGGTTGCCTCAGAAAACCTCGTTTAATTTTAGTGGAAACTAATGAAATCCTCACAGGCTTTCACGTACTGTGCTGAATATGCAAAGCTGGCAGCTAGCAAAATCCCTATAAATTTTCAGTTAATTTGAAGAAACAGTATCCTTGCAATATAGTTTTAGTTTAAATCGAACCAATAAAAACCTCTGTATGTAGTGTTTAGGGTGAACTGATGTTGTTCAATAAGGTCATTGCAGTGTACTAACAAGTTATGAACACCATTTGGAACTCTTGAATGTGTTTCTAACTATGTGGTTTTAAAATGCAATAGCTTTTAGGTGGAGGTTAAGATACAAAGAAATAATTCTTACATGTTTATATAACAGTGACAAAACCAAACTAATAAACTAAGACTTTCCGTAACTTTTAACATCTCTTGACACTTGCATGCTTAGTACTTTCTCTAGAAACTGGGATGTTGAAATGAATAATTTTTTTGGTCTGGACTCAAAAATTGCTCATAACAAACTGCTGCTTGAACCTTGGGCTTACATTTCAAACTAAGCTAGTGTCGCCTTGCTCTGATGCTCACTGTTGGTTTGAGCATCCCGTAGCAGACTCGTTAGTCCCATTCTGTCTTTGTTTCAAGAGAAACACCGGGGAAAGCAAGTAGTTGGCTCAGCTTTATTTACTCTGGCATGTTAGCCAATGGGGACAAAACTTCCTACGCACAGAATCCTCTGTAGATGTGCAATAAGACACTTATCCTTAAGGTTTTGTACATATGGTAAGTCTGAGGGTTTTGAGAAAGTTTATACATTTTCTGTTGGTTTTAGTGTAACAAGTTTTTTTCTTAACAACAAAAAACCCTGATAAAACGATCAACCCCAACCGTCAAACACGGAGTCATTTATACTCATTTGCTCTACTACCCACAAGATGGCAGTGTAACACTACAATAAGGTGCCAAATGGTGTCTCCTGTGGGTGGAAGAGTAATAAAAATACATGTTGAAGCTGTTGCAGGTGAGAAGATTACCATATGTCATTTTGCATGATAATATGTGAAAGCAAAGTTTGAAGTTATAAAACAAATAATGATCAATAAATACTAATTTCATATGTGTGCTGCAAAAGCAACAGCACAGAGTCTTACCTGAATCAACTGCAAAAATTGTAAACAGTGATATATTCCGGGTAGAGGTCAAAAGATGGTGCTAAGGCTGAGATACCACATATAAATTAGGAAGCTTGGGGTAAACTTCTGAGCCATGGAATCAATGCGCATCTAGCTACTGATTTCTACATAGTGAGGAATTTGTGTTTTGATTATTTTAATTTTAACATAGATTTTATGTGGTATTGCAGAAATCTTTTCAAACTCTCAATGCCCATCTATAAACTAAGTGATGACTGCTGTGTTACAGGCTGCTGTAAGCCTGTGCTAACTTTTTTCTAGTATTGGCAGGAATGAGACTTACAGCCAAGCAGAAAAGCTTAAAGATATGTACTTCTTCATAACAAACTCTAAATATTTTGTTGTCAGATTTCCGAGTTAAAGAATATTAGAGAATAGTATGTATTATATATGTAAAAGCAAACAGGCAGTCAAAATAATTATCACTGGAGCACGCCTGTTGTAAATTGTATAGGCAAAAAACGCCTTGTCTAAAGGGGCAAGTCTGAAGTTAATAGAACTTTTGTGAGCAAAGATATTGGGACAAAGAACAATTTTTCATTACTGTGTTTATTATTTCATCAGTTGTGCTTAGTGACCAAAGTTCATGTTCAAATTCATATTAAATTGTCATAACACAATGGCTAATTATGTAATAAGAATAAAATTCTAACTTATAGAAGCAAAGCATGCCTTTTGATAGCAATATATGTGTTTCTTTGGCAGTGCTCTAGAAAGGAAAATAAAAACTTATTCTGGTTATTTTTTGTGCAGAAAAACTGGGATATTTTGCCTGTTAAGTGATGATACTGCAATTTTTCCCTTAACTGTAGCTCAGTTTCTGTGACATTATTTTAAATGTCTTTCTTATACTAGTAAACATTTTCTTATGCTTGTTAATTTTTTATTTCAAGCTATCAGCGTGTGAGACACTCAAAAATGTACCACTGAGACTGGAAGAACTCATCTATTGGAAGAGTGACTGTTTAAATTCTCTCTGAAAAATGGGTATATTAACCTAAACCCCTCAGATGGACCCAAGTAGTATGATTAGGGTTTGTATGAATTAAGAGTGCTAAAAGAACTAAAGGCAAGTAGGAAAAAACCCTACCTTTTCAGATAGTAATGTGACTACTAGAACCTGGAAGTCTTGAAAATCAGTGTAGCAACGAATGGAGAGAACTGACAATAGTTCCATTATAGGGATGCTTCTAAGTATTTTCAGGTATCTTTATCTTAATCATAAAGGTCCTAAGTCTGTTCTGCTTTAACTAGAGTTGAAAATATGTAATTAATTTTTCTCCCCTCTGGGGAGATGAATTGGCATTTGCTGCCTGTGGAAACCACTGGTTCTATATTGATGGATAAAATAAATCATTACTGGTTTTTTAATAATCAGAAGCTCTTGCTCTCTCATGTCTAATTATCATTTGTGCAAGAAAGTGTTAAACATCAGTCACAATAAAATAGTAGCTTCTGTACTGAAAGTCTGTAGTACAGGTCAACTGCTTTGGTTGTGTTGAAAGTTAAGTAGTTGCAGGACAAGTACCTGCCATTTTTCCTGTAGCACGTCTTGTCCTGGGGGTTCGTTACAGTTAGATGTAATTTCACCACTGTCTGAAACATGTAAAGCTTTAATTGTGTATAGTGGTGATTTTCTGATGAGAAATTATGGTTATATCTTAGAAAGTCTGGATGTTGTCAAGTCCTACCCATACAGTGGGAAAGGAAACACAGGAGTAATTGGCCTTTAGATCTGCTTTTCAGTCATTGAACTACACTGTTAACAGCTGCTTTTGTTTTTCCTCTGGATCCTTTTCAATCTGCCAGCTTTTGGCAGGAAACATAGTTTATGGGTCATCTTTCAGCCTTTAGTCGATGGATCATTTCCCAGTTCAGGGTGTTATCCTAGTTTTCTGGGCTTTTTGCTGTTTTTATTACTCTGAAGTGTGCTGATGTGTGGCTGGTGTCCGCAAACAGCAACACTCCCAAAAGAAAAAGGAGAGGCTTAGTAGTACTTTCAGTTTGAGAAAATTCTTTACACTGTTTATTTTACTTCCTCTTAGAGCTAATTCTAAATGTTTTTGCAACAGAGTTAAGTTTTACTTATTGTTCTATTACCAACACTTATTTCTTAATATTTAGCTACAGGCTTGATTTTCAAAATTAGTATGTATTTTGAATATAAAGTAAATATTGCTCAACTTTGTGTTTTCAGCTGACTCCAAACAGCATGCTGGACTTGGTAAAACATGACAGACGGGGTTAAAAAAAACTCCAAACCAACTGCCCCCACGCCCCCCCCCCAAAAAAAAAAAAAAACCAAAAAAAAAAGCCAAGGAAGAAGTAAACTACTGGCCACCTTGCCAAAAACACGCCTTTGGACATCCT
>VZSC01016116.1:859503-890849 GCA_013398225.1 Steatornis caripensis | reverse complement strand
TGGTAGCTAAGCGATAAACAGAAGGATTGTACAAACTCTCAAGTAAAGTAGTTTTTGAAAATTAATTAGGGAAAAAAGTTGATTTAAAACTCAAGTTTATGCAAACATGAGTATCTTCTGAAGACTTCGGAGAAACAAAAAAGTGGTCACAAAATTGGAACAGATAGCCCTTAAACACCCACTAAAAATGTCACTTGTCAAAACTGTTGGTATGAAGATGAGGGGCACTGTAGAATGAACTTCTAAATTTTGATAATAAAGCAGTTTTATGGTGTTGTGGTTAGATATTGTCCACACACAAAGGATTTCTACATTCAGAAGTGTTGCAAGAATATTGATCAGTTGACACAACACTTTTAATTGGACTAGTCATTTGCTTAGTCTTGCAGCCCTAAAGTGAATGCCTGCAATTGGGCTCAAGTAACTTAGGCAACAACTCTTATGCTTGTGTAGTATGATCTTACCTTTCATTATATGGTAGCTTTTTCCTTTTTCTCCATGTGAATGTATACTTCAATGAATGGAAAGAATAATGGCTTTCTGCTTAAATACTCATTATCTTCTGGTGTAAAATGTTACCACTTATGTGTACAACATTTGAATATTTTTTTTCTTCATTATGCATGAATCTCTTTATGCTACTTGAGTATCTTAACTGAAGATATCAAGATATGAGATTTGCAGGAGTGATTAGTCCACTCTGGTGCCTCAAGGTAGACATCACCTGCAAGTAAAGTAGACATGTTTTCTGGGTTGCTATGAATGTTTGATGCAACTTGTAGAGAAGCAGGGATGTAATCCTGGGAGGAAGGAGGAAAAGATGGTTTTAACTGCCTTAATTGTGATTTTTTTTTTTTTTTTTTAAATCTCCCTGCCTGTAATCCTTTGTTTCCTTATCTGTGCATCTTCCAACTATTTTTAAGAAGTAGAAGACCCTACAGGTTAAATGGTTCTCTGTTACTCAGACTGAGCTGTATGCATTCTGTGCGTTGAATGGGGGTAGCACCCTTCAGAGAAAACCACTGCAGTCAAGTAGAGATGGTATCACAGTTATTACCAGCTCAATCTTAAACTGGTCTTTTTCTGTTCAGTCTTAATCTCTGTTTTCTACATTTTAGTTAATCTTTATAATTGCATCTAGAACCCTAATTGCAAAACTTGTGAAGAACTGAAAAACTTTTGAAAGAGTCAGTGTTCTATAAATCCTATTTTCAGTGGTACGTCAATAGGGCTGGAACCGTATCTAGTGCAACTGGAATTAGGGATAGCTTGCTTTGTCTTTATTTTGACTACAAACTCTATGGTTAGGAAATTAAATTCAGACAGAGGAATAAATCACTGTATTACATTTTGTATGATGGTTGAACTATTTGTAAAACTTAAACATATTTTATATGTTTGCTAATTGTTTTGTAAACCTTTCAGTATTCAAGCTTGTAGTATAAATAGTTTTGACTATGGGCGAGATTTAGACTGCCTGCATTCTGCATAAGCAAAAACTGGGTGCCTCCGGCTTATCGAACAACTCAGAACAGACACAGAAGATTCATGACATCAGTGAAAGAATTGGAACCTTCCTTGGCTAAGCTTGTAGCCCAGGGAACCAAGGAACCAAGAAATCCTCTTATTAAAGACTGCAAAACTGGGTTAATTCTTGCTTTCTTTCTAGGTCTTTCAATCTTGCCATCATTTTTTGCATTGTGGTACAGATCAAACATGGGAGAGAGTAACTGTATATGAAGTGGCCCTGGTGGTCAGTCAAGTCTTCTGCAAAGTGAAATAATGGATTTAATTTTTTTTAGTGAGGGCAAGCTTAGGCATAGCTGTTTTGCCTTAACACATTAATTTTTCATGTGCACTTTCAGCGGAACTGTCATTCCTCAGTTCTAGGGGAACTGGAGGTGCCTGAGCCATGAGACTAATCGGTATCTCAGTTCCAGGGAAATGAATGGAATTTATTGTTTCCCTGAATGTCTTCTGAACTGTGTTAGATCTGCATCACGTATCCTGTGGCGTCCAGCATGTCAACATACTGACTACTAGCTCTAGGTGGCAACTCCCTGTATGTATACAGGAACAGACCTGTTGTTGAATTACTTCACTGGCTGCAGGCTTGGGCGTTCTGAGGTGTCCAGTTGAAGTGACGCAGCAGCTTTTGAAGCATTGCAGTGCCTAGGCTGATGTCCCTAAAGTATGTAGGCAAATAACTTTAAAATTATTTTTTGCTGTTTTGAGTGTCTAAAACAGAGTGCCTAAAAGCATGTATCAAATATTTGAATAAAACAGGCCTTATTTTTAATTACAACTCACTGAAGTCCAAAAGTAAGCTCCTATCTGGTAGGATAGACTGGTAAAATGTTCCTATCCCAGTGACTTTGGAAGCTTTGCGTCACAAAAGTACATCAATTGATTAAAACCAATACCGAACAAAAAAGCTATAATGATACTGAAGGAAATTATTTTGCCTTAATTTTAAGCAAAAACTTTAAAAGATCATTGTCACATGCTGCTTATAGGAAAAAAGAATTTTAAACTCGAAGAATATTCACTTTATAGCAAAGTAGTTCAAAATTTTACTTTGCTAACTGAGTATTTTTAAATAACCTTGATAAATATTAAGTTCCAAAATCTAAACTTTATCACCAAAACATTACTTTCGTGGTAACTATTGCAGAATGGAGGCTAAGCACAGCAATTATGGATGAATAATACATAATTCCTATGTAAGTTGTAAGCTTCAGTCTTTTCCACAATGTTATAAAATACAGAAAGAGTAATTAATAGGCTGGACAGCCTTGACTAGCCTGAGTGAATTTCAGAGTTGGTCCATCTTTGAGAAGGAGCTGGACCTGATGACCACCAAAGATCCCATCTCACCTAAGTTACTGATTCTAACTCTATTAGAAATTCTATTTTAAAAAATTTACTTGTAAATCTATTAATAAAGTTATGTCTCTATACACAAGACTTGAATTGTATCCCCACCTGCATTTGGACATTAGGCTAGAATATTTGAAAATTTTTTCATTTAAAAAAAAATCCTGTAGGAAATTGATTTTGTGATAGCTAATTAATTATTTTTCTAGTATAGTTTACATCCTCAGTTTATATAAGCAGATTTCTGTAACAGGCTATAGAACTCATAGCTGAAAAATCTAGCCAGCTCTGAATTTGTACTTCTAAAATGTGCAACCTGTTGTCGGGTACTCCTGGCTCAGATATATCGTGTTTAGTGATAGCTGTATGATGAACGGAAGAGCACCATAAATCTCTTCTGGAAAACTGATAATCCTGGAGTCTTGTATAAAACTCTTACATCCAACAAATTCAAACCTTTGCAGAGAAGGAGGAGAGCTATTCTGATCTACCACTGGCATACTTTTCCATGAATCCTTTCATGACTGCAGTGTTATTAGTGTATGTTATTTCCTGTTCTGTTCTAGAACTTCTAGTCTCAAACTTAAAAAAAAATTTCTTCTTATTATTTGACTTCACTTTCCCCAAGTTATATATGTAATGTCACACTGACGCTGTTGTATTTTGGACCTGGCTTTGTTGGCCTTTTACTGAAGGATCTGGGGTGCATATCTGGAAATAGTTTATAATTTGTAATCGATTAGTCTAGAAATGGTAGCCTTGCTGAGTGAGGAGCAGGGTTTTTACAAACTCCACAGACATTAAAACCTAAGCAGTCTTCTGTCTGAACCTATTTACGTTTACATTACAGCATTGCTGTTTTGTCTTGACTTCCTAGTTTAGACTTTGAAACGGATGTAAAAGGGCTGTCAGTATTTGCCTTAAACTTTTATGGACATCTCAGTTATTCTTTCAGTCATAACTGAGACTTATTCGATTTCTCGTATTTTCTGCTCAGATTTGCATCCCATATGTATTGGTCATCTTTGGTTGGCTTTCAGTTGGAGGCTGAGCTCTGCCTTCTGTGGCTGGATTGTGCACAAGTTTCCTTCCATTGTTCAGTGCCCAATACATATTTTTGTTTCTCCCTCGTTTGTTGAGGGTTGTAAGTTGACAGTGGTCTGACATCTAACCTTTTCCAGGTCTGTTTCCATTCAATGGAAGTTCCATTTGCTTTGCTTTGCTTCTGCTCAACAACTCCAGCTTTTTCCAAAACTCTGATGCTCATACCTTGTATGTAGAACATAAAGTGATTGAGATATTATTCCAAAACAAGTTCTGTGCCAAGCAGGACCTAAATGGCAGGACATGCTGACTGTATACAATTGTGTGATTTGTTTTCTTGTGTGTTCTTGCCAGAACCCTCATCCTGCTGATGAGGGAAATAATTGCCATCAGCGATCTCCTCCAAAGTATCTCCTCTTGTATGTAGTTTAAATATTCCTTTTTTTCATATCTATAAATTGGGTAAATGAATGAAGGCACTGAGCTTTTTTCACACGTGTTGTAGCCAGTAAATACCTACTCAGTTCCTTCTGTTCATTCTGATGGCTAAAGCAATAAACTCCCAAGCTTTATAGGCTGTCTCTTGAAGAAACTAAGCATGAACTTTCTGTGTGTTGAACTACCTTGTTTCCTGGAAGTTTCCTGTCCAAACTGTTCCTTGGTTGGGTTAGTCCCGTGTGCTATCTTATTGTATACTAAAACTTTGCAAAATTAAAACACCAGAAAGGGTCCTTGTCAGTCTGATATTTCATATTTTTTCCATTTGTTATTTGCTTTTAGGGTTAGCTTTTGTTATTGGTAGAGATAAAGCTGCTTGTGCAAGCCGTGTTTCCTTAGCCCAAGATTACATGTGAGAATTTTTTCTCATTTTACTTGTTGCTTTCATCTCAGTGGCTTTTGTGTCCCTGTCTGGGTTAAAATTTGCACAAATTCTGAGTGCATTGAAGTTCATGATATATTCCTCTTCTGTTGCAATGTACCTCATTAACCTACGAAGAAGAGAGGTGGTGCTTTTTGTGCCAGTTCTTACTGTGTTAGCAAACTCTTTGAAATGATGCTCACCTTTTAGGGAACTGATCCAAGGAGCTTAAGTGACAGAAACCTAATTGCTTTTGGTAGGTTTAGTTTTCTGTCAGTTTATTTGCCTGAACTGCGGGATCTGGCAGGAATTCCCAGTCAGTGGAGGAAGAGTAGGTAATGGTTCTGGTAGCAGCTGGCTTGTTGGATAGCTTACCTGTTTTATCAGGCTGCAGTGAGTGCCAAGAACACTTCTGCTTCTGAACTTCACCCAAAGCTTAACAGACGTCAGCGATTTAATTTACTTGCNGTTCTGGTAGCAGCTGGCTTGTTGGATAGCTTACCTGTTTTATCAGGCTGCAGTGAGTGCCAAGAACACTTCTGCTTCTGAACTTCACCCAAAGCTTAACAGACGTCAGCAATTTAATTTACTTGCTGTATTGTGGTAGCTAACGAAGCTGTTTGTGACTTTCCGTATTTTCCCTTGTAGGACCTGCTTCTCAGGTAACCTGAAGCTTTAACAAATACTGTTAAAGGAAGATATGTGTTCAAATAATCCACACCAGGAAAAAGGACTTTGCTCAGCTTTGTGTGGGGATTAAGAGGGAAGGAAGGTTCCACTCTACTTTTTAAGAGCGAGCTTAATAAACTCTTTGTACTACTGGTACGCTGATGAACCTATACTAATACTAAATTGAGTTTAGCGTCTGGGGAATGTATTTCGGGCTTCGTATTGCACTTTGCTCAGTGTGTAACCCACTTGACTGTATACGTGGTAAAACCAGCAAATCGCAGCTATTGCAGTTCAGTCACTGATCACCTGCTTCCCAGCGCATAAGCCCATCACTAGAAAAACCATCACGGTTTGTACTAATCTGGAATACTGACAGATAAACCAAGGCATAGAAACGCTTTCAAGCATGTCTTCTGCCTTTCTGATGCTGGTCACTTGAGGACAGGGGCTGAGGCTGGAAATCTGAGGAGACTTTGCATTTCCAGCTTGCTTGCTCTATCCCCTCTAGGCTTCGAGGCTGTTGATTTTGATGTTTTTCTAGTACACTACCCTAGTTGGTTAACCTTCATTTTTCTGCCTGACAATATTTCTCTTAATTTGTTCATAGACGCTTTAGAAACCTTCCCATATGTTCTTGTTTGCTGTATTTTGTAATCTTTTTGTGTGTGATGCTTGTACTTCAGCATTTAAGGTGGAGATGGCAGTGTTGTGCTTCTCTGCAGTACTGTTTGGAGACAAAAGCAAATTGCTTAGTAGGATACTCAGGGTGCTGTGTTGCTGAGTGCATGTGTGCAAACAGAAGACTAACCCTATGGGGGGGTTGCTACGTGCAATTTTTTCTATAGAAAGATAAGTATGTCTTATGACAAAAATACTGAAATTAAGCAGCTACTGGAAGTAGTTAAAGATCAGTCTGTAGGTGTTGCAGGAAAGTATGGCATTAGTTGAAAATTTCTATTATATAATACTTGATTGAAAAATATTTAAATTAAAAATAACTTTCATGTAAGCTATTGTCAGTGTTCTAGATTAAAATGGAAGAAAATTGGCTTTTGAGCCAGTCTGGAAGTTACCAGCTTTAATAGTAATTACAAAAATTTTAGAAGCACTCATAGAAACTATTATATTACTTGCAAACATTGTCACTAATGTTTAGGTGTCTGGGCACAAATTCCCTGACTTCAGTAAAACCCCAGTTATGTGTTTGGAAGACCTATAGTGTAAATGTATTCTTGGTGGAGCTGGAGCAGTGCATCTGAACACCTGGAACTTTGGCCTTGTGTTTGAAAAGCAGCCAGATGCCAACCTTGGTGGTCCTGCACCTGTGGGTGGACACTGTGCCCACTCAGGTACCCTCACCTTGCACGGCATCTACTTGGACACTGAAGTTTGAAGATCTAAGCTCCACTGACTGCTTGTGGCTTGGCTTTCTTATTTTGATATTATGATGTTAACTATATAAGCAAATATTTCTTGAGTCTTTTACTAACACAGCCTCATAGATGACAGATATCTTTGTTTGTCATTCTGAGATTCTTTTTCTTTTAAGCCTCTAGTTTTCCTCCTTAAATTTTTATCCTCTCTCCAGTAACACTTTCACAGTCGGATGGTTTCACTGTACACTTTTATTCTTCTAACTCTGAACAAGAACATGCATCTGTTAATAACCTGGGACTCACACAGCTATTAGTAGAATTCAGTGGCAACTGTGTAACTTTGAGCACTTATTAAATCATGAGTAGATATAAGTATTTTGGGAAATATGAAGGCATCTATAGTATGAAAGAATAATATACTCTGTATTAGTGGTGTATGCATTTTTAGTTCTTCATTCCTCTTGAAACTCGCATCAACAGTGGTAGTTTTAAGAGCATAACCTTTAAATATGTGGTAGAGCTTGTATTACTGCCAGACCTTACCTATCTTACACTACAAGTGAAGACTTTGATACTTAAGGCGTTTGAATAGCAGTCACAAAAATATGTGAAACAGGGTTGGAAGAGGGGCCAAGTATGGTACATTTGTGTTTTGTGTGTATACTGTCTACTTGTTTCTCTAATGGCTGTGATTGTATTTACTACTGTAGATCTGTCTGAAGTTTGTTCCTTAAATCGTTATTTAAAAGGTGACATCATTCACATTTTCTAGCCCTGATTATCTGTTGCCTGTTAAAGTCCTATTTCATTACTTTACCTTTCCTCTGAAGCAGGAATTTCCTGAAAAGTGGCTCTCGACCATGTGGAGCAAGGTGTATCACTATTAAAACATAAATATTATAGAATATAGTGTGTGGCACTGCTTGTGTGTGTTTGAAATCTGTCTACCTGCTGGTGATTTTAGAGTTATCAAGTAGATTATTGTTCTTTGTCTTCAGTGTTTTACCATTTAACCTTTTTTAATGAATGACAAAGCTATTTCATGGAGTAGTATCACCACTGTTTTGTTCCTAAAATTCAAGTACTGTAGTACTAGGAAAACTACCTCTTTTTTGTTTGGTATTTTAAATTCTTGTATATTAGCTGCAAATACTATACCTTGAAAATTCTAATATATTGAGGTTTTTTCCCTTGAGTCTCTAAAGTAGTGATTGTTATGCACTGATTACACCCTTGGTTTTGTTTTTTTTTTTAAACTATTAATTAACATGGCCTCTTAAAGCATTTATATGGCTTATGTAATTACAAGTGATTTCCCACCAAAGGTAATGATTGGAACCATGCCTCATGTAAAACAAAGGGATCAAAAATTAACCAGGAAATCTCCAACTCTGTATCATCCTTCTCTATAGCCAAGTTTCTGCTGCACATAAAATTCTCCAGACTAAAAGCAACCATAACCACTGTAGTGCTGTCTGTTTTCAGAAGATTAGAAACGGTAGCTTGTGGGCATGAACTGTTCATTTCACTTTGTGCTAATGTTATGCTAATGATGATGCTTATAAATGCTAACAATTTTGCTGCTCATCAAAGCATGCAGAAAAAAGGAGAGGAAGTATCATGTTATGAAGACATGTGCCAGCGTTCTCTGAAGCTTGTATGTGTATGTGATGGCCTGGTAAGACTGCATCAGATCAAAAGTGAGTATCTAAAGATGTCTCTATTTTTAACAGTTTATGCTTCAGCTTTGGAATGACTTGATCTTGTTTTGAAGGAGGGCTTTTCAGTGTCAAGAAATCTGAAGTACTGCATTTCAAACATGACTGCAAACAGTGCAGGTTATGTTAATATCTAATTTAAAACTTACCTGAACTTAAGTATTAAATATTTAAAGCTACTCTATTTTAAATAATTTAATTATTCATCTCCTTGCAAAGCTTGATCCCATGCCGAGTCCTTTACCCTTCTGGTCAAGACATTACTAATGCAGAGGAAGACGTGAGTAACACGTCCTCTCAGCATACTTTGTCCGTTTTGATTTACTGGTGAAACGAGCAGCCTATTTAGTGGTTATGCTGATAATACGGTGCAGCCTGGCCACTCTGTGTTTGGAGCAGTATGTTGTTTTTTTGGATAGAAGAGTCAAAGTTTTTAATGTTGGAGGCAGAACAATTGCCATCCTGCAGCTGATGTGGTATTTCTCATGAGAATATACCACTCTTCCCATAGGCAAATGTATTTGTACAGACTTAGCTCTTGTGAATTTTTGTAAGCACAGATGCAATGTTTCCATGTAATATAAGTACCGAATATTAGCAGATCAAGGGAAGGTGAGGATTAGTCAACAAAATGTGGATATGTGTAACCTTGATTGTTTAAAGTTCTTTTCTTTTAAAATGCAGTGCTTGTTTAGATCACTAATGTATTTTAATTGTTTCCATCTTTCAAAATATGTCTAGAAAGTTCAGTTTCTAGTTGTTGTTACACAAATAAACTGGTATTAGATGCATTGCTTTCTTCCTTTCAAACATACTTTCAAATTAGTGCTTAATGTGGTTTGAAGATTTTGCCAACATATTCTTCCAGATCCTTCTCTTGTATGAGGGTGGTTGATTACATCTATCTTTCTTTTTTAGTTTACAAATGCCAATATATTCCAAAGAATGCAAACCCTGGGACCATTTGTCATCACACTTTGATTGTTCACTTCATTATTGTATGTAGGAGGAAAAGCAAACAATTAGATGGCTGAAGGGGGGAGGGGGGAAGTGTCAGGGCATGCTAAACATTCTTACGGCATTGCATACTTTACCCTATTGTTTCCCCTTGCTTTTAACGCTTACCTGCCTGGATGTGACGGATGTACATACATTTAAAAACAAGACAGAACTGTTTGGCTGAAATACTAGATGTAAACATTCTTGAAACAAAGGGAGTCTATGGGCTACAGACCTGTAGATTTTAACTTGTTTTTGTAGACTATAGGTGCCTGATTTTTGGATTCTGAAAAGTTCTTTCAGTTTTCATTTGAATCAGAGCTGTTTTCAATAATTGGATTTGCTAGGCATAAATGTTCGGTTTGTAGACGTACTCAGGTCCAGGCTGTATTAGGATTAACAGTGTAGGTAGGCATCCTTCATCTTCTCTGCAGAGCTCCATTCAGCAGATGTGTTTAGAGCAGCTTCATAAGGTCAGGCTTTGCATAAACCATTGTGGGAAGAAAGATAGTTCCCCACAGTGTTGTCCTGCATCTGCTTTCTCTAGCTCTCCAGTCTTAGACCACTCAACTGTGACGCAAGAGACTTGGGTTCAGATCCCTCTCTGTGTGTGAAAACTCAGGCTTGCATTATTCACTGTGTTGGGGTAGTACGGTGCCCACTTCAAGTTGTGGTGGAACAGATCATGCTCTCAGCCTTCTGTGTTGAACACCTTTACGTGAAATATTTAAGGGCCAAAAAAGGTGGTGTGCTTGTTAGACTAAGTATGACTGTAGAGCAAGCAAGGAGGTTTCAATTTAGGTGTTAAATGTTTCCTCAGAGCTGAGACTATACTCTGAACTTCCTGCCTCCCACATGAGTGCCTCTTCCACTAGGCCATAGTATATATAGCCTTTGATCAAGTGGATCTTTAATTATGCAAAATGGGCTGGTTTGAACAGAAGGGAATGAATAAACTTACCTCCTACAATTCCTCTATTGTAGCTTAGCATTTAGGGCAGTCTTCTGGAGATAGTAAAGGCAGGTTTAAATCTCTTTTGACAGAGGCGGGCAAAGAATCAGTTTCTCTTGCCTTGCTGTTACAATTCAGTTACCTGATGACTTGTTTACCAGTTGGCTTGTGGATGCAATCACTGTCATTGCTCTTCCGAAAGAGAGACAAATGTTAATGCATGTAACTGCAGGATGAGGCTGCAGGTTGAAAGTACCGGGTAGAAAGAGATGCCCTAGACCTGCTGAGAAGTTGGGTACCTGATACCGAAGGGGGAGTATCTCCCTTTCCTTGGCGTAAATGACCCAGTGCTGCTTTTCAGTTGAGTCCTCAGGTTTTTGGCTCTCTTGAGGAACCTCAAATGGTATTTACCTTGTCTGTGAATCAGGCGTTCGGGAATCCTACCTTAACCCAGTGTGGGTTGCACAAATGAGGCAGAGAATTTAATGTAGGTGCAATAGCATACAGCATTTCTTAGCATGTTCGTTATGGGTTTAGCCTAAAGCAGCAGTTCCAGACCTTGAAAGTGTCATAGGTGTGTGGTGAGTGAGGGGATATTGAGATGAAGATAACTGCCTATTCCTCTAATAGTGAGAAAAGCTGAAACAAAACTGTAGCTTCAAAATGAGTCCAGTATAACATCCATTTCAGTGGCACTTTTTCTTGCTCTTCAGTTGTGTGCGCAAGCTGCTTACTGTGGAGTCACTAAAACAGGCAGTAAAGCAACATAAGGTAAACTGTATTGCGTCTTTCCTTCTGATGGGCATTTTCAAAATGACACTTCGACAAAAGTGTAAACAAGAAGAAATGGGAATTGGCTCTGTGCCCACTAAATTAGCCAAGGTGACAATTCCAGAAGAAAATATGTTAAGTCACGGCTGATGGAGTGTAAACGCTGCACGGAAGAGCAGAACTGGAGACACAGCTGTTCTTGGACACTTCTTAGAGTGTTTGTGGGATATTTCTGCAGGCTGGTAAATGATTCCTTCCGTTTCAGGGTTAAGACTTCAAGAGAGTTGTTCTCTGCTTCAGTTCTTCATAGTATTAGAACTTTAAGTAGTGAAGGTAGCTTACTGGAGGCCCTGCACTTGCTACTTCTCAAGATGTCTTGGTTAGAGCCAGGACAGATCCGATTTTCTTTTTAGTAATTTCTTTCTTCTGTTTTTTTCAGTGGTCTGTAGTTTTGCATTCCAGTGACTTTGGGAAAGGTTTTTTTAATTGGACCATGTGGAAATAGGGGATATCATGGCTGTTTAGTGGCTCATTTTGGAGCTTAAAATCTCCTGCTTGTATGGTAGGATTTAAATGAGAATGGTATCTGACACAAAAGAAGGTACACAGGCCTAGAATCCCTCTGCTGCTTTATAGACCAGTCAATCTAAACTGAAAACACTGATTTCGGTGTCTTCCTTTGGCTGATACTTTGTGTCAAAAGCACCTTAAGTTCCTAGTTAACTACATGGTTTTTAACCAATATTATTCATTTAACCAACTTTTTAACTAGCATTCAGTTATCTGAACTGCTTCAGTTACCGCTTAAATGGATACCCACATGCATGCAAAGATCTGTTAATAGCCAGTTTGCAGACTTAAAAGCAAAAACTGTGCGTTTACTCTGGCCCAAAACCTGACACTTCTTATGGATGCACCAAGCTGAGGGAGTCCATTTGTGCTAATATAAGAACTGAAATTTTAGGAATAACAGTCACTGAATCATCTGACAGCTTGGTTTGATGCAGCACTTAAGTGAACTTGGTAGGAAGATTCCTATGCCCTTCCATGTTTGTTAGCCCTTTAATGCATGAGCAGGAATTTCCCTTGTTCAAGAACATCTGTCAGCTGGGATGGAATTGTAAACAGGCTTTGGCCTGAGCCCATCTTCCCTGCTCCCATTGAGCTACAGGTTTTGTTTTTTAAAATGCAAATAAGTGATTTTTATTCCAGAAGCTGGCCTAGGGCCTGCCTCCCCATCCATGGCTTTAAAAAAAAAAAACAAAACCAAAAAACCTCAAAACCATCTTTTTCAAGTCATGAAGGCCCAACTAGGGAGCTCAACTGCCCTGAGAATCATGACTCTCATAGCCTGGAAAGCATTTGCACAAGTTGTCAGTTCTCTGTTCCTGACCCCTGTTTTTGGCTGTTCTGTAGTTCCTGACTGAAGAGCAGGAATGCTTTGGCAGCTTTTTGGATTTTCCTGATGCTTCTGTTAACTACAGTGCTTCCATCTGTTGTCTTCAGAGGCTCACTGGACCTAGAAGGCATAGATTTTAAGCCTAATGAGGCATTCCAGAGCTGAAGAGGGACAGAAAAATCTTATGGGGTTTTTTCCTTAATTTTTGTTCTGAATAATGTGTTAAGGGCTGTACTAAGCCAGACCTAAGAGATGAGGGGGAAAATACCTTGGATTATCTATTTTATGATCCCTTTGTGATTACCTTATAGTCCCATAGACTGGCATTTGTTTGTCTTCCAGCATTTATACATCTTTGAATCTTTGTTTTTAACTCTGTAGCAGTTGTCTTCTCAGTTTTCCTCACTAGGGCTGTTCTAAGACTGGTTTTCTTTTCTTTTTTTTTTTTTTTTTTTGACGTTGTTACAATACAATTACTTTTTTATACGTGTTTTGGAGATGCAATTCTTGCCTTTATGGACTTTTTCTTATGATTAGGAGTAACTCAAGTCAACATAATTGCAGCTTGTTCACTCAATTTATCACTTCAGAGTTTCAGTATGTAACTTCCTTGAAGTCACTTAAGAGTAAGAACTGAGATAAAAATCATACTCAAAACAGTATGGTGTAACAATAGTTGGCTTCGGCTCTTGCTGTTTGTGAGTAGAAGATTTACTATTTTATTTTGCTCAAATTTTTAAAGTAGAGTGAAATAGATACATTCCTTTTAATATCTATTAATACATATCTTTTAACACCTGTTGCTGTAATAATCCTCATCATGCCTGTTTTGGCTATTGTTTGGTACTGAGTCATAATTGATTGCAGACTAAAAATAACACATGTAGTAAGAGGAGTTGAAAATGAAACACCATGCTCAAAAGAATGACTGTTGGTATGGCTTTCAAACGGTGAGATCTACAAACTGTGAAAGGAGGAAGCTGTGAAAGTCTTATCACCTGGATCCTTTAACTGCTCACTAGAAACAGAATAGAATAGAAAGACAATGATCCTGTTTCACCAGGGAAATGGCCTGTTAGGTCATTTCTAGTTCAGTTTCTGAGTAGGCAACCCCACAGAGTGAGTTCCCACTCTTAACCATGCAGGCATAGGCATGCACCAAAACAACAAAGCACCAGCTAAGCAGGAGTAGTAAATCATAAAAAGTGTATTTATTTCAAGAATCTTGAATATTGAAAAGACATAACAAATGGGCATGAGAAGATGGCAAATTGTTATTATATTTTAACTGTAGTGTGATTTCTCACTTCGGTGCTGTTGTGAGATAGTGAACTTTTCAGTGGGGACCACACAGCACTTGTAAGGCAGAAAACTTCTGCTTTATCTGGGAGAAGCCCTGCGTTTTATGTCTCTTCCATGTCCTGGGAAGAATAGTTCAAAAAATGCTTAAAATTAGTATATGGCAGCAGTGTCAGAGTCTAGTTGAAAAAGTTACGGGAATCCAGTCCTTTTGTGAATAGATGTTCTTTTCATGTGAAGTACGAAGTTGTAGGTTTTAGAAATAACAGGATAAGCTCTGTGTGACTTTACACATCTGGGCATGTTTTTAATGCACAGAATGCTAAGCTTTTGTCCATGTAATGTGAAAATAAAATGCACAGTATGGTTCATAGAAACCAGACTTAACTGCTAGGAGACTTTCAGAGCGTACAAGATGTTCTGCTGGAACACAGCTTGGGGCTCTGCTTTGTGAGAGCATAGTTAACTTTAGCATTTTTGGTTGACCTGGCTTTTCTACATTTGCAGTATCAAATCTTTGTAAATGGGCAGTGAAATCATAAGTGAAATGAAAGTAACTTAAAAACTTAAACTACACAGCATAATCCGTGAAGTTTTTTGATGTTCATGTTCCAAAATTTTTATTTATGACTAGAAAAATCAAAGTATATTGTAGCCTATCCTCATGCCTAATGCTGGCTAGTCAAATATTTTTCTCATGTGAATCTAAGTAACTACTTCTGTAGGTTTAAAATTGTTGTAATAAAATGATTCAGAATTTTCTTTAAGATTAGAGAAAGACAGAAAATCTTAGTGGTTTATAATGTGTGTGTGTTTTTCAAAGAATAAAAATATTAAATGGCTTCAACCTATCCATAGCTGTACTGAATAATCTAATGACAGTATATACTGGGAAGATCTCGCACAAAAGAAATGTTTAAGGACTTCTAAAAAAAACGTTTTCTCAAGTTAAAATAAATTCTGCTTTGGGTGTAAGTGAGAGGGAAAGGATAGATCCTGCTTTCTTCACAGAAGCAGCCTACTGAAGTAATCCGGACTATTTGCATTAAAGCCATCATCTGTACTGGTCCCAGAGTATTGCACATGATGTTCTAAGGAACATGGAATATGCTTTTTTTGCATAAGAAAGACTGCAGGACCCAGGTACTTTATTGATCAAGACTAATTTTGAGGAATATAAATGAGAATCAGTTACTACAGCATTTTAAGTATCTAATAATTTACTTCATTCATAGCGCTCTTTGTAGTTATTTCAGGTTCCACAGTGTTTATTATAAAGCTAGTTTAGGTTTTTCCCGATGAAGGCTCTTTGCTGCTCAGAGAAAATATCTCTGAAAACATATGTTGTTACATAAGAGCCTGTTTGTGGGAACTTCGGGGAACTTGTGCAGACTTGCTTAATCATCCTCTGGAGAGCAACAACGCTTATTTCCTGTCTGCTTCTATTACTTGATGCCGTGTCTTTAAAAAGGCACTGCAACCAGGAAGAAAACATCTCTGAACCAACAGAAAACACTTGAAAACGTAAGGAAAAAATTAAATAACAGTCATGTGAGAGCAACTCAGTGTAAATAATAAACTAATGCTTGACTGTTGCGTACTTGTTCTGTTAACATAATGGTAAAAATACAGTGTGCAAGTTTCTCTGGGCTTCAGCATAGCTCAATGAAAGTCTGATCCCAGTTTGGAAGTAACTTCCAGATATGTGATTTAATATTTATTTTATTTGGCTCTAAGGCAGTCATGTTGACATGCATATAGCTTCTTAAAAATAAGGACAGTTTTGCAGCTATTGAGACAGCAATTGAAACCGAAGATGAAATCTATGTAATCATGTATATTAGGGCTCTTTAGATGCAAATATGGAAAATGGCTTTTTAACAGCTTAACCAAGAAAAAAAATAGGTGAACTGGAATACGCAACTTTGTATTTAGGCAGCATACCCATATCCCTTGTGTTCTTTTCAGTAATGTAGCAAGAACTGCTAGTTGATGACCCCCTTTGAGACTGTCCTGTATAAAACAACCCCCACCTTAGAAAATCCTTTTTCATAGCACAGGGAAAACTACTGGCTCTTCAACTGACGTTGTCTGTGCTGTGTCTGTGGTGTACCTGTAGTTTCTGCTGTAATCCCCAAGAAGTGTTCAGTGCTGCTCTCTCTCTTTGAATCTAATTTCACGTCCCCGTTTCTAGAGCAGAGTTACTCATGTTTTCTTTTTCTTTAAGTGGACATTGGAAACAAAACCAGAAAGGTATAGGAGCTGGACACAGTCATAAGATTTCCTTTTTATGCTATACTTTAGTATTGTAACTTAGAGGTTTGTTATCCTGAATGTACTCTTTCTCTGGGTCGATAGATTTTATGAGATTTAGGTGCTTCTGCTGTTGGGTAGCCGAAGAACAGTTCAGAATGACTCACCTTAAGCCAGCCGCTGTCTTGTTAAAGCATTTCTTATTCCTCTAGTTTAAAGATTTTTAATATCCTATTCCCAGTTAAGTTACTGAAGCAGTACTCCGTCCTTCTTGACGTCTCAGAACTTACCCTTGTATCGAATGCTTCTTTCCCTTGTTTTTTGTGGGATCACCCTTCAGATTTTTCCTCTAGATGTGCTTTGTCTTCTAGTGTGAACAAAGTCAGNTTCTTATTCCTCTAGTTTAAAGATTTTTAATATCCTATTCCCAGTTAAGTTACTGAAGCAGTACTCCATCCTTCTTGACTTCTCAGAACTTACCCTTGTATTGAATGCTTCTTTCCCTTGTTTTTTGTGGGATCACCCTTCAGATTTTTCCTCTAGATGTGCTTTGTCTTCTAGTGTGAACAAAGTCAGATATTTTTAATTTCTTCTTTCACTTCAAGCCTCTGAGATTCTTATGACATGGTTTTTAAAGTCCTGTTTCTTACATCTGCACCTAGCTTTTGAGCAGTCTTGTATACAAAGATGACTTAAAGTATTGCTTCTATGCTGTGACTTGTATCTCTTTACTTCAGACCTCCAGTGTTTCTGTCTAGCTTAAAAGCTTGATTTGCTACTGTGAAGTATCAATTCATGTTCATGACATCTGAAACGGGTTTTTAGTCCTCTTACTGTAAAAACTCTCAATTCTTTCTTGGCAAACATGAACTACGTCACCAGTTCTCTGGGTCAGTCAAGCCCATAGCTATGATATCATTTCAGGTAAGATAGACAAGAGCCTTTGTCTAGGTGCTCATTTTCAAATCTTACCAACCTTTTTGCATAACACAGGATCCAGGATCAGGCTTTCTGGACAGCACTAATGTGTAAAACACTTTGAGGTGGCTGTCTTGTCTTAATGCAAGATCCTTTTCTTTGCTCTGTTGATGCAGAAAGTGTATCACCATTGCTGGTAGGAAGTGTATCACCATGGAGGTATTTGGGGACCTTATATCTGATTGTTCTGATTCCCATTCATGTTTTGTACCTCCAGGCCTTGGAAGTTCTGTATCCAAGGAGAAAAAGCTATTGTGTGTGCTGCCAGCCGTGAGGGCCAAATCAGGAAGTTAAAGGAAGATCTTCCTTCCTCTTCTCACCTAAAGATGAAACAAATTCAGGCTACACCTTTTTATGCAAACAGGCCACAAAGCTGCTACTGCTTGGTTTCAATACCTTCCTCAGAAAAAAAGAAAAAAAACCCAACCAAGCTATGACGTGCTACAAGTGATTCTGGCAAGACAAAATTAGAGCCAGGAAGAAACAGCAAAGCAAAGAAATGAAAGACAATCAAAGGAGAAAGGATGGGAAACTCTTCCTCTTTTAATTCACAGAGTTCCAATTACATATTTTGCTGTTTAAAGGGAATCGAGGCAATAAATAGGAATTTTCTTTTATAGGTCCAAAAGAAAATCCCAGCTCAGTTAGGAAATAGCTCCTCACTGCTGATTATTTCTGATATCTCTGGAATTTCCAAACTAAATTTGCCAGTGTCCATGCTTCTAAAAAACAGTGGAGAATATTCCCCAATTTTGCAGTTCTTACTGGAAGAGGCTTGTTCTTATGTATGCACAAAATCTCAAATACCTGTGAGACAGGAAGCTCCAGGCCAGTGTTTATTTCTTCCTTTCACCAGATACTGAACTATTTTACTGAAGTGATGAAAAATGTTTTGTCTTTAGCAGGAAAATCTCTTAATGAGGTATGGAGTGGGGGACAAATTTAGTTCCTTCTGAATTTTGGAGAAAGGGAACAACAAAGTATTTCATTATCGCTTTGGCTTTCAAAGTACCACAGGGATTGCAGGGTTAAGGAAGAATTCAGCTCTGCAAACCTCCCTGTTTCCTTTTAGCTTAGAGCCGTCCTTTTATTTGTGACACCTATGGAGAAGTTTGAGCTAGAACCCAGGAGTGACAGCGGTGTTCCTTTCCGTAGTCTCTTCAGAGCATTGCCTCTGCAGCTTGATTTTTAATTACTAAACTATTGTCATAGCTGATACTGGCACAGCTGCTGGCTCTGCATGCTCGCAGGAACATGAAGAACTTGGAATTCCAAAAGAAAACCCCAAATGAAATCTGAGATTTGAGTTGTACCTAAGCAATAATTTTAATAGTGCCACTTCTAGGTGTAGGATGCTAATTGGGTGGCATTGATATTGTACTAAATGAACATGCATCATTGAAGTCTATTGTTGCGTCGCTTTGTTTAAATATGTAGTGTGTTGCCAGCAGCAGCATGCTGACGGAAAACTGTCACAACAGTGATCACTACAATCTGGGAGTTAAGTTTGACTGAAACATATGTCTTCAATTTTAATAGCTCAGCTTCCCAGATGCCCTAGAGGAGAATATTGCCTGAGAAGGAGCTTTTCATGTAAGAATAATTTGTGTTAAGTAGCTCAGTGATCTGTTTGTTAGGTTAGAGCTGACAGTTTGTTTATATTTCTAAAGGGGTATGATGAATGGGGGAGAAGTTGATGCTAATTAGCCTAAATTGTTCCTAAGAATGCAGAGCACTTTGCCAGTTTCATTGTTTCTGTTTCTTTGCACATTTTCAATAATTGAATGGAGCTCAGACCATTCATCATAATTTTAGGTAAGATGGAAATAAATGAATATAGCACGGGCCAGCCTGTGCGATGGAAGATGTCGCTTTAGAGGTCAATTAGATAAGACGTCAAACTAGGACTAATGTAGCATTTTCAAATCCATTTCTATAAATATAGCAAATGCATTTTCATCTAAGAAATAATTCTCTCTGTCATTATACTAATATTAAGTATTCTTGCAAAGCTGCTTTGTCTTATTAGCATAACGTTTTTATCTTAGACCTCCACTGTTACCCCAAGGTATGGACCTCTGACACTCTGTATGACAAAATGTGCTACTTTTCTGTAGATTATATATTGGATACAATAAATCTAAAAACTCTGCTCGTAGGAGAACAAAAACATTGATCAGGTGTGAGATGCGGAAGGTGTTAGCAAAAGGGCCTGAAATGAATCAGAAGTATGGCCAATCTAACAGCGGAGAACCTTTTAATAGTTTTTGTTTGACTTCCGCATGCCGTACTACCCTTTGTTTTTAGGTTTGGGAATCGTAACTCTGCTCAAATTAAAATCACCCTATCCATACACGAAACAATTATTTTATAAGAATGTATTTTTTTTTATCAAACGTTTTCCTTGATAAATCGAAGTTAGATTTGGGGAGTGGGGATGTGGAATGTTCCGTTTTCAGTCCTTATACAAGACCATTCTTTTTTAATTTATGCACATATAATACCACAGGAAGAGATGGTATAAATTTGTGGACTGTGGAGAATGAGTGAACATTTTTGAATCAGGATCTTTAAAAGGGGTGAAATTTGAGTATGATTAAGTTAGGAAAAAGGCTCGCTTACGGCGGAAGTCAGAGACTCTGTATACATTATAGGCATGTCATGGCTTTTAAAAAGTTATGTTAGACTTCTATACAAATTCCTTCACAATTTGTATAACCCCAAACAAAATTCTGTGTGGTTCTGAACTCATGCAAAAGTACAAAATAAAATAAAATGAAAAGGAGTGAAATAATAATAGTAGTTAGTATTCCGGTCAGGAGTGAGTGTTGCTGTAGGGCAGGCTGGTAGCTTACACTGCATGGGTGTTTTGTTGGTCACTAATTTTCTTGGAAGGAAATGATCCCATGGCTTATGCTATCCGCGTTTGTGCATATTTGCCCTATAATTGGCATTTATTAAGGGGACTTTTGGTTTGATGGATGACTGTCAGGGTATTGCCTGCTAGCTTTGATGCGGATTGCTTTTGCATGAGTTTTTTTTGCATTAACTCATTAGAAACTGTGCTCTGCTTCAACATGCTATTTACCTTCTGAAAATGTGAGACTTCTCAGCCCAAGTTTCAAGAGACTTAGTGTGGTTTTATTTGTGTACCAGTGTTTTAATTTGGACAGATGGTACATAGCAGAAAAATACTAAACCTTCAACCTGTGACTCTTAAAACTTATCATCTTAATTAGTTATCTTTGAAATGCTAAGCCACTAGCAAAGTATCTTTGGTTTATAGCATTAACTTCTGTGTTCCTACATTTTTTTTTAAAGAGAAAAAAAAAAAAACAAGCAAAATCCAGTCCCATAAAAGCAGCAGGTATAGTAATATTTTCACAGCAGGTCGATATTCAATGAACGTTCAATAAATCCAGGATTGGTGTCTGAGACGTATTAGTGGTTTCTTCAAGGCTGGATTGATTTGGTCTTTTCCTGTAATGTATCGGGGACATAGGACTGTTAATTAGATTAATTAGCTATAACATGATTTATAAGGCAATTATAATAAAACTATGGTTACCAGTGTATTTAATCGCATTGCCATGTTTTGATTTGACATTTAGAAAAGCATACGAAAGGAACGGAACTTGTGTTTGCTGACACTGTCACTTTGCAGGTTCTTTTAATGAAACAGTTTCTCTACGAGTAGTTGTGCAAAGGAGAACTATAGCTTGCCACACTGAGTAAAGCTTCTCCTAGTGTAAAGAAATAATTGGAGTGTTCAGCAGGTAAAGTTCTTCCTCTGGGTTAACATTGCAAGAAAATTTGATAGAACTACTACGTTTTCCATTGTTTACTGCCTTAATGTTTTAATAAGCACTATGTATCTTGTGTTTGCCCCTCAAAAAAAAAAAAGGTGACAAAAAAAGGCAAACTTTTTTTTTGCGAACTCGTGAATTGTTTTCCTGTTTTCAGTTCATGCATGGATACACTGTGTAACATGTTTCTTACAAGGCATAGTAAACGTAGAATAAAAATAACATTGAACCTTGTAATTCAATATTGCTTGGATCTGATGTAGGCGATTGACAGAGTAACACGGCATAGGTCCATCTTTTCTGCAATGCAAGAAGTTTGTGAAGGATCTGAAATTTATTTGGGTTGATTCCAAAATGAAATGATTGATTTATTCCCAGTCGTGTAAATTACTTGTGCATGTTTTTAACTTCCCTGAATTCATTCTCTGGACCAGCTAACATGCTGGAGTCTAATCATTTGTTCAAGGGTTTGCAAGCTCACAGCTTTCTTGCTTTTGTACGTTCTAGTTGCTGTAATTAGCTGTTGCTGTCTGAAGTGTGTTTGAATGTGACTTTTCTCTTAATTACCACTAATCTTGATTCTTTCTGTCAGGAGGAACGAATTTCTATTTCTAGTAGTGAGACTTCTATAAGTATATAAAGAACATATTAACCAAATATAATCCTATTCTTATGAATTTGTAAATTAAAAGGCCTATTAACCTCACTGAACTGGAAAAAAAGTTCACTGACAGTGTTTGAAATGTTCAGCTCCCTTTTATTTATTTTTCATGGATTGATATAGTACCCACAAGATATCAATGCCAGAAGAAACTGAAACTAAGTGACCAAATATTTTGTTTGTTTAATTTTAAAAATTAACTCCGTCTTTTACCCTTGCCTAGGGGTGGTAGGGAATGGGGAGCAAGATTTGGCAGAAGAATGTTTACCCATGATTTAAGCTTTCGAGTTCCATCCGGAGAGAGGCTCTAAACACAAACTTGACTTTGAATTAATAATGTTGTGGTTGTGATGGCAGTATAAGAGAAGCAAGAGAGTCATAAAACTCAAGTATGGAAAACAAATTATCAGTTGCTTATTCCATGCTTGTTTTAAGTAAAAATCTGAGATTTGATTTTTACCAATAAATAAGTTGAGTAAAACAAAATCAGAAGTTCTTGCTATGCAGGAATTTTTATTTTCCCCACAATGACTATCAAGTGGTTCATTATTGAACTTGACCAGCCACAAGTAGTTGGTGACAGTAGTGATTAGGCATCCTCTTCCTTACACATAATGAACAAACAAATGGTGAAGAGAACACAGTTTGTTCACATTCATTTACATGACTTACTTGTCTAAGGACGCTTGTCTACTAATAAATGCAGAGGACTGCAAGTTGGACTTTCTGGCTTCTTTTGCTAGTTCAGCTGCTGTTCTGCTCTATGGCTGTTTTGATATTTGTACAGCCAGTTAGAATAGGACATTGGATACAGATGGGAGAGAAAGGAAGTTTTAGGAGGGCCATACAGTGAGAAAACTGGTCTGTTTCTACCCGAAAGCATTTCTCAAGGTCTATCACAAAGACTATGGGGCTTTTAAATGGTATGTCCCACAAATTGTCTGATATAGATATTTCTTATGATTGATCATTCTATCCTTTAATGAACTAAAAGTTTTTCAAAGCTGCAATAAACTGTGCTCTAGATCTTACTCTCTACCTACTGTCTCTTACCTCCTACTTCTGTCTACACATGTGTTCTGCTGGATGCTAGTTTTTTTCAGCTCCCTCCTTACTCACCATTTCTTCTTTTCTCTGCATGGACCACTGTAGAGAGCGCTTCATATGGGCAGTTGGAGGAAAATGGAGCTGGACTTCTTGCAATGGTCAGCTGAGGTTGGGGTCCAGGAACCTTTGGTGGCAGCTACAGGTGCTGTGCTGCAGAGCAGTGCATGGCACAAGGAGGCCTCACCATAAGTTGAAGCATTAGCAGTTTTGAGCTGTCCCTGTCAGTCTCAATGAAGCTTAGAAGTTGATAATTTATGTTTCTGAAAGCCCGAGTTATCTCAATTCTTTCAGCCATTTGAGTTATATTCCTGCCTGTGTGAGTCCACACTTGTAACTTACTTGAAGAACAAGAAGGCTGATTAATAATATCAGAGGAGTGAGTTTTTAAAGATTGCTACTGTCCTGGCTAGTTAGTATGCCCTGCGTTGAGTCAGAGCTAAAACTGGAGAGTCAGTTTTAGCTGTTTCTGGCAAGACCTATGGTGTAGAAAGGGGAGGATGCCTGAAGTGCATACTTCAGTCAAAGAACTGTTTTCTTTGCGTTAAGAAGTTTCCCCTGAATCTTTTGACACCCTGCAAAAGATATCAAAGGACATGATTTTACTTATATGAGGACAACAAATCATCTCTGGGACCACAGAGGTTGAACTCTGAACTGAAATTGTGGTGTTCAAATACAGGCTGGTATACACTGAGATAATGGGAAGAGGACTTCTGTCACTTATTTCCTTGTGGGGGAGACATTGACAAGGTTACCAAGACTGTGACTGCTCACTCAAGCTATTTTATTTTTTTTCGGCCCCCACATCTTAAGACAGGCATCTTATATATAGCTGAAGTCAAGCAGTTGATTCCACAGCTAGTTTTCTTCAAATACCTGATGCTAATTATTTGCTATGTAACTGACTGCCAAAGAAGGGCCCATATCTGTAAAATAAGTCAGTGCTATGCTCTGAGAGCAGAATCCATGTCTTTGAAATAGGTACTTTTGTTCCCAATAAACAGAACAGAGGACCCATCTAAGTGAAAACGCAGAGGATGAGATTTATCTTGTTGCTACTGAGGAACTAGGAACTTCTGGCAGCTTCAAACAACTGGACTTTAGCCGAAGAGGATGAATACAGAGTATGGCTTTTTAGCCTCATAACTGAGGCACACTGATATGTTGTCAAGAGTCATGAATTCCCATTCCTGTTTTAATGGGAATTTGTGTTACACCATGTGTAAAAAATGCTGAAACTACTGGATCTAGAAGTGAATTCCACACCTCCTTGCTTTTTTGGAGAAGTGCCTCAAGCACTCAGATTAGTCTTGAGTATCCACTCTCTTTGCTCTAATAGTCTTTGCCAAAAAGATTTTGAGCTGATGAGTTGTGGATGGAGAACTGAAGATAGGTGGGCAATAGGAGATCTTAGAGCTTCACATATAGAGGATGCAGCAGAGAAAGAGACTTCATCTGGCTATGTAGCCTCTAACATAACAAAATGTAGATTCTAGTGTGTGTTGTCAGATGTCTTGGGCAGAAAGTATGAAGCATTTCTGAGAATCTAAACTTTGAATTCTCTTGGCCATATAGGCAAGGGGGTCCTGAGGCTGAGAGGCTTCCCTGACAGTCACTGAAGTTAATAGTGTTTGAGTACCCAACAGGGAGCAGCCCTCTAAAATGCTTTTTGGGGATCTGAGTGTAAATTGCTCTGTGGGTCTAGTGCTTAAATCATTGTACCAGTGATACCACGTCAGGGATTTTCCCTTTAAATTTTTTGGTGTTCAGGTAACTTGCTACCATGGTAACCTGGTAAACCATGCACCAAGAATATTAAACCTACCTGTTGGTGCTTATATGTGTGAAAATTCTGCTTAGAACTTTGCACAGACATTGCTAAATCTACTACTGCATGGCAGTAGTTAAGCAGACTTGTAAAACAAAACTTTCAAACAATTTTGCCGAAAGTGGATTTAAAAACGGTCCAAATGTTTCATAAGTTTGGTTGAGGTGAAAGGAATCCAGTGTGTGAGTCAAGCTTTGAAAACTGGTTGAAAAGGATAATTTGGGGTGCAGAGTTGAATTTGATATAAAATCACCCAGTATACATAAATTCAGCCTGAGATGGCTAGAGCTATAGGACTGGTTCTTTATAGTGGAGTGGAAATAGAAGTATGTTACAAAGTCTACATCTCTGTGTGTACTATGCTGCCAATGCAAACCCCGTGTTTCATTAGCTATTCCAGACACGGGTATGAAAAATAATAGCTTAAAGAAGAAAGCTACAATTAAAACTAAGCATTTATTTTTATGGAGTTAGAAAGATAAAAAGAAGCATCAGTGCTGTGCAGCTGTTTACAGCACAGCAGCAAACACGCTTTTGTTTTTTCAAGGAGTACGCAGGAAATTTTTGTCTTCACTGCCTTTGCTTGTCAGGCACACAGAAGCTGTGTTTAAGCTAGTAGACCTGGAAGCACTTCCAGCCTCTGGGGTCTGGACATGTCTGACTGTGACCTGATCTCACGTTGCAGCAAAGCTCGAGCACAAACTAAGCCTTCTGCCTCACCCTGCAGCCACGTATCCCAACAGTGGTCTGAGACCCAGCTTTCCACCAGTTCCTTTCTCCTTCCTGCTGTCCCCCCAGGTGCTATTGATTGATGGGAGGGAAACCTGAGTATGAGGCCAGATGGGAGCCAGACCATGCAATAGCTGATCAGCCTGATCCGGGTGATCACGAGACCAAGGTACACGGTAACATAAAATGTTCTGCAATAGGTACCCAGCTTATTAGCCTAGGCGCAGCCAGAAAGTAACTCATGAGCACGAGGAGCTTGTCTACCTCTAATCTAAGCAGGTAGAGGAAGTTACTTATGATGTTTAAATGTATTTATTAAATACTATGTGGTCGTGTACTAGAAGGCTTCGGATATGGCCTCTTACTAAATGACCAACAGTTTTAATTTTACATGGAGCAGGAGAATCACTAAAGCTATATGTAATAGTGCATCTTCAAACAGTTCATGGTAAACTGTTAAAAGTGACGCAGATGCATTTGTTACTTCTTAATGTCTAGGATTATAGGTTGAATCCTTTCTTATAGATGGACAAAATGTTAAAGGAGAACCCCTTTAGCGGTAGAAGGTTGTAGTCACTTCCACAAACCAAGCCAGTGAAGAGAACTGCATTTGTCAAAAAGAATTTCTGGAGATTATACCTGACTGTGAGACAGATGTATGAATAAACGGCATGGTATCTGGTTAAAAAGAGTAAGTTACGTATGTACATTGGGAAATTATAAAGATGTAGGAATTTTAGTCTTCTGAGGAAAAGTAATTTCTAGCAGGTTTCTAACGTGCTTATTTAAATGTAAGTAATGCTAACTAGTATTTGCTGCTGTTAGAAGGCTGCAGAGATTTTTGTATGGCTGCATTCAGAAGTGAAAAATTGAAAATTGTGTGGGGTAAAAAAAGTAATGTGAACGCTTTCAAATTTGGGACCAGACAAAAGAAAAAAGTTACCCATTTGAAATCTGGAGAACTTTACAATGCTGCAAGTAAGTAAAAGCAGATGTTGTGAAGTTTAGAAAATCAAGACATTATTTTCCTGTTTCCACTGAATATTTCTAAACACACTATAAATAAGCTTTGAAGTAGTACAAAATACTGTGTTTGTTTTGCTGATAGCATCTTTTTTATAAAAACTTTATCGATGCTTGTTTAAGTATAGACTAAATGGTATCTGTGTGGTTAAACAACTGGCTGTATCTCTTGCAAATACAATGCTAAACTACTTGCAGTGTCTGAGCCCTTCAAAAGCCTATCTGATTGATCTACTGATTTTAATTGTAAACAGATTAAATATTGTCTGTTTACAGAATGTAAAAATTAAACTCTAATCTTCTGCAAGTTCCTCAAAAGAATATGATTCTCTTTTTTTTGCTGTAAAAAGTAGTTTTTAATCAATAAATTGTTCTAAAACACTTAGGTAAGTCAGTAAAAGACATTTTGGGTGTCAGGCTCATGGTTTCTAGGCATATGCTTTTCTTTCAGTAAATGTTCAGAGGCTTTCATAAGCAAATAAATAGATCTTGATCTATATTTGTTATGCTAAAGGTACCTATTAAAGATCACACACATTAAATCTTTTATGTGGTTCTATTAAGACGTGACCGCTGAACAACAGACTTGCTGAATTGGAAGGTGTGTTCGTTAGATGAAGCAAAGTAGTTAGATGAAAGCAAGTAGCAGTCACATATTTGGGGGTAAGCTTGGGGATTAAAGGGAGACTGAGATAGCAGGTTAATTGAATTATATGAAATTAGTAGCCAGCTTTAGTTTGTGGAACAGTCCTAAATGACAATATTATAATTCTTCAATTAGTGAGTCCTGAGGAGACTGGATATTGAGAATGACACAGGAATTAAACAGTCTTGATATTTGTTGCACTGGATTAATATTAATCACAGTATATTGATATTCCTTCACACTTGGTGAATTCTTTTTATAGCACTATGGTCTTGAGCCTAAGAGGGGAAGAGGAGGAAATGTTTTCTAATTCTGCCATTTCCAGTGCAAGTTTCCTGGTGAGCAGACAGGTACACCAACTCTGCAGCAAGCATCACTTTGAGTGTCTGAACACGTGAGAAATACATTCACTTCACCTTCTTTACTTACCTGCTTGATTAGACTACAATGTTAGAAATTGTAATCTTACTCCCTTACAAGATTTTTGGAACTGAGACTTCAATATGCTGATTGATATGAAACAGGTTTGTTTGGCCTCCGCAAAATTTTCATGCATGTGGATTCATTTCCATCCCTAAATGACAGAGGAGCAAGCATCCATGTTGACTGATTCGTTTCAAGAGCATATATATAGGTGCAAATAGCATATGCAATACAAGCAAATTCCTCTCAGGTTATTTTAGGTGGCTATGTTTGTGTTAGTCATTCTGGTCTCTCTCTCTAGCCCTCAGGAGTCCTTAGGGTATAAGTAGGTCTCTTTAGGATAGTTGTCATCTGACCTGTTTTAGCAGGCTTTCTCAGGGTGAGTCAAACCATGCAAAACAGCGCTTGTTTCTCTGACTATGAAGTGAATCTGATCAATTAGCTCACAAATAGACATGACTGTTAGTTCAGAGGAGCTTCCTTACATGAACTCACAGTTTGAATAACTAGTTTACTCTATCACCTACTCTTCTAAATTCCTCTAGTTTTTACATAGGGCAATACTATGGTAATTGTCTTAATCCATCTGAGCTACTTGAAGTTTCTAGCATAGTAGCACGGGCTGATTTGCGATGTTAGGGTCAGGATTTGAGATAGCTCGCTTCCCAAAACAAAATACAACTATGTGAACTTGTTCTGGTTGCCAGAACTGATNTTTACATAGGGCAATACTATGGTAATTGTCTTAATCCATCTGAGCTACTTGAAGTTTCTAGCATAGTAGCACGGGCTGATTTGTGATGTTAGGGTCAGGATTTGAGATAGCTCGCTTCCCAAAACAAAATACAACTATGTGAACCTGTTCTGGTTGCCAGAACTGATCATGTTTTATAAAATCAGCTCTTAATTATCTAGGGACAGAGAATTATCTAGGGATAGATAATCATCTCTTAATTATCTAGGGACAGCTCTTAATTATCTTGGGATAGGGAAGGGGAAGGATTGGAATANAACAAAATACAACTATGTGAACTTGTTCTGGTTGCCAGAACTGATCATGTTTTATAAAATCAGCTCTTAATTATCTAGGGTAACTTGGGATAGGGAAGGGGAAGGATTGGAATGACCTCAGTAAGCAAAGCATAAGGAAATGGGTAAATTAAGCCATAAGAATGTACACTGAGTGCTTAGTGGAGCAATGAAAGAAAATTTTGGTGACCACGACAGTGGGTGTAAAGGCACTTGGCTTAAAGATGAGACAGAGGTCTGCGCTGGTGCAGCTCTTCTGGATTAAGACTGTATCTGGACCTAAACTGGCTCAGACCTAAATTAGTTTGGAGTCTGTGCAGCCTTGGTTGTGTTAAACAGCTCACAGATGAGTGGCTTTTGACTGCTATCAGTATTGCTTCATGCAGAATGCTGTGTATATTGCACCAGTGAGAATGTAGTGCATGGAACACAAAAAGAAGGGGGAAATTGTATTTTTCTTTCTTTCCATTCATGTAATTAATCTGTCAATTTTCTTATAACTCACAGTATATCTGAAATCTGCATCTCAGAACAATTGTGGTGTGTCTGCAGACTGTATTTTACTTCCTTTAATTTTTGTTAATTCAATTATGTTCTGACGCCAGCTATTCAGCAACCTGCAAGCAGCAGGACCTTTCAATCAGAGCATCACCTGCACTCCATTACTGGAGTCATATTTCTATAGTTTCTGTTTCCATTCACTCCTTGACCTCTGTGATAAGATAGCCTTACTGACATGCCGTGTTTTGACCTGCCTGGAAAGTGGCTTTCATTTACTAGAATTGTAAACTCCTTTGGTCCCTCTTTCCCTTGTGCCTGTAAACTATTTAACAACAGGAGCTGTGAGATTGGGATTTTTTACTGTAGTCTGTAGATGCTAGCATAATGAAAATAGTACAAGTACCCAAGATGACTGAAGACTTGAATAAAGCACAGCTTGTATCATATATGCCAACTTTCAGCCATCAAAAGGTAATTTAATTTGGCCTTCTGAGAAACTAAATTTTGGGTTTGGAGCTATAATAACTAAAAAAGGTTGGGAGGAAAAGAAGAGTGTTCAAAATATTTATGAAACGCACGTACTACTAGGAAAATCTCCATCACTGTATTTAAAATTATTTTTTAAAACTGGAAAAGTTGTATAAGCAATTTTATAGTAATTTTCTAATGAATAAATTCTATTAGCATTCTTTGTCTCTTCTTGCATAAATTAGTTCATTGCACGGTTTACTCTTGTTTCCAGAGAAGCAGCTCAGAATTCACTTAAATGAGAAAAATATGTAGTCCACATGTATTAATAGTTCTTTTCTCACCTTTGATATTCATAAAGAAACGTGGCTCCACAGTCATTGATGGTTTTAGAGGATTTTTCCGGTATAGATATATAGTTATTGCACAATAGTTCAATTTAATAACATTACTAAAATATTTTGGGGTTAAGACCATTGTTGCTACATTCAGGATGCAGGCTTATTAAATTGCAGTGGTAACAGTAATCAGACTAAGTTCTATAATCTGTGCTGTTGCAGAAGCAGAGCACAGTAGAATATTTTCCTGTTTCTAGTACATTATAGTAGATATCTTCATGCATATATCACATACGTTAATGTTTAAGAGGAGCTGAAATAAGCAATGTCACACGTAATTCATACTGGCCTTCAGAAATACGGAATTTCTTTTCGGCGCAATGTACACTTCTTCACACTGTGCCACATCCTTCAGTTGGCCACGGTATAAAACAATGCAATGCATTGACTTTTTCTGCAACAAGACCTGCTTCTCACTACTTTTCCTGAAAGCATTTCCCTGTCATCCTGGACTGATCTGGCATTACACTTCTATTTATCATCTTACTGTCAGCTCTTGCCATGAAGGGCATCTCTGAAAAGCTTCCCATACAGAAGATTCTGCTATGACTTTTGAAATACAAAGGACACTCTAGTAGAAATATGCACTGCGTTCTAGATACCGCGATGTGTTTTTCATTACCAAAAATCTGAGCATTACTAAATGATAGGGTAAATTCATTGAGAATATGCAGTAACTATCCATGTTGTCTTTGATTCTTAACAGTGAAAAGACGAATTACTGCTCCTAGCTTAGAACATCACTGCTTAATACTTTATATATTTTTTCATGTAATCTTTGTTACTTGAGATATATCTTTTGTTTTTCAAGCTTGACTATGATATTAATGGGTACTGTCTTGCCGTAAGTTTACAAACTGATTTTTGGTGTCATAGAAAGCGTTCTTGTTTGTTGTAATGACAATGTGGTGTTCAGGCGGCTAGAAGAGTATTATTTTAGGAAGATGGGAAGTTTTAAGGCATACAAGTCTTAACGGACAACAGGACAAACAGAGATGGATGTGTGAGAAGGAAGATTTGTTAGAAATAAGTGATGTAACCCCCAAACTTCAAAACAAATTACTTTTTTCTCAAAAGGGCAAAGATAATTTAATTCGGGTACATCCCACTGATCAATGAAGAGATGGACATAATTCAGAGTTGGCTTCTAAGAGATTTTTTTGGTTTGTTTATTGAAGAAGACTGAAGACGTCTGCAGTTGCTGGGTAGGAATATGTCATAGAATCATAGAATCATAGAATGGTAGGGGTTGGAAGGGACCTCTAGAGATCATCTAGTCCAACCCCCCTGCTAAAGCAGGTGCGCCTAGAGCAGGTTGCACAGGAATGCATCCAGGTGGGTTTTGAATATCTCCAGAGAAGGAGACTCCACAACCTCTCTGGGCAGCCTGTTCCAGTGCTCTGTCACCCTCACAGTAAAGAAGTTCCTCCTCACGTTCAGGTGGAACTGCCTGTGTTCCAGTTTGTGCCCATTGCCCCTTGTCCTGTCACTGGGCACCACTGAGAAGAGTCTGACCCCGTCCTCTTGACA